>VHKM01000481.1:102500-586255 GCA_007210695.1 Neogobius melanostomus
GTTGGCGCGTGGGTCCAGACCCAGACTGAGGTCCGCCATTTTGTGACCACAGGTTTAATTCATTATAGTGACAGCTGCATTAGCAGCGCAGTAAAGAGGTTTACTATGCAAATTAGCCATGTGGTCTTTTAGTTTATAAGCGAAAACAAAACTACGCGAAGCTGCCTTCATTTCTTGTAATAAACAGTGAGACATTGTTCACTGCTCCTTATTTGTCCTGTTAAACCTGCGCCTCTGCTGCAGATGTTGGTGTTGGGTGAGAGACAGAGAAAGAGAGGGCAGATCGAGACTGTGGCGGATAAAAATAGACTATGGCGGGCCGCCACAGACTAATGTATTAGTGGGAAACCCTGATATTAGTATAAGAATTGATTAGGTGGGGTAATTGTAATTGTTATTGCCATTGTTATTGCTATTGCTGTTGTGTTATTATCCGCATTATTTTATCAGCCCAGGATTAATACCTAACAATCTATATATTATTCTTAAAATCAAACTTAATCGATTCAGACAGAGGTATTGCTATTGATGCTGATGGTAATATAAAGGAATTAAATTCTTAGAAGTAAAACATGCACATATCCATGCACTCCACATTCAACATAACCCATAGTACAGGGCAGACATGTGGGGGCCGGCTGCTCGAGGAAAGCCTCTTCTGGCAGCAGACTCCTAAAGCTTGTCTCTTTTAATGCACAGTATAGGACACTTAACAAATGATGGTCCTGTTGCTCGGGGGCTGCTCCCCTCTGGCAGCAGGTCCAGACACAGGAAAGAAAAAAGAAAAGCCCCGAATCCTTTCTAACACACATTATTAAGACTAATCTTGTTATCATGAGCATCAATCAGTCTGCGACTATTGTACCTTTCATGAATAAATGTGGAGTATATTATGTATCATTCAAACACTTTGATCTTATATGGGCTGTAATAGTGATGATGGTGAATAACAGTAATACCAACATGGTAATAAAATAGGTATAGGAAACAAAATTATACACTTATTATAAAGTGTAACATACTATGAATGTGACTTAATATAATACATTGCTGCGTCTGTATATATGTAATCAACTTAATTGTTAATTGTTTTGTAATATAATAAGAACAAAGCAGTGTTATTGTTGCAACCACATTATTGTTTAAGTTTATGAACAGGGGTGGGAGTCAATAAGCTTGTCTTCTTCCCACTCCTTTTCGAGCTTGAATGTAATTATTTATTTATTTTTCTTTTGTTGTGTTTTTCTGGCTTTTGTGCCTGTGTCGTGTGGCTCGAAATAAAATAAAAAATCAAAATCAAACGTATTGCTTTAAGTCCAGCAAACACTTAATTCTATGTTTGGTAAAGTTTTTCTTTCAAGTTGGATTTATTTAAAGTTTGTATTTGCTTGTAATAATAGAAAAAAGTAGGCATAAAGCAAAACAGGTATTTTTACCAACTTCCACATAAGATTTGGCTCAACAAAAACCTTAAAAGTTGAGTAAACTCAAAAAGCTTTGCAGCCAGTTGCTTTACTTTTTTAAGTTGACTCAACTTTTTATTTATTACAGTGTAGTCTGGTATGTGATTCAGGCCATGTAACAATGACAAAGTGCTGGTGCTTTCCTCTGGCCTGCGATGCTGAGGATTCTGCTTGGGGGATTCAGGGAATACGGCTGATGCTGATGTTGCGTCAATCAGGTGCTAGAGGGGGGTGCTGGATGTGGTCTGGGCCAGTGATGACTGGAGGATGGTTGTTCAGGACACAGACTTGCAATTGACCTCAGTAACTGTATAAACATCTGGGTGGTGGCCACACTCAAAATAAGTAAACTAGGGGGCTGTTACATTAACTAAATTGTAACATGTATTATGGAAGCAATAATTTCATGTTTCCAAGATGAACATGATTAAATCATGATGGGATGAATGAAATCAGAAATAACTCTTTGAATGAACGTAAAAAAATCATGGAAAGTATTTCCACATGATAAAATGGCTTTCTTTCAGTATTAAGCAATTGTGTTAGTCCAACGTGATGCACTTGAGTAGGTTCAACGCAAAATATTAGGATTGATCGGGTGCCAGTTAGGTTCGGGCAGTTGGACGCAATTGGACACAAGGGGGCGCCCTTCCAACTTTGTCAGTGTGGCGCTTACGGGAAATGGGACCGGGACCGCCTACTCGCTCGATTTAAATTTTCATTTATTATTTTTTATTCAAGCAGCAAGCTACATCCATGGATTCACATGAATGTCATTTTCAGATGTCAAAATGAAATCGCTATAATAGCTATAACACAGGGGCAAACAGAGGTTTAGCTAAATTGGCAGGACTAAAGTATTGACCTCATTACTCAAGAGAATTCAAAATAATCTACCCAGTTTGTTAATTTACACAAAACACATTTAACACGAAAATAATCCTTACCTGTGTTTTCACTTGAGCAGCAGGCGACTCTCTGGCGCATGGTAGCGTGGTGTAGCGGAGCAGAAATGGCAAGGACGGAAACCCCCTACATTTTACTGACCTCGCATGCGCGAACAAATAACGGTCAAGGCTTGAAATGAAAAATTATAAGAAGTTATCTCAACTTTTCGTCTTGCAGTCACTGAACATGAACATATTTAAACGTTGTTTAATTGAATTTACATGCTGACTCAACTTTTAACAAGTTTAAATATTCACTGGACTAACATTTTTATATTCTGATAACAAATAGCAAGTTGGGCTTTTTACAGTGCAAAATCTGTAGTCGTTATAGCACAATTATTTCATTTTTGAAGTAAGTGCAATTATAGATTTCTTCCATTTGTGAAAAAGAGCAATTATAGATGTATTTATTCATGAAAGAAAGTACAATGTAGATATTTTTTATAAGGGCCCGTTCGTGAGATATTTTATTTTCATAACTGATTATTTTTCACAATGATGTGTCTCTTTCATCATTGTGAATGACATAAAGAATGTCATCTTTGCACTGATTTCTCCATTGAACTATTATGGGAAATTGTAAATTCAATTAACGTTTTCCTCACTTTCTACTGACTGTAACAATATGTTAAAGATTTTTTCAGAGGGACCTTTCAATATAGTCAGATGTAAAAACAAGCCACACACTTTTTTTTTTGGTCATTATTAAGAAACTCAAAATTGTACATAATGTATTAAAGCAAATAAACCATAAATTGTAACCAGGCTCTATCTCTGTCATTTTTACAGATGAAATGCCATAATTTTTCATGAAAATGCTTAATGACCTAAAACCTATACACAGTAAATGCTCCAGTGTTAACTTGACACTGTTTGGTGTCTATATAGTTCACACCTTCTCAGTGTAAATGTGAATGACACTCTTCAGTGTTAACTACAGGTCAGACACCATGAGTGACAGAAACATAAGGCTAAATATAATGTGCTCTTTCTTTCCAGTAAAAAGGCTGAGGCCTCATTGCTCTTCAGTCGCAGAGTGACAGGTAAAGGAGGAAGTCGTGGAGATTCTGCTTTAGACAGAGCTTAAGGCTTTTGATGGATATGACATATGAAGATAAAAAAGTGTTATTAACAACTTTAAGAGTTAAGTCTCTTTATATACTTTTATATTATATATAATAAACTAAACAAATCCTGGTCATTTGTATCTGCTGTAGAGTCATGTTTGTCCCGGTTCCTCTGAGCCATGTTTTCTCCAAAGTAAAAGTAGATCTACCACAGTCCTGTCCACATCGGTCATGGTCCACCATGACTCAGAGGAACACACATGACCTACTACACTGGATAGAAGTGAATGTGTTGTATAAATATATATATATACAATGTGCTGTTTGTTTCCAGTAAAAAGGCAGAGGCATCATTGCTTTTCAGTCACAGAACGACAGATGAAGAAGGAAGTCATGGAGATTCAGTTTTAGACAGAACTTCAGACTCCTGATGGAAATACAAATTAAGTACTGAAACTTAATTTGGTTATTTATATCAAACATTGGAGGGCAATAAAAAGTTTTAAAATTACATAATGTGTTTTGAGTTATATATTTATAAAACACATTCACTTCTATCCAGTGTAGTAGGTCATGTGTGTTCCTCTGAGTCATGGTGGACCATGACCGATGTGGACAGGACTGTGGTAGATCTAGTTTTACTTTGGTGAAAACAGTTACCAAATTATTTGTTGAAGAAATTAACCTTATGAGCTTCTTCTGTAACATCTGTCCTGCTGCACCACGACTCAGAGGAGCTGGGTCAAACATGACTCTACAGCAGATAAAAATGACATGGATTTGTTTAATTTATTATATATAATATAAAAGTATATAAAGAGTTTCTCCTCCTATACATGTTAATAACAAACACTTAATTCCTTGTCTTTACTTCTTAAATCCATCAGCAGTCTGAAGTTCTGTCTAAAACAGAATCTCCATGACTTCCTTCTTCTCCTGTCAGTCTGTGACTGAAGAGCAATGAGGGCTCAGCCTTTTTACTGGAAACAAAGAGCACATTATATTTAGCCTCATGTTTCTGTCACTCATGGTGTCGGACCTGTAGTTAACACTGAAGAGTGTCATTCACATTTACACTGAGAAGGTGTGAACTATATAGACACCAAACAGTGTCAAATTAACACTGGAGCATTTACTGTGTATTTTATGTGGAATTCTTCATACCACACACTTAATTTTCTCAGACTTTAAAAGAAGGACAGCAGACCGGAGTTGAGGATGCTGAGTTTATTAATCACAGACAGATACAGATCTGTCGAATTCACAGCAGATTCATGATTTGAAATCAGTGTGAGGCCGTGCTTCCTCTGGACCGGGTCACAGTCAGAGGCTGCAGTTTCAGAGCGACAGCTCCTTCAGTCGTCCATCACTGGCCCAGCGCCCCCTGTCAGGAATAACATGTAAATACTGCTGTGTTTTATTTTGACAAACTGCATTTTATTTTGAAAGGGCGTGTCACCTGATCGATCCAGCTCACAGAAGTGAAGGTTGCAGTCCCCAAACTGGCCACAGAGCGGCGAGTACGACCTACTTGACGGACCTTTTTCCCCTTACATTTCTGCAAAACAGAACAGTGCCACAGGTTTCACCAAAGCTCAAAGTGTTTTACATTGATCAGATACAACAATAAAACCTGCTCTATACCAGTGTTTCCCAGGGGTACAAAGGACGCAATTACCACAGTGCCACATTTCATTTGAACACATTTAGAAGGAACATCTGCATATGCCAGACTTGTATTTACTGGACTGCGCTTATGTTACTTACTTCACATTGACATCCTCTTACAGAAGTTAACCTCTTATTGTTCTTTCTTAACTAAACAAACACAGAAAGGAAATGCTAAACTGGGCAACAAATGTCCACTACACCAACCCCCGTGCAAGACATTTTTGAGCAGTCCACATTGACGCGAACTTGTGAAATCATAACCAACTCCTCGTGTATGCTCAAACCTCCAGCACGATTTAGGATTCCTAAACCTCAACCAAGAAAATGGAAACATCTACAGGACACAATTTAAAGGGCTCAAAACTGGGGCTGTCCCTGGTAAACTGGAGCTCTACCGGGTAAACTGGGGTGGTCCTGTGTAAACTGGGGCTGTCCTGTGTAAACTGGAGTTGTCCTGTGTAAACTGGGGCGTTTGTTACCCTCTGTTATGGCAGGGGTGTAAATGATGTTGCTGTCTTACCGGGCGGCAGCGGTTGTTCTCGCCCTTCAGGCACAGGCTCACTGTGCAGTGCATGTGCACCACTCTGGGGTGTTTGATGAATCTGAAGACTTTGAAGGAGAAGGAGCAGTGGTCTCCGTCTCCGTTCTCTGTCACCTTCACTGTGCGGTCACCAGGATCTGCACATCTGAAAAATATAACATGTGTCTGAATAACTTGTGTTATTTACGGTATCTTTCATCTTCCAGATCCAGTTGTGACCCAGGACTGACCCGTCGGTGATGAGTTTGTGCCTGAGCTCGCCCTTGCCGCTCGTCTGGACACTCCCCCAACAGGTGTCAATGACCAAAGCCACCCTGGAGTCCAGCTTCTCCACGTCCAGGTGAATCCATATGGTCTGTCCCAGTCTCTGTTCGTCTCCCGGCTTCAACTCCTTGTCGCACATGTGGTCACTGCACGCTTTCTGCACCACGGAGTACTTATACAGACCCATCATGAACATCTGGATCACAGAGCTGACAAACACAAGTTTACATCACTGAGCAGTGGAGACTGGCACGAACACAGCACACAGGTCTCATTGTGTCGTACGATCTAAGCACTTTTATCTGCTATAAATGAATTTATTAGATTCACTCAGTAAATATCCTCAAGCTCTGTAGGTCGACACTTGTGTGGCCCCAGAATTCTCTACAAACACAATCACTACCCACTATTATACAGTGAGTAATAGCCAATTATTACAGTGTTTTGATTTGGAATAAATGGACTTCTAAACCGTGTTTTAGTGTCTTTGCAGCACGGTAGTGCAGCGGTTAGCGCCTCCGCTTCACAGCTAGAAGGTCCCAGGTTCGATTCCCACCTGGAAGGGGCCTTTCTGTGTGGAGTTTGCATGTTCTCCCTGTGTCTGCGTAGGTTTCCCCTACCACTAAAAACATGTGCAATAGGTGAATCCTCCAGCCAGGTGATTCTGACCATGAACCTGGCTCCACATCATGGAGATGGGTCCCCGGGCGCGGCACTGCCGTCGACCACTGCTCCTTACGGGTTGCCTCAGCGGCCATTGAAGGATGGGTTAAATGCAGAGGACAAATTTCCCTACGGGGACAATAAAGTATACAAATACAAAATTGCAGTGACTAAGACCAATCTTTTGAAGACTTGCATTAGGTCAGCATAATGCTGCACTGAATTTAAAGTTCATCCTAAATAAGCTATAGAGGGTATGACCCACTTGGAAAATCCTGGTCTAACTGGATGGAACAGTATTCAGTTTGTTGTTGGAGGCCATTTGCACCAACCAGGCTGAAAGTTGAACTTCATGACCCTTTAAAGCTGAGCATCAGTGTGAGCGCAACGCCCTATTGGTCAGTAATATGTTATTCTGACCTAACCACTAAGGCACACAGCAGATTTCCATTGAAAAGTGACAGTCTCTTAGCTGGCCTGTGGGATGGCCTCACACAGGCTGGTGTATAGGGCTACTCAATTACTGTCCACTTCTGCCTGACAGGCGGGAGGGCATCCTTATAACTGTTTTTTTTTTTGATTGTGCTATTCTTGTAATTGTTTACAATTGTTATAATTGTAAGTGTTTTGTCATCAAAATCATAAATACATTTTGATTAACTGCACAGCTCTAGGCCTGAGTGTCTGGGGAGAAGTCTGTGTGTGGCGCACCCGTCCAGGATCTTGATGGTTATGGGGTGGAGTCTGGCTGCTCGTAGCTGCAGGAGAAGTTCAGGTAGATCATGTCATCGCGCGTGATTGTGTCGTCCTCCAGGTGGAAGTTCGTGACGGTGTTTTGTAAATGATGTGGCTCTGGTTGGTCTGAAATCACATACAAATAAAATTCAAAATAACAAGATGATGTGTATTTATCAAATATGTCCAAAAAACGATGGACAGACTCTGCCATGAGGCGTCAGTCATCATCATGAATTGGTAATAGGGCAATAAGAAAGTGGACTTCAGAAGCTCCTGAAATCATGCTCAGACTGTCTACTCTAGAGTCTGTGAGAACAAATGGCTCATTTAAAGCGGGACACCCGGAAACACAGAAAGTGCATACACAATAACCTTTTATTTCATTGAATTAACTTTGGAAAATTGTCATTTCAAAGGCCGTTCTCACACCGTGGAGACAACATTACCTCGCCTGCAAGCTGAACTCTCAGGCATTTATTCATTTATTTGATGATTATTTTAGTATGTTTAAAATGTTTGGGCTTATGTTACAGCTGACGTGGCAGACATGGGAGCGTTTTTAATCCTGCATGTACGCTGATAAACCACATTCTTGCTCTAGGCCCGCTTCCTGATAACGTGTGCCAAAACATCTACGCAAGGACGTTGGACAAGCTGGCAGTTTGTGACCCGGCACACGAGACACAGAGTTTGAAGTTTAATAATATGTTTGAATATGTTTAACATGTTTATGCTCTTATTTTACAGTGAATAATGATAAGGGGAAGGTTCAGGACCCACACGCTGCTCAAAACCTCATTCTTGCTCTATTGCTCTTTTCATAATTGTTAACCCAAATCACAGGAAGGTATGAAAAGTGTCGGGGAGGGACACCGTGACACGGTGTCTTATCAACAGTCAGTGGAGATGGGCCTTATCAATGAGGAGGCGCACCCGCTCGAGGACATCCTAACAAAACATCACACGTGGAGAATGGAAGAAGACCACATGGCTCATTGAATATTCATGATTGTGTTTTATGTGCTGGGTGCAGGGACATGGGCAGAGCAGACCGCCTGTCGTAAGCACCGCTTAGATAGGCCGCAGGGAGAATTACCGTAGATAAGCACCCAGAGCTCTGTATTAGAATTGTAAACAACAGGGAATAAATCTTTCTTGAATTTAACTGATTGAATCTTGGTTTTCCTTCCAACAGACGAACATGCCGAACAGTTTACAAACACATGAGAATCCACCATGAACCACTCCCACCTTCACTGTTCAGGACCAAACCAAATTAGTAGACACTAATTAAGCATGCAACACATAACCCAAACAAGTATTTTTCAAAACTAAATATTGAAGGGTGCAGTGTTCTTGAGCTACCGTTTCTCCGGACTATAAGTCACACTTTTTTCATAGTTTGGCGGGGTCTTATACTCCGGTGCGACTAATATGTGATTTATTTTCTTTTTTTTTTTATTCAAATATATACTTTCACATGCCGCTAGAGGACACTGCAGGCTAATCGAGCAGCAGAAAGAAAGTTTGGAGTGAGCGAGAGAACGGAGGTTACTGCAGTAAGGTAAACAAAACAAGCTAATCACGGGCTAAAAGCTAGATGGCCACAGCTACACAGCAAATGTTCCAGTGTTAATGTGACACTGTTTAGTGTCTATATGAGTCCAACCTTCTCAGTGTTAATGTGAGTTGACTCTCTTCAGAGTTAGACTGAAGGATAGAGAATTTGACACCATGAGTGACAGTAACATGACGTTAAATAGAATGTGTTCTTTATTTCCAATAATAAGGCTGAGGCCTCATTGGACTTCAGTCTGTCCTAGACTGAGAGCTAAAGAAGCAGGAAAATCATTAATCAACGAGCGTCTAGGACTTCAGCTGGAAGTACAAATTAAAAACTGAAAATCAAGCAATCATTATTAAGATTAAAGGAAAGAATAAAACTGTGTATGTATATTTTTTTTAAAGGCTCTCGAACTGTATCTGATGGACATGTGTGTCCCTGTTCCTCTGAGTCAGGGTGGACCACAGCAGATGTGGACAGGACTGTGGGATCCACAGCTTAAATTTGGAGAAAATAAAATAACCCTGGAGTGCAGTCTGCTGTAACATAGACCTGTGCACATCAGTCATGGTCCACCCTGACTCAGAGGAACAGGGACACACATGACCCTATAACAACTTCACACATCTGTATTACCTTTTAAAAGGTAATACAGATGTTTTTGTTCCCCTCGCTATTACAAAATATTAACAGACATTAGTGATGGCAAAATGAAGCCCCATGAAGCACTGAAGCGTCGCAGCCAACTGCGTCACACATGGTTCGAAGCATCAAGGTGCTTTATTTGCTCCACTACGCCATCATGTGGACAAAAAATGTATAACATGCTGAGTGCTTACAATAAATGTTGGGGGCTGAAAGACAACATTTGAGAATTTAGAGAGTTGTGATGTAAAATGTGCTTGTGTTACTTTGCTTATGTCTGTGCTTATGCAACAAGTAAATGTGTTTAATAAAGACAAAAATTAAATGTATTCATTTTTATTTAGAAATAATATTTTTCTAAAGTATTTGGACTCAGGTGGTTTCTTTTTTTGCAAAGGATTTCGCCTGCTTTTGAAAAAACTCTTTCACAGGGCACAGATGATGCAGGAGTGCATAAAAATGCTAAGGCAAGTTTGTACAAATGTGGATAGCTATATTTCTGTCCCAAAATTGAAGAGGGCTTTCGAGTCTGCCAATATTTGGTTCCCGTACATAGGCTTGCACCTCAACTGTTGCATTGGCAGTAACATTTGGGGATCTTGTCTGCTGGCATGTGGCGTCAAAATGATGCCACAGTTTGCTTCCTAGAACAGACAAACAGGCTGTTAGTGAAAAATGTTTGCACAATTAGAAGATATTAATTACCTCCTGCCACAGATTGAGAAGCTTCTGATGATGATGGTGATGATGAAGCAGATGATGATGAAGCAGATTAGGATGATGTGAGCCTTATTACTTTAGCACATTCCACAATCAACCTTTTTTCTGCTTCCGCTGCTCTATTGGGGCTAAAGAAGCCTATTTGTTTGAACCTTGGGTCAAGCAGTGTAGCCAGGGACATAATGCTCATTGACTGGAGAAGGTTCAGCTTCTCTCTCAGCTGTCTTCGCAGATACTCAGCCATTGCTCTGCTGTCAGGTGTCTGAATAAGTCCCACCTCTTCTTCTTCCAGAGAATGGTGAAGAATGGCCAAAAGTGGAATCATCTTTGACCCGGACACCTTCTTCTCCTCAGACAGCTCAATTGTAGCATCGTTAAATGGTGCGAGTACTTTGAGACTGTCTGCTATAATGCCATATTGTTCTGCTGTGATTGGTGCAATGTCTGTACGTAGACCGGCCAAAGCTGCTCCAACAGGCTCTCTTAGTTTATATAGACGCTGGAGCATGAGATACGTGCTGTTCCACCGTGTATCAACCTCCTGAATCAGTTTAAGCACCGGGAGGCCCATTTGCACTTGCATCTGTGTTAGTCTCTCCTATAAAACAGTCAACAAAATTGTTATTGCATGTGTCAATGCAGAGGCAGAAATTACAAATAAGGACCTTACCTTCGCAGTGGTGCTGCTCTTAAAATAGCCAACTATCTTATGACAATTTGTGCGGATATCGCATAATTCAGGACTTTGATCAAGAGCTTTTTTTATCATCAAGTTCAGACTGTGTGCCACACAAACAGTGTGACGCAGATGAAGCTCTCGAGCACAAGCACCCATATTGGCAGCACCATCAGTCACCAAACATGTCACCTTTTCAGCTATACCCATTCCGATATGAGAGAGGTCTTCACTCTAGCCAGATTTGCTGCAGTGTGTGCCTCAGAGAAATGCTGCACCCCAAGGACAACTGACTGCAGAGAGGTGTCTTCATCAATAAAATGACACGTCACAGCTAGATCAGCATCAGTGTTAATAGATGTCCACTAGAGATGCGCGGGTCAGATTTTTTTCTGACCCGCACCAACCCGACCCGCTGTAAATCAAACCCGAACCGCCCGATCCGCAGAAAAGTGCCTCAGTTTGCAAACCCGTCCCGCCCCGAACCCGCACACATTAAAAAACAGCGGCATGAGTCAGGCTGATGCTGCTGTCACTCAAACGGGAGCGCATCACGTGACCGCGAGTTTACAGCGGAGAATTAGCACTTGATGCTTTGTTTTGCTACTGCGCTGCTGAGAAATCTTTGAAATCGCTTATGGACTTATCAGGAAATGAGGAGCAGAAAATATCATGAGGCATTACTTCTACCACGTCATGGACAACTCTTTCTGTCAAACTAAATGGAGTTTGGACTAATAACGTGGAGCAGCCTTAACCTGACGCTACAAGAAGTTGCTCTCCTCAGGTTAGTAAGATGCTGTGTCTTTGTTATTTTAGTTTTACCTTGCTTCATGCTGATGCATTATTTTCACCACATGTGCGTGTCGCATAATGTGCTTGGGCACTGCTGTTGTGCCGCTGCATTTGTAGCGGTGAGAGTGTCATACAGAAGCGATAGGCCAGGTGACAGAAACAAAACATGCTAATGATACGTGTACCCCATAAAACTAAACATTCAACAAAACACAGCCGACTATGTGGCATTTATGGATAAGAATGCACTGTATGTTGTAAGCCAACAATGTAAGGACGAAAAAAAAAGTGCGCTTTGTAGTAACCCGACCCACCCGCACCCGAAGTTTGCCGTATTTTTGAGGTACCCGAACCGACCGAATCCGCGGGTTGACCGCGGGTGTCGGGTCAACCCGCGCATCACTAATGTCCACATGTCTGATGTCAAACTAACAGCAGATGCTTTAGCCACAATGGCTTTGGCTTTCTCCTTGGCTTCCTTGTATCTCTTCTCCACCATGGCTTTCAAAGTCTAAAGAAAAACGTAAAATCTTGAAATGGCTAATCTGACCAACAAAAAAGTACAAATAATTGCTTGATGTGTTCACATACAGTGAGGGAAATAAGTATTTGAACACCCTGCTATTTTGCAAGTTCTCCCACTTAGAAATCATGGAGGGGTCTGAAATTGTCATCGTAGGTGCATGTCCACTGTGAGAGACATAATCTAAAAAAAAAATCCAGAAATCGCAATGTATGATTTTTTAATTATTTATTTGTATGATACAGCTGCAAATAAGTATTTGAACACCTGTCTATCAGCTAGAATTCTGACCCTCAAAGACCTGTTAGTCTGCCTTTAAAATGTCCACCTCCACTCCATTTATTATCCTACATTTAGATGCACCTGTTTGAGGTCTTTAGCTGCATAAAGACACCTGTCCACCCCATACAATCAGTAAGAATCCAACTACTAACATGGCCAAGACCAAAGAGCTGTCCAAAGTCACTAGAGACAAAATTGTACACCTCCACAAGGTTGGAAAGGGCTACGGGGAAATTGCCAAGCAGCTTGGTGAAAAAAGGTCCACTGTTGGAGCAATCATTAGAAAATGGAAGAAGCTAAACATGACTGTCAATCTCCCTCGGACTGGGGCTCCATGCAAGATCTCACCTCGTGGGGTCTCAATGATCCTAAGAAAGGTGAGAAATCAGCCCAGAACTACACGGGGGAGCTGGTCAATGACCTGAAAAGAGCTGGGACCACCGTTTCCAAGGTTACTGTTGGTAATACACTAAGACGTCATGGTTTGAAATCATGCATGGCACGGAAGGTTCCCCTGCTTAAACCAGCACATGTCAAGGCCCGTCTTAAGTTTGCCAATGACCATTTGGATGATCCAGAGGAGTCATGGGAGAAAGTCATGTGGTCAGATGAGACCAAAATGGAACGTTTTGGTCATAATTCCACTAAACGTGTTTGGAGGAAGAAGAATGATGAGTACCATCCCAAGAACACCATCCCTACTGTGAAGCATGGGGGTGGTAGCATCATGCTTTGGGGGTGTTTTTCTGCACATGGGACAGGGCGACTGCACTGTATTGCGAGATTTTGGGGAACAACCTCCTTCCCTCAGTTAGAGCATTGAAGATGGGTCGAGGCTGGGTCTTCCAACATGACAATGACCCGAAGCACACAGCCAGGATAACCAAGGAGTGGCTCTGTAAGAAGCATATCAAGGTTCTGGCGTGGCCTAGCCAGTCTCCAGACCTAAACCCAATAGAGAATCTTTGGAGGGAGCTCAAACTCCGTGTTTCTCAGCGACAGCCCAGAAACCTGACTGATCTAGAGAAGATCTGTGTGGAAGAGTGGGCCAAAATCCCTCCTGCAGTGTGTGCAAACCTGGTGAAAAACTACAGGAAACGTTTGACCTCTGTAATTGCAAACAAAGGCTACTGTACCAAATATTAACATTGATTTTCTCAGGTGTTCAAATACTTATTTGCAGCTGTATCATACAAATAAATAGTTAAAAAATCATACATTGTGATTTCTGGATTTTTTTTTTAGATTATGTCTCTCACAGTGGACATGCACCTACGATGACAATTTCAGACCCCTCCATGATTACTAAGTGGGAGAACTTGCAAAATAGCAGGGTGTTCAAATACTTATTTTCCTCACTGTACATACATACATATACATACCTTCCGTGTGGGTAGAACATAGGAAGGAGCCAAAGCTTTTACAAGCTTTCTGAACCCACTTCCCTCCACAAAGGAAAAGGGTTGGGAATCCTCTATCACCATATTATCCAACACCTCAGTCAAGTCAACCTTCTCAGCTGAATGAAATTATATGTCATAGTTAGACATTTTAATACAAATATCAATTCAACTTGTTTGATGCAAATAATGTAATAACTAGCAATTATACTCATGAATTAAAATGGCCTACCTGAGACAGGTTCACCCGGGTTGGCCTCCTCGCTGCTATGCAAGGCCCGATAGTGCCTTAGCATAGATGAGGTGTTGTTTGGCCCAGTTGTTTTGAACACACCAGACACTTCACCTTAAATAATAATAATAATAATAATAATAATAATAAAGTATTCAGAAGCATTCAGAAAAGAGAAGTGTGAACAATAAAAATGCCGTGTTGTCATAGTTGTGCAATCTATTATTACATAATTATTGCTATGCCTTACCTTATTAGGTGAGATCAGCTCAAAATGCTCCCAAACTGGGGAAAATCTCTTCTTTCTAGCTGATTCCATCGCAAAAAAATGAAGCTCAAATAGAATACCAAAAGAAGCGCAATAACCCAAAGACACAAAATGTGAGGGGGACTCCATTGCGTTTCACGGTCGCTTTTATTTGAATCTCGCTCCAAATCCGCAAATCATTTCCTGAATCAGTCACGTGGTACGGCCACTTCCCGAGGCTTCGAACGTCACCACATACGTAATCAACACACGCATCGATACACGCTTCAATAGACACACCCCTAGATTACTCGGCACACGCTTCGAAGCCTCGACATGATCGACACATCACTAACAGACATTTGAACGTTGCCATTTAAGTTTTTATTTGCTGATAAAGTCCAGGAAGCTCTGTCTAATACAAACTAGCATGTCTTCCTTCTTCACCTGTCGGTCTGTGACAGACTGAAGTGTGGCCTCAGATTTTATACTGAAAACAAAGAGCACATTGTATTTAACGTCATGTTACTGTCACTCATGGTGTCCGATTGTTTAACCTGAAGTGTAACTCTGAAAAGAGTCAACTCACATTTACTCTGAAAAGAGTGGGACCAAATACAGTCTGAACAGAGTAAAATTTACTCTAGAATATTTACTGTGTATTGTCACTCGGAGTGTACACTGTAAAAAACTATTTCTTGAACTGCTTTTTACGGATCAATTATGTAATAATTTACAGACTTTTTGACTTTCTGAAGCCAATCAAATCACAGTGACTCATAGAAGCTCGGGCTCAAATGTGACCAAACGCCAATATCCAAGCTCTCAGACCTGTAGGTCAGACACCGTGAGTGACAGTAACATGACGCTATAACATGATACTACAAGCATGCTCTTTATTTTAAACAAAAAAGGCTGAGGAGTCATTGCTCTTCAGTCTGTCACATGAGCAGCAAAAGTTCCCTCTGCACTTTGAAAATTCAGGAGGAACAGGGTGCTGTATTATAGTGATGGCAAAATGAAGCCCCATGAAGCACTGAAGCGTCGCAGCCAACTGCGTCACACATGGTTCGAAGCATCAAGGTGCTTTATTTGCTCCACTACGCCATCATGTGGACAAAAAAATGTATAACATGCTGAGTGCTTACAATAAATGTTGGGGGCTGAAAGACAACATTTGAGAATTTAGAGAGTTGTGATGTAAAATGTGCTTGTGTTACTTTGCTTATGTCTGTGCTTATGCAACAAGTAAATGTGTTTAATAAATCCGCAAATCATTTCCTGAATCAGTCACGTGGTACGGCCACTTCCCGAGGCTTCGAACGTCACCACATACGTCATCAACCCACGCATCGATACACGCTTCAATAGACACACCCCTAGATTACTCGGCACACGCTTCGAAGCCTCGACACGATCGACACATCACTACTGTATTATTTTACCAGCTTGTCAGAAAACAACAACAATAGGACCGACACTGAATAAGTTCAATCATCCCTAATATGTGGCGTTGAACCTAGTCAAATGTATCACGTTGGATAAACACAGTTGCTCAATGCTGAAAGAAAGTAATTTAATCATGTGGAAATACAGTACTTCCATTATTATTATTTTTTTACGTTAATTGAAAGAGTTATCTTTTTGAGTGAAATTGAGCCGGCCAATCAGTAGGCAGAAGTTATATATAGGAGTGGCATAATCTGTGAAAATATGACCTGAGGAAGATCCACTTGGACTGAAACTTTGTCTCATTAAATGTATAGTTTTATAGTTGTAGTCCAATAGTTTTATTGGAGTAAGTGTTCTGGCCTTTTTCACTGTGTACTGTTCATTGTAGTAGCCTTGCACCTGGTGATGTGTGTTATTTATACTGTTTGTATATTTTAAATAAATTCAATTGTTTAAATCGTACACAACAAATGTTCCTGTGTTAATTTGACACTGTTTGGTGTCTATATGAATCACACCTTCTTAGTGTAAATCTAAATCGACTCTCTTCTGAGTCACACTTCAGGTCAGACAGTAACATGACACTAAATACAATGCACTCTTTGTTTTTAGTATAAAGATTGAGGCCTTTTTGCCCTTCAGTCTGTCACAAAGCAACAGATGAAGAAGGAAGTCGTGGATATTCAGCTTGAGACAGATCTTCAGACTTCTGCTGGACATAACAATCCACCTGCAGTGTCTCCTCTTAACATTTCAAACACTGAGCTAAAGGTGACTTCATCACTTAAATGAACATTTCATAAATCATTATGTTACCGAGATTTTGGCGCCGCAGTCTTTGCTGTGGGTGAACTTGAAGGTGATCATGTGCTCGTCTTCATCGACTTGACCTTTGCAGTCTGTATCCAGCAGGTGGAGCTCTGACGCATTAAAACCTTTGTCTTCCACCAAACAAATGGGCAGCTCCACTGAGGCTGTGTCCACTGTACACACGGTCTTCTCCCCTGGACAATAACACAACAGCTGTGGTCAGATTTGTACCAGTTTTACTCAATCCTTCAGACTCCAAAATCCATGATCGATGACGTCCTATAATCCACTTTATGAGCCATATATGGAAGCGATCACCAGCATCAAGTCTATCCGCTCATTGTGTTGGGTGTATTTAGGCTGTTTTATAAATTAAAACAAATTTATTATGAAAGGTATGGATGTGAGTCAGGCACAGACCAAGTTATCCACGATGAGGCTACAGTCCTCAACCATCAAGAGAATTTAGCCAATAGCTCCTCCTCAGCAGCATACGTCGCTCTGTGTGTGTAAATTATAGAAGGCGGAATATAGAGGGGCGGCACGGTAGCGCGGTAGTTAGAAGGTCCTGGGTTTGATTCCCACCTGGACGGGGCCTTTCTGTGTGGAGTTTGCATGTTCTCCCCGTGTCAGGGTACGTTTCCACCGGGTACTCCGGTTTCCCCTACCACTAAAAACATGTATAATGGTGAATCCTCCAGCCAGGTGATTCTGACCATCAGCCTGGCTCCACATCATGGAGATGGGTCCCGGGCGCGGCACTGTCGTCACACACTGCTACTTACGGGTTGCCCCAGTGGCATCGAAGGATGGGTCAGATGTAGAGGACAAATTTCCCAATGGGGAAAATACATTATACAAACAAACAAATAGGTTTTGCGATTAAGTGGGGGTGTGTCTGGGCAGATCACTGTCCCTGTCCCTGCTGTTGCTGTGAGCTGAGGAGCTTTGTGAGATGCGTTAGGGCCCAATCTTGTGTTTCAAAATGCAGACTGTACACTGTAGTTTGCACATTTGGGGGGCGGTCTCTGCCAGCGCCGGCCCTGGGCATAGGCGAGCCAGGCAGCCTCCTAGAGCACCATCTGCTGGAGGGTGGCACCGAATTGCACTTTCATTTTTTAACCAGATGAAGTCCATGCTCCCGCCACCTACAACATTGCTGATATTCGGACATAGTCCATGCAAGTCCAAGTGTAAGTGCACCGAGAGGGAGATTAAGTAAAGGGAATGGAGCAATCGCTCGTTGAAGTTATCGCTGCTTGCTGCACACGTCTCCACTGACCCACTTTTTTCCCTGAGCAACTCCCTCAGGCTCCTGGCTATAAAGCACTAGCGCACTGGTGTGTGTCTGCATAGAATAGCAGCCTTGCCTCAACCAAGGCTGTCTTTGCGCCAGGCACACACACCCCTAGAGCCCTACACAGACCTTCAGCGTTGACTCACCGTATTTGCCACTCTTTCTGAATGGATAAATGAAACTTTCACGGCAGACGCACTTGGCTTCGTCATTCTTCATCAGACCACAGAACTCATGAGAAGCACAGTAGTGGTTCAAACAAGGAGAGGAACCCTCTGAGGAGAAAGTAAGAACATCATCCAGACACATGATAAATATGAACAGTACTGAAGGCTTACAGTGGTTTCAACAACAGCAAAAGCCAAAGAGAATAAAGGCTCTTTTCCACATGCAGGCGCGTGTTAGCCGAATGGCTCTTTCACCCGCTTTGTCGAGCTTTTCCATAACAAAGGCCAGAGCCAAACCGGTCTGATCAGGTATAGGTTTTGGGACCGAGCTCTGGCTGTGGCCAAAGCGGGCTAACCCGTGTCTGATGTGACGTGAACAGACTGCTGGCCTCTGATTGGCAACGAGAGAGTGGACAGCCCTCACTATTGACACGCAGGTCATATGGATTTAATATTTCACAACATCATACGGCTGTGCTAAAAGGGGATTTTGCCGATAATAACATTTAGCCACTGTTAGCGCAGCTTTAGCTGGTGTTAGCATAACATTTGCATGTAGCTTACCTTCATAGTTTGTAGTTTAGCAGTTTATTTTCTGTTTTAATACAGCTTGGCTCCTCTGAATGATTCCATAACTCCCACCAGATGACAGCATTTGTCCACATTTGTTCTCATCGCGGCTCTAAAAACTTTTAATGACGATCTGTACAGCGTGCTGCTTTCACGGCTCCGCCCACAACAAATGCGTGTGTGTGTGGTGGAAACAGAAAGGTCTGTGGCCTAGTGTCGATACGTGCACGTAGATCGTGGCGTGCGTGGCCGGTTCGCGCTATGTGGAACGACGGCTTATGAGCCTGAACATCTCCATCTTAAAGCCATACACCTCTTCTTTGAGGCTGTAATCATTTCTATCTAGTTAAAATGTGATACAACTGAAATGAATCAATACACAGTTGGCACGTCCACACAGCAAATGTTCCAGTGTTAATGTGACACTGTTTGGTGTCTATATGAGTCCAACCTTCTCAGTGTTAATGTGAGTTGACTCTCTTCAGAGTTAGACTGAAGGATAGAGAATCTGACACCATGAGTGACAGTAACATGATGTTAAATAGAATGTGTTCTTTATTTCCAATAATAAGGCTGAGGCCTCATTGGACTTCAGTCTGTCCTAGACTGACAGGTAAAGAAGCAGGAAAATGTGTCATTCAACTAAAGTCTAGGACTTCAGCTGGAAGTACAAATTAAAAACTGAAAATCAAGCAATCATCAATAAGATAGATTAAATGAAAGAATAGAACTGTGTATATATATATACATTTTTTTTAAATGCTGTTGAACTGTATCTGATGTAGGGTCATGTGTGTCCCTGTTCCTCTGAGTCAGGGTGGACCACAGCAGATGTGGACAGGACTGTGGTATCCACAGTTTAATTTGGAGACAATAAAATAACCCTGGAGTGGTCTGCTGTAACATAGACCTGTGCACATCAGTCATGGTCCACCCTGACTCAGAGGAACAGGGACACACATCACCCTACATCAGATACAGTTCGAGAGCTTTTACAAAATATATATACAGTTTTATTCTTTCCTTTAATCTAACTGTTATTAATGATTGTTTGATTTTCCTTTTTTAATTTGTACTTCCAGCTGAAGTCCTAGACATTCGTTGAATGACACATTTTCCTGCTTCTTTACTTGTCAGTCTAGGACAGACTGAAGTCCAATGAGGCCTCAGCCTTATTATTGGAAATAAAGAACACATTCTATTTAACATCATGTTACTGTCACTCATGGTGTCAGATTCTCTATTCTTCAGTCCAACTCTGAAGAGAGTCAACTCACATTAACACTGAGAAGGTTGGACTCATATAGACACTAAATAGTGTCACATTAACACTGGAACATTTGCTGTGCATAAGTCATCAGTCAAGAACTATGAGCAGCAGAGCATCAGAGGAGACGTACCACAGCTCTGGTCGTTGAAGATGACCCCAGTCCTGAGAGTGTAGGCGGCCTGGAGATGGCAGGACAGACCGTCGACATCCCCGTAGTCACACAGGAGGTCTTTGCAGGCTTTGGTGAAGATTCTGCTCGAGTCGTTGGCGAACATGGATTTACAGCTAAAGAATTACAATAGGAACATCATTCCCACTCGTGCTTCACAGCTAGATGGTCCAGGTTCAATTCCCCCCAGGGACGGGGCCTTTCTGTGTGGAGTTTGCATGTTCTGCCCGTGTCAGGTTTCCTCCGGGTACTCCGGTTTCCCCTACGACTAAAAACATGTACAATAGGCCAGAATGAATGTGAGTGTGCATGGGGGCCGACGGATGCAAATTAGCCCAAGGCTACAATCTGGTGTGGCTTGTTTACATGCATGAGACCCATGTATGTTCACTAACATGCACTGTCCCAACCAAATAAACCAATAAATAAATTATAATACAGTGTTTCTCAAACTTTTTCAGCCTAAGGACCACTTTATCTCCTAATTCTTTCTAAGGACCACCTAACAGAATCCCACTCTAACACGCCCCCAAAACACAAAATAGGAAGGATAAGCTAAATGTATGTTTAATATACAACTGTTTCAAGTCGAAAACTAATCATTCAAACACAAATGCAATTATATGATCAGAAATTCTAATTAATTTCATTTCATATGAAAAAGTAAATGTGAATGTGCTGCATCTGAATATGAACAACAAACAGCACATGTTAAAAAAATTATACATACTGTAATAGCCAATAGTTTAAAACTGAGGTGGTGGGTTTAGGAAGTCTATGGTTGTAACTAAGGTAACAATAAAAAGAAAAGTTTCCCTTTAATGTCCAATATTACTGAAATGACACTGTGTTATGTATCCTGATCGACTTGGTGATCAGTTATATCTGTTTTGCACACATACAAAATTAAAGTGATAGTCTGGAAGTCTAAATGTATTACAAATTTTAAGAAATGTACAAAATTGACCTCCTGGCCTTACATTTTGATATAAAGTAAGTAAAATATATATTATTATATTTTTGTTAAGTCCCTCCTTCCGTGATCTCAGCAACTACTCAAGAGTCCCCTCGCCGATGGCCCAAACCAATAAAATGCGAGCAAGACGATGATTGACACTTCATGCACGCTGTAGGCTCGCTCCCGATAACTGCGCACGCGCAGCCGCAGAGAGAGTTTCTGTTTCTCCTACCTGGATCCGCCATCACGGCCTGAGCGCCGCTATGGCACAACAAACAGCTCACGACAGAAGCTACGACTGCCTGCTACTTCTCATAACAAATTTAAACAGTTCAAAAGTCCATCTTCTAAACTAGCAGAAAAACAAATGCAAGATAGATGTGGAATTTATATCGGAGAGTCGTTCAACAGATGGACGGAGCTTCGTGAGCTGCAGAAGGCATGAAGACTTGGCAGAGTTTCTAATGGACAGGTAAATGCATGAGACTTTGAAGTATTCATGGCGACAATTTGTTGAATTTAGTGCGTCCGTCATGGTTAGGCTTTTTGCAAATTCTAAGCGTTAATAACTTTGAACTGTTCGCATCGCGTTATAAAGCTATAGCCTACTGTAAACAATGACGTTTTTCACAACTTTACATGCACGGGTCTTGACTATGTATATTTCTGTGCGTACTGGCATTACATCAAATGCAGCATTGAGATTTGGAGACGTGCAGACATGCAGTACTGTATATATAATGCCAAACTCTAAATGTAGTGCTAGCATCTGATGTTTATTGTGCGATAAATAATTGAGGGCCAGCGGGCTACATATGTTTTTGAAGGAAACGCGATTCAAAATATAGCTTACTCTGTAAGAATGTTATTAGAATTGCACAATGTCGTTGTTACATTTTATGTAAATGTATGTAACTACAGTGCCTTGCCAAAGTACTAATACACTTTGAACTTTTGCACATTTTGTCATGTTTACAACCCTAAATGTAAAGATTTTATTTTGAATTTTTTACTGAAAGTTCACACACAAGTAACAGACAACTGTGAAGTGAAAGTAAAATGATACATGATTCTGTTTTTTTTTTTTATAGAAAAGTGAAAAGTGGGGCATGTACAAGTATCCATACAGCATTTTCGGAGTGGATTAAATTGCCTTTATAACATTCCTAATGACTGCAGAATGTTCACACCTTGCCCTAACCATTAAATAGAGGCCACCTATGCGTAATCTACTCTCAGTATAATTACAAAAATGAAATGGCGTGAATTACTCACTTACTAAAAATAGGTAAGCCTTACTGATGCTAGCCATGGAAAAATAAACACCCAAACACCACAAAACCACAATCAATTGGTTTAGGAAATTATTCATAAACTGCCATTCTCTTGTATTTGTAGCCATTTTGAAGAGGGAGTGAACATCTTGGAGCAAAGGAAGCCTCTACTTCCAGAACTGGAGAGTAAGTAAAACATTGGTAACATTTGGTATCTATATACAGTAGTTGTTACACTGGTCATTGACAATTAAATGAAAATAATGTTGCTGTTTTGGTTTAGTTTACTATCACTTGGTATCCCTGAGGAGGAGTACAACCACACTGTGAGGATTTGTGCTTGTGTTTCCAAAACAAGTCTAAACCAATCAAGTCCTGTTCCACATAAATACATGCATGCATACAGAACATGTAAAACTTTGTACATAATACTAATTTTTACACACTGTGTTCACAGGTGTCGAGATTTAAAATGTATCTTTAGCTACCTCTTATAAATTGTATGCTAGCTTGTATGTAAGGCTTAAATTCACTCTTTAAACTAGTGGCGCCGGAGAGGTCAAAGGCCATTTGAACTAGAGGGGGGAGCAGAGAACATCCTGCTTAGAGGGCAATAAGAAGTGTTATCTGTTGCAGCACAAGGTCTCCAGATGCAATCGTAAGCTAAAAGAATGTGCTTTGATGTAGAGGATGAGCAGTTAAGGATATCAGGTTTCTCTCTTTGTGTGCTGGGTGTGATGTGCATTGAGCAGGCGGAGCTAACAATCAAAGAAATACTTGGGAGAGCGTAGTTTTAGTTAGACTTTTCCAAGCAACTGAACAAGCAACATGTAACATCTATCTCCAATAAAAGAGCCTTTTGAGAACACGTGACCTTCTGGTACCTTCTGATGCCTGCTGATTTCTTCTGAACACCTTTTGATGTTCATCTGTTTTGTTACAACAACACCTGGAGTAAGATAGCGTATTTTGTCTGCCTTAAGCTCTTTAAATTTATTCATACAGGACAGGGGCCTCTCAGAGAAGGAAAACTGAATGACCTTCAGCACATAAATGAGCAGGACACAGGGAGAGGTCCACATTACAGAAGTGTGTACTGATGCCCACTCACACATTTCTGCTCTTTTCAGTAAGTGTCATTGTATTTATGATATGAAACTATAATTGGACACATCTAAAGAAATTATATTTTTATTTTAATTCATAATTCTCACACAGGTAATGAGATATACAAAGACAGTGCTGTGGCGCACACGATATGTGGCATGGGACTAAGAACTTGGGCAAAAAGTTACATGCCGTAAGTAAAATTGTGAGCTTTGTAAAAGATGCTTATTGTGCATTTATACTGCACATGTATTTGATTTTGTCTCTTTTCTGTGTAGGCTGGCCAGCAAAGGGATGTTTCACAACTACAGTGAACTAAGGCATTTGTAATCATTTCTGGTTCTGCTGCACAAACGCAACACACTGGAAAGTGAACGGTAGAAAGAGTGGACAGTGAAAGGTTCAACGGCGCACAATACTCTCATTGAGGTCATTCTGAAAGAACGTTGGTTCAAAGAAGTACCAAAGTATCTCAAGTTTAGGTATTGTATTTAGATTTTATATATATAAGTATAGAAGCTTCAAAATATGCTAACTTTTTGTAGATCAACTGGACGCCTGGAGGCATTGCAGTCATCCTATGTATGCCAGCAAAAGATTCAGTTATGACCCGCCCATTGCAGTCCTCACCATGTACAGACCTGCAACAAGGAATGCTGGTGGATGTATAATTGTATACAGTATGTACGCATTCTAGAAACTATGCATCTTCATTCCTTTTCTATGACTTACTTTTTGGCATTATTTTGTCTCTATTTCAGATACTGGAAAGTATTCAATAAAAAATCCATTTATACAGTGAAGGTTGAGAAGGACTATTCATATATTCCGGAGCTCCAGACAATAATTGTTGCTGCACGGTTGAACAGCAAAAAGGACTCCCACGCCCTGCAAAATTGAGATCCTCAGACAACTGGGTTTGCTCTCAGCTGTCCCTGACCCAACAAACCTGGAGTTACTCCGACACCAGCACACACGAGGAGATGGTATGGACTAATTTATTCTTCTCACAATATTCAATATAGAAATTGCATACATCTATATATCCATAACATATTCTTTATCCTTGTTTTTTTTTTACAGGTCAACAATTGCCACAGAAATATGAAGAATGTTTTATTTTTGTAAATAAAGTTGTAGTTGAAAACTAGTTGACCATTGTTTGTTTCTATCTGTAACCAAATGTTTATGAGATGCTATTTTTGTGCAAGCTTTGAAGAAGACGAAAGATAAAATAATTATAAAAAACAAATGCAATATGGCCTAAATCTGAAGTGGTCTAAAACACAAAAAAGACGACAGGACAGATAATCGTACGCTAGCTGTTAGCATATCAAAGTAGTAAACAATGTCGCATGCTATAAACCATGCAAACGATGTAAAAACTACATGTTTACTTGATATGCCAGTTTATTGGAAATTTCAGTACAACGTTAGCTGCATAAACGTGTCAATCCCCGTCAAAAAACAACGATTTTAACATAAAAGCATCGTTACCTTGGATAACTCAATTGTTGACACTGTCACCGTAGTCTCCCTCTGGTCACTTCTTGGCCCATTGAACCTCGCGCGTGCACGGGAAAACAGGCGTGGCTTCCAAGACCAATCAGGAAGGGAGGGGGAGGGAGCTTGAGCCGGGTTTTTCAAAAAGAGTCCCTCTCTCTCTTTTTTTCTGACAACATCCAGACTATCACTTTAAGCTTGGAATTAAAGGAGCTGTATCATGCTATTTTAGCCATTCCAAAGTAAAGTATAGGCATTTATATGATATATATATATATATATTGTACCTCTATCACTATGGAGTACTCATTTTTGAGAAATATAAGTATTTTCTGGGGGTATTTTCCCTACCCGGAAGACAAGACGCTTCGATTCAGTTAACTCCGCCCCTCTCTCCGCTCATTCCACATTCACAGTATTATAAATATAAATATCGCTGCAAAAAGTGAAGTTACTTCACATAATGCAGTTATAAGGAGTTGACATGTGCAACAGTTTCATAATAGGCTAACACACACGCTAACACACATGCTAACACGCGTTTTGGTTGACTCACCGCTCAGCCTGGTCTCCCCATCGGGTTATGGGACATGCGTTGGTTATAAAAGTTAATCCACTTTGATTCTGGCCAAGGTTCACCAAGCATCCATCAGGTTGGTTGATATAGTAGCTGAATCCCAGAAAGAAATTCCAACTTCTGGCGAGTGCACTCTTCTTTAGGAAGGTTGAATAGTCCTGTTCCTCTCGTAGCCAAACGCGCATCCGTGACATTATCGTTCGGTAAGAAAAAAGAACAGGCGTGTCCAGAGTAGGTTAGAAAGAGCTCAGTCTTCAAAAACAACACTTCTGCTCGGATCCATGGCTCCTCCGGCCGTGGGTGCGTTTGTTTAGCCTCGTGGGACAGCACAGACGCGTCGGAGAGTTTTTTTGTTTTTTGTTTGTCTTTATTGTTCTCTTACAACAACAAAAATGAAAAAGCTGTTTTATAAATTAAAATCAGGCTGTAAGGCATTACATTACAGACGTCGAGCACTTCCGTTCCTTTGTGACGACACAACTAAACAGCTCAGTCATTTACCAGGAGAGGGCGGAGCAGCTGCTCAGAGAGCAGGATTCAGGAGGATTACTTAGAACTGCGTGAATGAAACCAAAAACCGCTCTGGGGGTGTTTTTGATAAGGAAATAGCATAACAACATGGCTAAAAGCTCCAAAAAGTCGATTTTGCATGATATAGGACCTTTAATTGGACTGGCGTGTCTTAGGAGAGGAGGCCACGCACTCGAACTCACGCACAGACGCACACACCGTGGAAAATAGGAGACATTGAGATCCACAAAAGTGCTCTCTGGATCAGTAGCAGCAAAACGCTGCTTATTTAATGAAAATCCGCCACATATTTACATCAATAACCTGCTGTAAAGATGATAGAATGTGTCGTGGCTGGACACGTGTACGGGCCACGATAGGCATTTTTTGACCTGATCAAAAGAGAATTTTATGACCCAACCAGATCCGCGGGCAGTCTGCAGGGACCGCGGGGGAACCGAAACCCGCGCATCATGTGCGCTAATGCCCACAGCCATGTGTGAAACCTGCACGTTTTACAATAGCTACACTTTGACAAACAGGATGAGGAAACATTACGCACGGTTCTGATTCGGTTCTGAGAAGTGCCCGCCGTGCGCATCCATGTGCATTCCGTAACATTTCCAGCTCTGTCCCTCAAAAAGGAAAGGCACCAGTCGCCCTGGTCAAACTGCGCTGGTTAAAGTTTGATCAAATGATGAGAATTGGCCAAAACGGCCCAACTCCCTGTGCAACGTGCGCTGTGGAGGGGTCGAGAAAAAAAGGGTTTGCAGACCACTAGGGGCGATGGCGGACCACTAGTGGTCACACTTTGAGAATTACTGATATAATAGTATGAACTACAGTCCTCGGTCAGGCCAAGTACAGTGGAAGGATCTGATCTGGATCTACCATTTTAGAGTCACATGCATTTTTATTAGGCAAATTATGTTTGTATGTTGAACCTTGCAGTTTTTTGGTTTAGATTTTTCAAGGACATATTAATCTTGTGGCTCAAAACCCCTCTAAAACCACAACAGTTTCTGTTTCATACCACCTTTGCTATGCCCGATCCCGTCAGCTCTTGGAAGCTAAGCAGGTAGGGCCTGGTTGGTTCTTGGGTGGGAGACCGTTGGGGAACACCAGGAAGCCTGGGTGGATGTAGTGTCTGAGTGAGTGGTGGTGGTCAGATGGTTCTGCTTCCATCAGTCTACCCCAGGGCAGCTGTGGCTACCAGTGTTGGGAAGATTACTTTAAAAAAGTAATTAGTTATAGTTATCAGTCACTTCTCCACAAAAGTAACTGCGTTGGTAACTGACTAACAGTATGATCAAAGTAACTCCTTACTGGACCCCCCCTTCAAGAAACAGCGCTCATTCCGAATGTTAAACATAATTCTATTTTAGCCTTAAAATCACCAAAGCTTCAGAACCAGCGTTTCCTTTCAGTCTGACCCAGAGCTCAGTCACCGACACAAACCACAAAATCAGAAGGCAACCCAGTGTTTCCCACACATAGACTATTCTGTGGCGCACCGCCACAGAATCAGCACCATGCGCCACATATTGAGTTTCGTTTTTTTTTTCGTTTTTTTTTTTTTTTTTCAACGCTATTTAAAACACGCATCGTATAGCACCGCCGCAGCGGTCATTTTGACTGATAGAAAGTCTCCCTACAAATCCTTTGGACTTGAGTTCATCTGGTTTTATTACAGTCAGCGCAGCCTCGTGCAGCTGAATGTGTTTAAGCGCAGCTCCAACGTCTTTCTGTCACCAGCGCCGCTGAGCGTCTGCTCTCTCCCTTTCCCCTCAGCTCGCGCTAATGCTTCCAAAAGCTCATGGCGTTACAAGTTTTCGTCACAACCTTAATGCTTTCACAGGACGGAGAGCCGTATTTATCCCACTGCTGCAGCGGGAGGCCACGCAAAATCTCTCCTGTGTCCGCCTCCCGCTGCAGCGCGCTGCGATCAAAGGGCTGCGCTGCATGCTGTAAAAACGTGACCCATAGTCTGTGCACGTGTTTCTCCACGTGCTCCCCCCCGCCGCCACACATTACCTTCAAACCTGTGGGAAACACTGCAACCGCTACAAGTACGACCTGCAGTACAGCAACTGATCTGATATCTTTAGAGCCTGGTGGGACCAGAATGATTCCCCTCTGTATTTTTGTATACAGCAGGGGATCAGTCTGGTCACCCCTGTCTGGATGTATCCGCAAAATCAAACCGATCCCGTGCAATCAGATTTGTTTATTTGCCGTGACGTGTTGTTAGCGAGCAACGCCACTCACGGGACGCGGTAGTCCCCTCAATAACAATCTACAAACGACGCACGAAAGAGAGAAAGCGTGTCTCCAATCGGCTGTAAATGACCAAAAACACATGGACAGTAGGTGAGTTTCGTGATTCATAATCCTGCGCTAATATTAACGCAAAACCGCTAATAACACCACATCAACGGCAGACGCCTGGCCTTCGCTGATTGGTTTACTCCACTTCCTGTTTGCTTGTGTATCTACCGCTGTGGGAAATGGATTTGACGCAACGGTGACCAGACTCACTCGCTGGTACAGCGGTGAGTCTGGATTTTTCCAGGCTAACATCTTTAAGCAGTAGACTTTTGGCTTTTGCAGTCTGCTTATCAAGAGTGCAGACGTATTTCTGCTAGCTGCTACCGCTTGCCTCTTTATTTGCTTTTAATCATCCTATTTTTGCGCACTTGTCTTGGATATGATTTTATTCTCTTCTTTTAAGTGAACCAAGGCTTTTTAATCATTTTCATAATAATTTTTATGCCTTTTTTTACCACTCATTTGACGAACCACCGACGACAATCTTGTCAACATGGCTGAGAGAGTAACGCAAACATCTCCTTGTGAAAGCTGTCGGATGTCTCAACAAGAAATTCACCTACTACGGGACAAGATTTGTGCCTTAGAGACGGAAAAAGGACTTAATGACACGCTTCCTGTGGAACCCGGTAAGAAGACGGAAAAAACTGATACTTGCAACCTAAAGCTAAACGATACCATAACATTTCCGAAACTAAACAGACAACTTGGTGCTAGGCCAAAGCAAAGACAACATGCTCGTAAAGATGCACCTGGAATAAAGTTAACAAACAGATTTTCACCTCTCTCAGAGGATGAGTGTAACAAAGAGAAAAAGTCAGAGAGAAATAGAGAACACAAAGTCAAAACAAAGATGGAGAGAAAAACTGTGCCAAGTGTCAAGGCCAGAGATATCCTGGTGCTTGGAGACGGAGCCATATCTCATATAAACAAACAGATAATGACTACAAGCAGCTATCTGGGCGGCACAGCTTCTGACATCATAGATGTTTTAAACAAGGAAATTACAAATAACCCTGGAATTAAAAAACTTGTTCTACATGTTGGTGCTGTAGACATAAAAGACAGAGAGTCTGAAGTCCTGAAAGAAAAGTTTAATAAACTTTTGAGAGACTTGATTTTCTGGATAAAGAGACAATACAAATTTTCATCAGTGGACCTATCCCAAACATCGACGGAAGAATAAACACATTTTCTCGGCTGTTTCAGTTGAATAAATGGCTGTCCAAAGTCTGTGAGTCAAGAGGACTGTATTTCATAGAGAACTTTAATCTTTTCTGGAAACGCTACAATCTGTTTAAAGGAAATGGCCCACATTTGAGCAGAGATGGAGTGAGACGACTGACGGAAAATCTCCTCCATGCTCTGCAAAATCAGTGGAGGCCTGAGAAACAAGAGAGAGCAGAGAGGAGCATGAGAAGAGCTCCTGGCTCGCCAGCAAAGGTTTCGCCTGCATCCCCAATAAAAGATTCAGTCGCAGCTGCATCATCTGCACCTACAGTAATGGACTCAGCCACAGTTAAGGATCCAGCCAAAACAGCACCATCAGCACCTACAGAAAAGGACTCAGCCGCAGTTAAGGGTTCAGCCACAGCAGCACCATCAGCACCTACAGTAATGCACTCAGCCACAGTTAAGGATCCAGCCACAACAGCACCATCCGCATCTCTGGAAAACATTTCAACCATAGCAGCAGCGCCACCTGCATCTGCATCTCCATGGAAAAGCTCAGTTTCAGCACCACCTGCATCTATAGTAAATGATTCAGCCGAAGGAGCACTTTCATCAACTCCACCACAGGCCTTGAGCCCGAATGCTACATCCACACCCTCCAGAGATTTTTCTGACTCATTCCCATCTCCAAAGTCACCTATGGGATTCCCCAACCATTTTGAAGCCTTGATAAAACAAGGGATTCAAATGACTCCAGGCCTGTCAAGACGAAGGCTTTCATCCCCAAAGAAGTATCATGCCCCTCTCCCACCTACGCCTTTTTCACCAACCAAGGTCTCCCCAGCTCGGCCCCCATCACCGGTGCCCACAGCTGTTATCTCCAGCAGCTTTACTGCTGCTGTCTAGGACATTAGGGGCGTTGCTACCATGCATAGCAAACTCAAAACCAACCAGAGGTCCATAGAGGCAGTGTGTTCTTCTGAAACAATTAGTACTGTCAAACAACATAGATTAGATAAGAGAGGGACAGTCAGACCGTCCAATCAAAGAACTCTAATCCATATCCCCTGCAAAAAGATTCCATCCACTCAAACAGAGATAAATCTCAAACATGCTGTACTCAATGTCAGATCATTAAAAAAACAAGTCCTTTTTAATAAATAGTTTTATTTCCTCCTATAATCTAGATTTTATGTTTTTAACTGAAACATGGCTTGACAAAAACACTGGTAACGCAGTTTTGATTGAGTGTAGTCCATCAAATTTCAATTTTGTGTCTGAAACACGCCAAAACCAGAGGGGCGGGGGTGTCTGTGCAATATTCAGGGACAATATAGTCATCCACAAATTGTCATTTGGGGTTTTTCTATCATTTGAGTATGTGTCTTTCAAAATGGAGATAAAACAATCTTCCATACTTGTTGGATAAATATTGCTATTCTCTATATTTTGCTTTTCTTACACGTCATAATCTGCTGACTGGAAAGATGTTACTAATGCTTCTGCTTTGAGTTACAGATTTTGGTTTATAAACAGAAACATTGAGCAGCCGTGTGTGTCCAAAACCGGGACTGTCTCAAGGACGAGAAAAATGGATACTGTGTAAAATACTGTGTGCTTGCAAATTGTTATTTACTGCTCTGGTATGCAACCCCCCTTCCCTTAGACCAGAGCAATACATTGTATACTAGGGACGTGAAAACTGAATAAAATGCAATGTGAGGCATCCAGAGAACTCAGAGCGGACAGGGAGGTTTGGCCCCAGCTTCGTTTGTAGCTGAGTCTTAATCTCTGTCTGCCTCTCCTTGCAAGTAAAATGAGAATTTGTCTTGTCTCGCTTTCCTTTATTAATTATTGTGTTTTGTTGGTTACCAGCCCCAACATTTGGTCACTTCGAGCCGGATCCCAAGAGGTCCCAGGTCTCCTGGAGGCGATCTGAATCCAGTAAGACGGTGCGCACCGCGAATGAAACCCTTTCCGGGAGCTGCCTTTATCTCATCTCCAGGAGTCCGGGGACTGACGGGATACCGAAGGAGTGAGACAATACAAAGAAAATAGGACGTGAGTATGTCTTATTTTTAAAACGGGGTGTGAATGAGGAACACGCGTAAAGAAGGTCCTAAATAATACTAGTTAAACAGGACAGGGGATTGTAACCCAACAAACTCGAGGAAGAGTTTAAAAGTACTGAGGGGATTGTAGCCCAAACAAATTCCTTAGGGAGTTTCAAAATTACTGAGGGATTGTAACCCAAACAATTCCTTAGGGAGTTTCAAAATTACTGTAGGGGATTGTAACCCAACAAACTCGAGGAAGAGTTTAAAATTACAAGAGTCGACATAAAATAGATTGCGAATGAAAGTGTGAATGAATGAACTTCCGATAATAAGTTTGCACATATTAAGTAAACGGGGAAATACAGTGACTGTGTTCAGATGTAATAGACAAGATTTCTCCACCCCCTCGGAGGTCGAAGTGAGAAATACTGAACACTGATTTCACTGTCCGTTTACATATTCATAAAACTCCAGCAATAGACGACCCTAGGTCAAAACGCTGGGCTAAAATGGGAAATAGTAATAAAACGTCAAAACCATTGTCTAAAGACTACAAAATGATAGAACAGGAATGCCCCGGGGCTAGCAAACATTTAAAATTATGGATAAAGAAATACGGATTTTCAGGGAGACTGAATACTCAACACATTACAAAATTGCAAAACGAAATGTCCCTTTAAAGGCGCAGGCTCATCCCTTGAGAGGTTCAGTACCGGTGCAATCTGGTCGCCGGATTTGGAGCTGCGCTGATTTTTTGTCTTATCCTTTTATCCCGCCTCCTGCAGGTGCACACTGTCGTTGTGTCCTTGGGCAAGACACACTCCCCCCCTTGCCTCCAGGTTCTGTGTTAGTGTGTGAGTGAGAGAGTGCAGGAAGCGAAAGGCTGATAAGGAGAAGGGAGGCAGAGGCACAGATGCGTCCATGAGCAAGACACTCCACCCACCTTGCCTCGAGTGTCTGCGCATGTTGGTGTATGAATGAAAGATTACATGATAATAGTAGACTATACGATTGTATTGCAAGCATTTAGAGTTAAGTTATAGAAATAATGTCAGTGATAGGCCTAAGGAAAATCATCAATAATAAATAAACAAATACAATCTTAAGAATAACTTCTAACTTCTAGAGGATAATGATAATGATAATAGAATATATAGATAATATAATAAACGATAACATGCATACTAATAGAAATAGATAAAATATAACAGGTTAAATAAAATAAAAAGACATTGCTTTTGGTTATAGACTCATATGTCCGTACTTAAAGTACTAATGAGAGGTTTTATTTTTCTTTTGTAAGTGGAGAGATATGATTTGGAAAAGATGATGCATGTGTGACTAGGTGGTGTGTGTAAGTGTCTGGATTTGGAGAGTGGCTCCCAGGGCGGGGCAGAGCGACTGAATGCTCTGTGCCCCATGGTGACAGAGAGGGAGAGAGTGGAGGAAGAGCAGAGAGTGTGTGAGCATGAGGTCAGAAACGTACAGAGAGGACAGGTCTGAAGTGCTGTGAATGAAAGAAGGAGTATTGTGAAGTTGATTCTTTGTTGTGTGTGAAGCCAGTGACGTTGTAAAAGGGGAGTGATGTGGTGAGAGTTAAGGGGCCTGTGTGATGATGAGCGCTGTATAGTTTTGGAGGATCTGTAGTTTCTGTAGGGCTTTGGAATAGGGCTGCAACTAACAATTATTTTGTAATCGATTAATCTATCGATTATTTTACGATTAATCGAGTAATCGCTTACTGTAGCTGTGAATTGTGTAGGAAAAAAAAATATTTGTTCATTTTTTAATCACAAAAAGCTAGAGTGGCACCGCTTGAGGACGTATTGATGACGTAAACTTAAAATAAATGTTTGTTGGAGGCTCTTGGTGCTAATTCTGCATTCTGATTGGATGAGACACAGACAGATATTGATGAAATTTACAATGTACAAAACACTACAGACCCTAACTATAAAAACAAAGTAGGTTTTCATCAAAAATATTACATTTCATGTCACTTTTGCTCTATTTGAGTCTGTGTGAACCAGAAAACGATTAATCGATTGCTGAAATAGTTGTCGACTGTTTCGGTAGTCGATTGGTCGTCGATTAATCGATTAATCGATGTTTCAGCCCTACTTTGGAAGCCAAAGAGAAGTTTTCTCAGTAAATAAATATGATTGTTGAGTGTAGGCAGTGAACGTAGCCTTAAATGTTGATTTGATTCCTCTTGTTTTAAGCAAAACACAGGCCTATTAGATGTGTTCTACTAGATTATAATTTATGTAAAAGTCACTGTTAGTAATTGAAAATGTATTATGCAGGAATTGCAAAAATTAACTGTTGCAATATTATCTACAGCCTAGATACAGACCCCGGCAGTGTACCTTTACTGTGCATATGCACATTTGGTCTGAACTTCGCAGTCAAACAAGTAAACCTGTAGAGCAGCCATTCCCAAGGTCCGGGACATCGCGGCCCCCTTATCGATACGAAAATCTCTCTGGGCCCCCAAATCATAAAAATGTACTCTATTCTAAGGAATTTTCTATTATTTTATAGCTAAAATTACATAAAGAGCAACATCTAGCAATGATGGTAAAGCTAAATACTGGTTCAAACTATTACGTTTCTCCAAATAAATGTATTTACCTTTTAAAATGAATTTTTTCAATGTAGTTGTTTTGTAGACAAGCTTTGGGGGCCTCCCCCTGTAGTGTCTCTGAGGCCCACCAGGGGGCCCCGGACCCCACTTTGGGAATCACTGCTATAGAGGAAACACCAACATGGGCTGAGAGCTGTGTATAGTTATAGAGTTTTTATAAAGATTACTGTAATGTGAAAATAATACCATAGAAATGTATGTTGCTCCAAATGGGAAAGCCATCCTCGCAAAAAAAAAAAAAAAAAAAAAAAACCTGTACCGATATGTAGCACTTTTGAGCCATGGATCTTCTCATGTCTCAACAGGAGGGATGATATCACTGGTACATACTAGTTATACTATGGATTTATAAACTACTAAAAAAAATTTTTGTAAGCAATGTCTGACATGTGCAAAATTTAACGCACAGGGGAACATTCGGCCTATACGAGGGAAATTCCCTCCACCCACATACCCCTTTCAAGAATTACAAATGGATTTTATACAACTGAACAAAAGTGAAAGTATGAAATATCTGCTAGTGGTAATAGATGGCTTTACCGGATGGACAGAATTGTTTCCTACCAAAACTCCGGATGCGATGACAGTGGCAAAAGCATTATGTAAAGACATTTTTCCAGTCCTCCATATACAGGAAGGAACTTTACTAAATTCCTGACTCTAATTTATTCAACCCCATTATATGGACAAGGTTTGCCATTTCCAAAAGGACAGTTTCCAGTGTGTTGCTAACAACAGAACCCTGGGACTAAATCCCATCGAAATGGGCAGCATTCCAGAAGCTAGATGTAAAAGGATTCTAACGCCATGTCCCGGAAACTACAGCAATGGGACAACCACTGGTACGGGAAAACATAGAGCTGCAAATTGCACACCTTGGTTTACGGCACCAGACGAAATGGGATGCATAGCCCAAATAGACATTTACTGGATGTGTAGCATCCCCTGGAAAGGGATCTGTGCACCAGTTCGAGCAGGTGGTGAGACTTTCGTAATCTCCGAGGGGGCATTGCGACCCCGCCGACACCCAAGGGTCATAGACTCCGGCAAGTACGACCCACACGATCCAGTATGGGGTACAGATGTCCCCGATGACCATACATTTTGGAACACTGGCCAGAAAGTACTGTATTCCCTGTTCCCAAATATTGGGATGGGCAAGGCCCCCCTCATGATCGAAACTCAGCATTTTAGACTGTCTGCTTTTATTAATTACACCATGGCAGCATTGACAGGACTCAAAGAGGAGGTGGCGGCACTCCGACAAATGGAGATACAAGATCGTTTTGTCCTGGACCTACTCACCGCACCCCAAGGAGGAGTCTGTGCGATGGTGGGTGAGTCATGCTGCACCTATATCCCTGACAACACAGCAGAGGACGGGGTGGTGACCACCGCCATCGGGAACCTTCGCAAGCTGGCAGCTGCACAGGAACATGACCATGACCTCGCCACCTCAGGGCTGTGGGCCTGGCTCACAGGAGGATCGTGGTGGCAGGTTATCCTGAAGTGGGTAATGCCAGTCATTATACTTTTGATACTGTTCTGTGTATTCCTGGCTTGTCTAGGTCCCTGTATTAAGCTCTTGGTGGGCCGAGTGTTTGGAGTAACAGGTGGATATGTCCTCATCAAGACACGTGACCAAGAGTATATAGCACTGAGCCAAGCAAAGGGAGCCAAAGAAGATTACATGGATGTGATAAAGCGAGGGGTAAGCCAAAGCCACAATGACTATGTATATGCAGCAGCGCTCAATAGACAACTGCCCAGCCTGCCCCTACCGGAGGATATCCTTGGTGACGCCAGAAACCTCTGGGGAAGAGAGCCGGAGTATTACGATGACATTGATAGCAATGATGACGGGGACTAGGTCTCCGACATAGCTGACCCCCTGGAGTAATCGGTAACTATGAAGCCTCAGCTGAAAATCCTCTGGAAGAGGTTGGTGGCGGAAAATCAAAATATCGATAAACAGGAGGGAAATGTTGGATAAATATTGCTATTCTCTATATTTTGCTTTTCTTACACGTCATAATCTGCTGACTGGAAAGATGTTACTAATGCTTCTGCTTTGAGTTACAGATTTTGGTTTATAAACAGAAACATTGAGCAGCCGTGTGTGTGTCCAAAACCGGGACTGTCTCAAGGACGAGAAAAATGGATACTGTGTAAAATACTGTGTGCTTGCAAATTGTTATTTACTGCTCTGGTATGCAACCCCCCTTCCCTTAGACCAGAGCAATACATTGTATACTAGGGACGTGAAAACTGAATAAAATGCAATGTGAGGCATCCAGAGAACTCAGAGCGGACACGGGAGGTTTGGCCCCAGCTTCGTTTGTAGCTGAGTCTTAATCTCTGTCTGCCTCTCCTTGCAAGTAAAATGAGAATTTGTCTTGTCTCGCTTTCCTTTATTAATTATTGTGTTTTGTTGGTTACCAGCCCCAACAATACTTTATATGACTATTTACAAACCACCACAGAATTGTTTTATCGAAGATTTTACTGAATTACTTTCATTTATATGCACTGAGTTTGATTGTTTAGTCATTTCAGGTGATTTTAATGTGCATGTGGATGTGACCAATGACAGGCATGCAAAAGAACTTAATGCTGTTCTTGAAATGTTTGGTTTAACTCAGCACGTGAGTGAGGCAACCCACAACAAGGGTCACACTCTAGATCTAATTATTACAAAAGGTGTTAATATATCAAATGTGAATGTTGTTGACGTTGCTTTGTCTGATCATTTTTGTGTCTTCTTTGACCTGTCTGTTGCACCCAAACCAGTGGTTGGGCCTGGAGTTATTCAAAGAAGACACATAAATGATACAACAAGGACACAGTTTATGGAAATGATCAGATTTGAAAATCCTCCATGTTCTAATGCTGATAATCTGTTGGACTCTTATACATCAAGCGTCTTAAATGTTTTGGATACTATTGCTCCTGTCAAGGTTAAAATGGTTGACAATAGACAAAAGGCACCTTGGAGAAGTGAAGATTCGGTCAAGGCACAGAAAAGGGAGTGCCGAAAAGCCGAACGGAAATGGCGCAAGTCAAAGCTCCAGGTTCATTTTGAGATATACAAAGAAGTGCTTTGTGAGTTCAACCAGATTTTGCGTGGAGAAAGGGAGAAGTACTTCTCTAAAATCATCGCAAACTGCAGAAACAATTCTCGTGTTTTGTTTTCCACAGTAAACAGATTAACTAACCCTCCAGTTTCACTGCCCTTAGAACTAATCTCTACATCTAAGTGCAATGAGTTTGCAATATTTTTTTATGACAAAGTTCAAGGCATTAAAAATGCCATAATTTCCACAACACAAATAGAAACCCTGCCACCAGCTAGACACCTTGAGCTGACACATTTCACACCTGTTACTGGCAAAACAATCGAAGAGGTTATCTCCGGTCTGAGTTCATGTACATGTTGCCTTGATGAATTACCCACTAGATTTCTGAAGTCTGTGCTGACCAGCTTGTTACCACAACTTGTTCAGTTAGTTAACATCTCATTTGAGACTGGAGCATTTCCAAAGGCCTTGAAAACCGCGGTCATTAAGCCTCTTCTAAAGAAGAGCAGCCTTGATCCCAAGGTACTGAACAACTACCGGCCCATATCAAACCTACCATTCTTAGGAAAAGTCCTAGAGAAAGTAATATATCAACAGCTCACTTACTTTCTCCTATCTAACAATGTGTTTGATACTTTCCAGTCAGGATTTAGGCCCCACCACAGCACTGAGACAGCTCTGATCAAGGTGACAAATGATATCCGTATGAACACAAACGCAGGTAAGGTCTCAGTTTTAGTTCTGCTGGACCTGAGCGCTGCCTTTGACACAGTGGACCACGGGATCTTACTTCACAGGTTAGAAAACTGGGTGGGAATCTCTGGTACTGCTCTAAACTGGTTCAAGTCCTATCTCGAGGATAGGATGTACTTTGTCGAAATTGGCAACTGTGTCTCAGACAAAATTTCCATGACCTGTGGAGTCCCCCAGGGGTCAATCTTGGGACCCCTCTTATTCAACCTGTACATGCTTCCATTGGGTCAGCTAATAAACAGTAACAATGTGTCGTACCACAACTACGCAGATGACACTCAGATCTATGTGTCACTGACGGCAGGTGAACATGGGCCTGTAGATACACTCTGTCACTGCATCGAACAGATCAATTTGTGGATGCAAAACAACTTTCTCCAACTAAACTCAGACAAAACTGAGATCATTGTCTTTGGCCCACAGACACAAAGACAAAGTGTTATCAGTCACCTTGAGTCTCTCGCTCTAAAACCAAAAAATCAGGTTAGAAATCTAGGAGTAATCATGGACTCAGACCTGAACTTAAACAACCACATCAAAGCAATAACATCAGCTTTTTACCATCTGAAAAACATTGCTAAGATCAGAGGAATAGTGTCAAAACCAGACTTAGAGAGACTCATCCATGCATTTGTCTCCAGCAGGTTAGACTATTGTAACGGCCTGCTCACTGGCCTTTCTAAACGAGCTGTTAGAGCTGCAGTACATCCAGAACGCTGCTGCTCGAGTCCTGACAAGAACCAGGAAATACAACCACATTAGTCCAGTGCTCCGGTCTCTGCACTGGCTTCCTGTCACTCAGAGAATAGAATTTAAAACAGCGCTGCTTGTGTACAAGTCTTTTCATGGTTTAGCACCAAAGTACATCTTTGACATGTTGGAGCCGTATGAACCATCTCGGGCCCTGAGAACTTCAGGGAGGGGTCTCCTGGTGGTTCCCAGAGTCAATAATAAACACGGTGAGGCTGCGTTTCAGTTTCATGCAGCTAAAATCTGGAACAGTCTTCATGAGGATGTGAGACAGGCCTCAACTCTGACAATGTTCAAATCTAGGCTGAAAACAGCACTTTTTACCCGTGCATATGAAAACTGAAAGTATTTTATCTGCATTCTTGCCTTTTGCTGTAACTGATTAACTTTATGTTGGTTTTATTGATTGATTTTTATCTGTTTTCTTGTAATTTTATGCAACTGTGAAGCACTTTGAATTGCCTTGTGTATGAATTGTGCTCTACAAATAAACTTGCCTTGCCTTGCCTAGACGATTGGCATATCAGGCCATATACAGACTAATGTCAGCGCCTGTCTCTGTGTTTAAACTACGATAGATAAACCACAAAGTAAATAAACATCTGCACTCAGTGTGCTGACTTACCTACATCACCATGGACTACCATAAACTCCACAAACACTCAGCAGCTCCTGCACCTCATGTCTGTTGTCGGCGTCGCCAGCTTTAAATCCATCCAAACGAGTCGTCAAATAATGAAATATGTCCATTATATCAGCTTGTGTGTCACGCTCGTGTTCCAGCTATAGTGAAGACAACAACAGACCGCATGGTGCTTAAACCAATGACGTGTCGGACACACTTTTGCCACTAAAGCACCTCCTTGGATTGGTGTTTCTCACATCCTAAAACAAGGCACTGCTTGGAACAGACGAGAGCAGGATATGAGGGAAGCAGTTTTTCTGCGAACTTTGATAAATAATTACCTCTGTTACTTAGACAGAAACGGGAACGATGTTCTCATGGAGGAAAAGGTAATTCATCACATTACTTGTTACTAGGAAATCCAACAGAGTTACTAACGCCAGTTATTCCCAACACTGGTGGCTACAATAGTAGCTTACCACCACCAAGTATGGAGTGAATGAATAAATGCAATATTCTCTCATGTAAAGCGCTTTGTGACCATGTCTGTGAAAGGCGCTATATAAATAAAGATCTTCTTCTTCTTCTTCAATGTAAAGCGTGAGAAAAGCACTATATACAACCAATGCAATTTTATTATTATTTGCGGCAAGGATGGCCTTACTCTTTTCTTGCTTCATATTGAAGCGTATACGCCATGAAGGACCACAGAACGGTGGTCAATGCAGAGAAAGGTTTAGTTGGGTGCATTAAGCAGAGGTTTTTATTCAGGTCAGATATTTGCAGTAAAATCTACAGTCTCTGGTGATATGAGGCAACCAACCCTAATTTGGGCACCTCTGATTTACTGAGATATTAATCTTCAACTAGTTTACCCTTTTAGTTAAAATGTTTAATATCGATCATGATCAGCTTCCCGGCCAGCAAAACAATGTGGGCTCTGCTTGGGTTTGCCCACCTGGGTTATAAGTGAGTTTGTCCGCAGTTTCAAGTCAAACTTATGGTGCGTACAGACCAAACGCTGACACACCACCAACTTCCATGTTAACCCTATGTAGACGTGCTTCGACGCGCTTCAAAATGTAAGCAAAGCCGTCCGCGCGTATGAAGCGTTCCAAATGCGAGTGGATGAGGATAAACGCGCGTCAACAGCAGTGAGAACAGCGCGGTACAGAGCAGCGATGCCGCGCCCACTGCTTCATGCACTCAAGTCATCACAATCTACACGTGCGTTCATTTACGCCTTGTTAACCAATCAGGGACTGGGCTCAAATAGTGAGCACAAGCGTCACCTGTTACCTGCAGCAGTGGTGCAAAAAGGGCATACGCAATATATGCCTTTCATAGGGGCGCCAATAGTGATGTGTCGGTCGCGAACGATCCGGCTCTTTTGAACGAGTCTTTACAGTGAACGATATGAACGGGTTCGCGGAGTATTTTTTTTTAAATTCCTCTTTGGGGGAGGGGCGTCACTTTAGTTGTGCTTATTTTGCGAAACAAAAGTCACTGCTGGAGTGGGGCAGAGAGGAGTGTAGGATTGGCAGAGGGACTGTCATCTCCACTCCCCACGAGGAGCTCAAAGTGAGCATAATGCAACAAGTTTGAGAAATAAAAGTCCTAATGAAATAATACACACGGTTACAGAGGAGATCGCGTTGAAGCAAAACGCCTCTTTCACTTGCGTTGTTTTCTCCCCTCTTGCGCGAGGGAAAGAGAGGGAGAGGAGGAAAAGTTACATGAATGAAGCAACAGAAGCTTAATCGGGCCGGGTGATTGTTGTTTTGTGATAACAAACTCATAGAGGGAAAAATCAATGTTATATTGTGTGAAATAGTGACATTTTCGTTAAAATAAAGTCAATTCAGGGGGTATTTATTTTCTTTAAAAAAAAAAAAAAACATCAAAGAGCCGTGTGTGTGTGTGTGGGAGGGGGGGTAGTTGCGCCCCTGACCTGCAGCATGGAGGACAAGTTGATCATCGCGGTTTGCGCTCAGCCTGAGTTGTATGACACGCCTCCTAATTATGACGTTTGCAAAACTTCACGCGCCAGCAAACAGGCGTTTCTCGCCAGTGTGAAGCGGCAACTAGAGGCTGAAGGAGCGTGGACGCACGTTTGGTCTGAACACACCTTTAAGTTTGACTTGTAAAGGTCAAGCCCACATGGGCTAACACACTTGGGGCCCACATGGAAACTGCGGACAAACCCACTTGTAACCCAGGTGGGCAAACCCAAGCAGAGCCCACATTGTTTTGCTGGCTGGGTTGTTACTCAAATGAACTTACAAATAGTTCAAAAAGGTTCATTTGGTGTTACAGTGATCTCTTTGTTGTCAGACCAGTGTGTGCTTTTATTCTTTCCTGACCGGGTCGACGGCTCACTTCTCCCAGTCTTCCTCAGAGTGGTCATGTGATGTCACTGTGACGTCTCTTGTCGACTGATTAACATTAGTTTTGTTTCCCTGCCGTTGGAGGTAGGACGACAGCGCCCTCTGCAGTCTGACGTGATCACTCTGAGGGAGACTGCAGGACGTGAGCAGTCGAAAGTGTCAGATCTGAAAACCACGCTGGTCAAACAATAAGAAAATCTTCAAAATACTGAGATACTAGCTGAAAAAGCCAATGAAGAAAGAAGAGAAACACCCACAACTCAATCAATGGAGCTTATATGGTGATATTTGCAAATGTCTACTGCAGCCTTAAACCAGGTCAAAATGTCTGCATTTTGATCGTTAGCTGGCAAATTCTGCCAAAGAAACTGACCAGTACTCCGCCTTAATATTACTAGTCTCAGTTAATAGTTTGCAATCGTGCAGGTTTGGAAAAGTGTGTGTAACTTACTGCTCTTTCACTGCGGCACAATCAGTTGATAGGTGTTTCTCATTGAATTCGTCCCGACAGCTAGGGGGCGACAGACAGACTGAAGTTAGACAGAGCTGCAGTACCATCCTTTGCCAGCAGGCAGGGTGTGTTGAAGGCTGTAGGTCCAACCTGTCATCGCTCAGGTCCATGCGGCGGTACTTCTTTACTTTGGTACTATTGAGGCACAGCCCCTCGCTCTGTGAACCGCCTGGACAAACACATTTACATTTACATTTCCTCTGTGCGACACAAACAGCGTCACTGCCTCATCTACTGAGCCCGTTTCAAAGTGAAGGGGTATTATGCATTTTTCTAGCATTTGGAAACAATTTCAAACACATCACGATCCTCTTTCCTACCCTCACCTATGGTCTTAAGATATGGGTCATAGACAAGGAAAAAGGACAAGATTGTGGTCCAAATGAGTTTCCTTCGCAGGGTAGCTGGGCATACCCTCAGAGGTAGTTGAGGAGCTCAGTCACCTGGGAGGAACATGTTGCGAATAGCCAACTGTGGTGGCTCGGGCATCTGATTCAGATGCCTCCTGGTCCCCTTGCTCGGGAGGTGGAAAGACCCACACTGATGCTGGAGGGACTATGTCTCTGAGCTGGCCTGGGAACGCCCCCACACAACAACCGCTCTACAACAGCTGGAGGAGGTGTGCGTGGATAGGGAAGTCTGGTCATCTCTGATCAGACTGCTGCCCTCTGCAACCCGGCCCCAGATAAAGTGGGGGGGGGGAATTGATGGATGGACATCTTACAGTTGGTTAGAAAATTCTATATTGTCCTAAAAAAAGAGTTTCCCTTTGGACAGATTCTGGATTCAGCGTCAACTTTACATTTATAATATTTTGTCATTATTAATGTTCAGCTTCATGGAGAGTCTACCCACATGGTCAGAGCATAGACCCGGTCCTTTAGCTGTGAATTTAAATAATACAAAGCTCTTTTAACCTGTGTCACTGGAAGTTTAAGTTATAAGTCTGCGACATGAGAGCATTTAAAATCTTCTCCAATTCTTTTATGTGCTACAAAGTGCACAGACCACACACATAGGACATTTTTCCTCAATTAATAATCTCTCACTTGTATGAAGTCACAGATGAAACAATCCTGATAAATGCAAGTTTTACAACCCGGCACTGCTAGATAAAAAAGTTGCAACAAAAACCAAGATGTAAAATGGATAAATTAAGTTGTAATTTAATAAAAGGAGTGGAAAAAGTAAATTTAACAAAGGGGTGTAAAATACTCAAACAAAAGGTATGTACAGTATTTACAAAAGGTTAACAAAAATGTAACCTAAACTAAGACAGCAGTGTACTAACAAAAGTAAGGCCGAACATATACCAAAACAAAGCCATGACTAGACAAACAAGTGTCACTTGATTCCACGTCACTACAAAAGTGAACATCCCAAGAAGTGACACAAATACAACCCACAAAAGTCACCTAACTAAAACAAGTGTTCCTAAAACACACAAAGTCTTCAACCACGATGGAACACAACACTACTGTATGGCATACAGCAGCCCCGAATGGTCTTTGGTGTGGGCTTTTATAGGCGTGGCAGCAGCATGAGGTTGATTGGGGCCAGGTGTGCCGATACCGCACCAATCAGGACCAAGGACGAGCAGCCAACCAGAACGAGTCCTCCAATCCCAGACCAGGGCTTACACAGCCAGGTTTCCATGGAGGTCAAAGGGACATTAGCCACACAACCGAAACTAATACAAACTGGAGGCCTGGGGCCGTAACAGCAAGGCACAATGTGAGTCACATATTTATGTTACAATGCTCCATCCGCTCTGCCCGAGACCCTAGTGACCACAACTTCGGCTGAGACCTATAGATTGTTTGAAGTTTGGGAGAACTTAATATGCCAAGGCGTGAAGCGTGACATGAAGTGGAAGCACGTTTTGTGATCCAAAAGTACGTCAGTCAGTTCACCAGGAAACTCCCGTTCTTTCCTGGTTGGGAGAGTTGTAATTATCAAACACATTTGTAACTTACTATCTAAGGTTTTTAGGCTCTGACTTGACAAACAGTAACACGTCTCAAAACACAAGTCTGAGCAGGTTTGGGATGAGGGAACAGCATTGGGACATGGTAATAGGCTCTGTAATGTCGAGTATGCATAATATTCCCCCATTAAAGGACTTTCTGACCTGATGCTGAGATGTGTGCCACAGTTCCATCAAAGGAGATTGACACGTTGCCGTCGGAGAGGGACAGTGTGAGATGGACTCCGTTCTCGTCCTGGGACAGCTCTGCACCGCTAAAAAGCTGCTCTGACCTGTTCAGGTTTAGCCTGGCCTCATTCACCTGTGACAAGAGAAAACACGTCACAAACACACTATAACACTGACAGCACACGTTTTACACATGTGTTAATGTCCAACTTTAAGAGGACATATCATACAAAATCGACTTTTTTGAGCGTTAAACCATGTTATAGCATTCCCTCTCCAAAGACAGACCTGAAGTAGTATTTGACAACGTTCCCACAGCTTTTAATAATCCTCTGGTGAATTCTGTTTAATTTAACTGATCCTTCTTCCACAGTGTCAGCGCTATGTCCAGTTTAAGAGAAAGAAAGTGGCTCTTGGTCAGATATTCAAGTACTTACTTTGACTCTCCCGCCCTGGAGCAGCTGGAATGTGTTGGACCCCACTGTGAGCTGCAGGCTGTCCAGGAAAGGGGTACGAGTGCTTCGACGGTAGTTGTACTTTCCCAGAAGGTGGAGCTCCTCGTTGGACAGCAGTGTGTACGAACAGCGGTCGCTAAGATGTTGCAGATTATTCGTATTGTCCATAACCATTGAAGCAACAGCAGTGCAGCTCACGTCTTGTATCCTCAAGCACCTGCAAAATTAGAATGACTTCAGACACAGTTCTATGTGCGAGGCCTCCTATGGGGTTTTGATAATGAACCTGAAGCATGATAAATATGACGATGATAAGCTCAGAAGCTGTATTTGTGGCCATACCACCTTTGCTATGCCCAATCCTGTCAGACCTTGGAAGCTAAGCAGGGTAGGGCCTGGTCGGTACTTGGATGGGAGACAATTTAGGCCCAATCTCAATTCTCCCCCTTAGCCCTCTGTTTAGCCCTTCCTCTCCGTTTTGCGCGTTCGCGAGAGACGAAGGGGTGTCCCAATTTTATTTTGCGGCGAGGGGAAGGGGTGAGAGAGAGTGCCACATAGCCCTCCAAGCGAGGGTTTTTCAGATGCAGACTTCAGACGAAGGGGTAGGAGGAGTTTCATGCTTCCACGCAACAAGGAAAAATGGCGCCGCAAGAGTCATACAAATGTAAGCATATTTTGCTCAATAAGTTATAAAAACTTAGGAAAACTTCGAAATGTACATATTACGCCAGAATGTACTGTAGGTTGTCAAACGCATGTCAATGGCGCTGTTGTTGTTGTTATTACAGGGGGATGACAACCCAACCATAGTGCTGGTAATTTATTAGAAATGCAGTAGTATTTGGTAATGATGTTACCAATAATGTGTTCCATATTTTTATAGGAAGCCCAGCACCTCTGCAGCATCCTGATCTACTGCACGTCAGGACGAGTCCCAACCCACAGCATCTGTTTCATGTGGTCCTCCTCCTGCTGCATCTCCCTCTCCCCGTAAAAGAAAAAGAAAGTCTAATGCCATCGTAGATTTTCTTAAAGATGAATCTACAAAGGAGCAGAAGAGGCATGAGCAGAGCGAGGAGAAGTCCGAATGATTCCTTGAGCTGTTTCAGCAGATGGTGGACAAAATGTAATTAGCTGAAAGGTGTTTACATTTGTGCACTTGATATACTTGAAAGTTTGATATATTACTTGAAGGTTTGATATTGAATGTTATATGTTTTTATTTATTGTTTTTGAATTCTACTCAGCCTGTATTTTAGATTTGCATATTTTTGCACAGCCTGTTAATTTTATTTTACTTTAAAGTTCATTCAAGTGTTGTTTACACCAGATATAGAAAGTAAACTAAATATTTTTTAAAGTTTTTATTTCACACACATTTTTTTCAAGATGGTATATATATAAAGCTCAGCACAAAGTAACAAAAAATACAACTGTGATACACTATCAACTATGTACAAATAACAATAATACAATCACTGTGCATTGCCCAACATGGCAGCCAGCCTGTCTCTTGTAGCATTGCCAGGGGTTTCATTATGGACTAGAGGTTCCTGTGGAGGCTGAGGGTCAAATGCATCTGCTAAAATGTCATTGTCCGGCTCTAGCTGGTCCCCATTAGCCAGGCAAACATTATGCAGGAAGGCACAAGTGGATACAACCAGTGGTACAAATCAATCAATCAATCAATCAAACTTTATTTATAAAGCGCTTTTCAATGTAGCCTTCACCTCCAGAGCTCTGAAAAGTGTAGACCTCCACCTCGTCTTCATCACTCCAAAGGCTCTTTCAATTATGCTCCGTGCCTCAGAATGATAAAAGTTAAAACGTCTTTCAACATGTTCATGTACAGGCTCCTTGTATGGAGTGATCAATGTGATGGGGGTCTCAAAACAGGGGAAACCTCCGTCCCCAAGAAGAATGTATCCTGGAGGGGGATATCTTTGGGCTTTGTAAAAGGTGCTATTTTTTATCACTCTCGTGTCATGCACAGAGCCCGGGTATGCAACAAATACAGTATATCCAGGAAACGTCCATTTGCATCGCAGATTACCGTCATGATTACCCGGCCCCGGATAAAGCGGAAGAAAATGGATGGATGGATGGATGGATTGATATTGTATATCTGTAGCCTGGCCTTAGCCATCCGTAAACTTCGGTCAATTATCTTTTCCATACATGTACGTCTGGGTTTGATCTCAGTGGCTGCGTTTCATCGGTTGGATTTCAACCTACCATTCAGTGAGCGGGGGAGGCGGGTGTTGTCGGTGACGTCAAGCATTTGCGCCGCATTTGCTGGTTGTAGCTCGGTAATGGCGGCGGATACGAATGTAATCCGCCGGCATCTCTACTGAGACTGTGTGGTCCGATAGAATGGAAGCCCTTGTAATTTAAATAGTCCATGTGGTACCGTTGTGGGGGCTTGATTCTAATATGGGAACCATCAATCACACCAGCAACACAGCTGAATGCAGCACTTCCGGAGATCCTGGCAAATCCCTGTCCTATGTCTTCAAGCTCATCTTGTTTAGGGAAAGTGATGGCTCGTGTCAGATTTCTGCAAATGAAATTTGCCACCCTGTGCACCACCCTATGAACTGTTGCTTTAGGCACGCTGAAAACACTGGATACAACGCGGTAGGACAAACCGTGAGCCAACCAGTATGTATAGATCAGCACCTCCAATTGGTGTCCCCAGCCATTGTTCTGGTCTCTTTGCAGGACTCTCTGCAGATTGTTCATTGCTCATCTAGACGAAAATGTCGCTTCAGCTCCTGCTCTACGTTGAACCAGAGTCTCAAAATTGGAACATTGTTGTTCAGCTGGCAATATCTTGCTGGGTGTCCTCAAAGATACATACATCAAAAATACATCGTATTTAGTAACTTTTAGATAAAACAGAAAAATGTAAGTACAATCCTCCCCCAACTCACGCACAGGTACACCCTCCCCTCAGTTACAGAGAACCAATATATATAACCAATATATATATATATATAACCAATAAAACAATATTATTATTTTACAGTTGTGTGGTCCGAAAATACTTTACATCCCAAGTTTACAACACACACATGTAAATAAGAGTGATCTCAAAGGGTGGCTGGGCGCACCCTTTGAGATCGGATGAGGAGCTCAGTTACCCGGGAGGAGCTCGGAGTAGAGTCGCTGCTCCTTCACGTCGAAAGGAGCCAGCTGAGGTGGCTAGGGCATCTGTTCCGGATGCCTCCTGGTCGCCTCCCTCGGGTGGTGCTCCATGCATGTCCTATTGGGAGGAGGCCTCGTGGAAGGCCCAGGACACGCTGGTGGGACTATGTCTCCGAGCTTGCCTGGTGTTGCCTCGGGGTCCCCCCAGAACAGCTGGAGGAGGTGTGCGCGGATCGGGAAGTCTGGGCATCTCTACTGAGACTGCTGCCCCGTGACCCGGCCCCGGATAAAGCGGAAGAAAATGGATGGATGGATGGATGGATTGATATTGTATATCTGTAGCCTGGCCTTAGCCATCCGTAAACTTCGGTCAATTATCTTTTCCATACATGTACGTCTGGGTTTGATCTCAGTGGCTGCGTTTCATCGGTTGGATTTCAACCTACCATTCAGTGAGCGGGGGAGGCGGGTGTTGTCGGTGACGTCAAGCATTTGCGCCGCATTTGCTGGTTGTAGCTCGGTAATGGCGGCGGATACGAATGTAATAGAAGCTCTTCAATCCGTTCTGGCTCAGCTCCCAAATATCCAGAAATTATAACTGAAGCCTTGGAATGCACAAGGAATGCTCCCACCCTCCCACCTGATAACGGAGCTCAATTGTGAAATTTCAGACCCTCTGTACGAAATGAAATGAGTACGAGGGAAAGGTAAAACCAGGCTAGTATGTGTTTACTGGTGTTTGCTGTCTTCCTTATTATTTTTGATTGTGTCATATAAGCCCATGGGGGCTGGGCACACACTGTTTGTGCAAGACACTTAAATAAATATTCATTCATTCATTCATTCATATAAGATTATCCAAATCTGTGTGTTAAAGCTTTAGGTGGTAACTGTGGCATGAGGAAATGTGGCGTGTGTCTCATGTGCTGCAACTGACACTCGCCCCTTTCTCCCTTCATCTCTCTCCCAGAGCGCTTTATGGCGCTCTGGGAGAGCGCTTTGTGCTCGCAACATCAAGCACAAAGTTAAGTTAACAGAACAGACAGTACGTTGCACTGATGAGTCTGTGGAGGAGGAAATACTCAAGTACTGAACCTAAAGCAGCTGCAGTGAGCCACTGTTGCAGAAACATAAAGTGGGACAGATGAACAATCCAGTCTGATGGAGGTCACTGTGTCATCAACAATACATGAATTATTAGCCAAAATGAGCCTATTACAAAAACATGAATTGAGTTTCTGGCCTTTGAGTTGGTATTTCTATCTTTAAAATATACAACAAATAGAAGCCTTATGAAAACCCCTGGAAGCTTTTCAAAATGTGTGGGTCATGTGCAGTATATTTAAGAGCATATTTAAAGTCTTTTGGATGAGAGGCGAAACGTTTGGAGACCTCAACTACCAAGTACAGAAGATGACTCAAGTACCTTCTTTGAAGATGGACAACTCCTGTACGACTGAGAACTTACACAAGCATATTTAAAGCCATATTAAATAATAAAAAATAGTCAAATCAATATTTAGTCTATCTACAGACGTTTTGTGTGTTTCGGCCCCGAAAGATAAGATAAGATAAGCCCTTATTGATCTCACAATGGAGAAATTCACTAAAACACTTGGGCTGTGTGTTCTTCTGCCTCCTGTTGAGAGGATGCAGGCACCAGCCAGTCATCTGTATAGATCAATATTCGGATACTGCAATGACTTTTTCAATCAGTCAATTAGCAAAGCCTTGTTGGTGGGCGGGGCACACATTATGTAGCTCCAGAAATATGGAAATAAATGTGGCTTTGATGGCAGACAATAAATATACAAGTACAGCTATAGGAAACACCAGGATTAACAGTGTGTCTGCTGAAATTCCCATAAAGTCTCCTGTTGAGGACTAGGTACCATGTCCTTTATTTATGCAAGCTCTCAATCATCCAGTATATGCAATATATCAAATTAGCTTCTCTCGAAACGTTCACGTTTCTTACTGTATGTATGAATTGAGATGTTTGAAATTTGCACTATTTTGTTGTGTTCTGCACCGACACATGAGAGCAAATTTCCCCTTGCGGGACAATTAAGTAAGTCTTATGGATTATTATTTTTAAAGCATGTAAAATCAATCACAATAGCAGGATACAGAATATGGATACAAACCTTCCTTTGTTGCACTGGCTAAATTCGCCACACATGTTCTCAAGGACAACAGACTGGTCCGATTTACAGCCCTTGAATTTCATGCACTTCTCTGTCAATTCCTTAGAGGCCACTATAGTACCGTTGTCACCTGAAGGAGGGGTATTAAAATTATTCACCAAGAATCAAGGCACACACCACCAAAGCTCTGAGTATGTGAGTGTTACTTGGGTTTCGTTGGCAGCCAGTAAGATCAAAAAGACCTTTATGAGGAGCTTCATCGACAGAAGGCAATTTAAGGATTTGCCCGTTGATACTCATAATCAAAAACTGAAAAAGAGAAGGAGAAGGATCTTTTGTACTTGTCTTGTCCAACAATCCAGGAGTGTACCGTGTTTATATTTCATATCCAGGTGTAGGTTTGGTGTAATTGACAAAGTGGCGCTGCTAGTTTTGATTCGCTTCAGATTCACTTTATTAGCCATTTGCAGTGTAAAAACCACATTGGAAAAAATGTGCAAGGAGCTCAAATTGCAATGTCAACACATACAGTAAAAGGAAACAACATAAAAACAGACAAACAAATGCCACATAAAAACCTAAAAGGAACAGGCCACTGTTTTTACATACTGAGATATGTTCTTACCTGAGCTTAGACGAGTTGATACATACCTGTCTGGTCTTTGTGCCCGTGGAGGAGTGTGGTCGCTTCCAACTTCACCCCCCTTTGGAGCTATAGGAATATGCTGGGAGAGGCCAAGATGTTGTTTGCATTTAATGCTAACAACATCTTTGGCACAAAGACCAGACAGGTACGTATCAACTCGTCTAAGCTCAGGTAAAAACATCAGGATGGAAAAACGGTGGCCTGTTCCTTTGAGAGTAATATGCTGTACAATAAAAGCAGGTAGTCAGCCATGTTGGGGGATTAAAAGTCTGTGTACCTCTTGGGTCCATGTACCAAGTATAATTCCTTTTTCGTTTCCACGTTTTAGAATGAAAGTGTTCATGTACACAGTAAATGCTCCAGTGTTAATTTGACACTGTTTGGTGTCTATATAGTTCACACCTTCTCAGTGTGAAAGTGAATGACACTCTTCAGTGTTAACTACAGGTCAGACACCATGAGTGACAGAAACATGAGGCTAAATATAATGTGCTCTTTGTTTCCAGTAAAAAGGCTGAGCCCTCATTGCTCTTCAGTCACAGACTGACAGGAGAAGAAGGAAGTCATGGAGAATCTGTTTTAGACAGAACTTCAGACTTCTGACGGATATAAGAAGTAAAGGTTAAAAAAATGAGGTGTTTGTTATTGAAAATCTTTATATACTTTTACTTATGTGTAATTAAATAACTAATCAAAAACTTGTAAATTGTATCTGCTGTAGAGTCATGGTTGACCCAGTTCCTCTGAGTCGTGGTGCAGCAGGACTGATGTGGACAGATGTTACAGAAGAAGCTCATGAGGTTCATTTCTTCAACAGTTACTATAGCAACTGTTTTCTCCAAAGTAAAAGTAGATCTACCACAGTCCTGTCCACATCGGTCATGGTCCACCATGACTCAGACAAACTGGGACACACATGACCTACTACACTGGATAGAAGTGAATGTGTTTTATAAATATATACACCAAAACACATTATGTAATTTTAACATTTTTTTCATTTCCCTCCAATACTTGATATAATTAAACAAGTTAAGTTTCAGGACTTAACTTGTACTTACATCACAAAGTTCTGTCTAAAACAGAATCTCCATGACTTTCTCCTTCACCTGTCAGTCTGTGACTGAAGAGCAATGAGGCCTCAGCCTTTTTACTGGAAACAAAGAGCACATTGTATTTAGCGTCATGTTTCTGTCACTCATGGTGTCTGACCTGTAGTTAACACTGAAGAGTGTCATTCACATTTACACTGAGAAGGTGTGAACTATATAGACACCACACAGTGTCAAATTAACACTGGAACATTTTCTGTGTATATTTGTCTTATCGATTTTCAAATTATAAACTAAAACAACAAAACAAAGCAGGTTTTTATCTCCTGTAAAGAAACAAAACCATTCAAAATGGATTGAATTTTAGGTTTTCTATATAATGCTTAAATCAAATAATGACAAGTTAAATCACTGTCTCAGCCTGATTTGGGTTTGATTTTTTTTTTTTTTTGTCTGGGGGCACCTGGAAGCTGGCTGTACGCTAATGTTCCTGTCTTGAAACATGTTGATTTAAACAGCTGTACGCAAAGACATTCTCCACTTTCCTGGAGTTCAAAGTCCAGTGCTGCTCTTGTGGGATTTTGTGGGTTTCGCGCTCTCCAGATGTGAATTCTATGAGCTGGGCAAAATTGAGGTTTTCATTATGCTGAATAACCTTGGCTTGTAATCTAAGCTATTTATTAGAGTAGTCAGAGCGAATGTTGTGATCTGTTCTGAATAAAGACTATGGTTAGACATATATTTGCGTATAATGATACAGGTGCCTCTATACGATTTGTGTATTGTCACATACGTTGTAACAATGTATGGCATCAATATGATAAATATATTGAGCACAGCCCTAATGAGAAGTGTGAGAATTAATACTATTTATACTTCACAAAGAAGACAGACATGTAGCTGTGTTGCGAGCACTGTGCGTATCTGCTGCCCTCGTGTGGTGAACATGGGGCATGACATTGGGCGTAGGTGCGCATGTGTGGGCGGACAGGTACCGAGGTGTGAAAGGTGCTTACTCACTGGCAGGGGGGGAGGAGAGGGGCTAGCTGGGTAGCCGTAATTTTTGTTGATCGCTATCACTTTATCCTGGTTTTTATTTTTCTCAATCCAGTATCCATCCTTTCAATATATTCTTTCCCTCAATGTCCATACCCATACCGCTGTGATAGCTGCATGTTGCACATAATAAATCAATGGAACGCATACTGGATCCAGCGTCTCTGTACAGCCTAGTGCGTTACACAAATCTACAGGACCCAGTCTTACCCCTCAGCTGCAATTAAAGGAAAGGTAAACAATAGGACTTCATACTTACATCTGCATCTCCGTCTGCATACAGGACCGAGTGACTGCCAATGTTTGCGTAGTAGAAGTCAGCCTGGAAAGAGAGAAACACCTCAATTCAGTTTTCTGAATAGTCATAGCTACCTCAAGGTTGCACAGCAAGTTTTCTGAACAACAATGCAACGTGCCATGTTTGCTATTTTGGCTAAAAGCAGAAAATACAGTTTGCCACTAGATGTCACTCTAGATCTAATTGACAAGTTGGTTACACCATGTTATGCTGTATGCCTGTGAGACTTGGGGACATGAAACAAATTTACATTCTTGAAAAACTGCATCTACAATTCCTCAAGTACATTCTAAAAGTGAAAATGAGCACCTGTAATAACATGGTGTATGGAGAACTGGGTAGATTTCCCATCAACAGCACTGTCAAAAAAAGAGTGATCGGATACTGGGGGCGACTTGTGCAAAGTAAAGATATTAAATTCTCCAAACAAATTTCTAATCATCTTCTCCAACTTTTCACAACGGGTGACTACATTTTCCCATGGCTGCGCCAGGTCAAGAACATCCTGGACACCTGTTGTTTGGCCAATGTTTGGGCCACGCAGTCGTTCAGCAGTGTCCTCTGGCTCAAATTGACTGTTGAATGAACACTGAAGGACCAACACATTCAAAAGTGGCAAAGTGAGATTAAAGATATGACATCCTGTGATTTTTATGCTGAAATCAAGCACGACTATAATTTTGAGAAATACTTGCTTTGTGAAAATTCAAAATACTGGCAAGCCATCTGCAACTTCAGAACAAATAATTCAAGGATTCCTAAGGTCATTGGTAGGTACAAAGGACTGGAAAGAAATACAGTCCATTAAAGTTTTAGATAAAAAACCAAGGCAATATCACCATTGTGGACTTTTAAGAAAGTATTGTTTTTTAAGTTGGACAGATCTCCCCAAATTTGCTAATTTGGGGAGATCGAGTGACACCTTAGGTCGTGTCACTCGAGGCTCAATGAGAGGTGACTGTGTAATCCCTCTGAGAAAGAGCAGCTTCAGTCAGGCGGCCTGGTCTGTGAGAGCTGCCAGAGAGTGGAACTGTGTACCTGACACCATCAAACACTTATCCTCTTACAAAACATTTAAGAAACATTTGCAAGAGTGGCTGGTGAACACATTTACATGCACACACTAAAACCTGTCTATTTGGCCGCTCACTGTACACTTTTGTAAATATTGTATTATATTTTGATGTTGTGTTTATTAACAATGTCTGTTTTTGTCCGTTTTATTACCATTTTGACATCATGGCCGGGGGACTACAGATGAAAAATAGCCTCTTTGGCTAATTCTGGCTGTTTTACTCATGTTTTATTCATGTGTTTTATGAAATTGCACTGTCCCCTTTTGAAAATAAACTAAACCTAAACCTAAGTCATAAGCTTGTGATCATGTTCATGCTTTTGTTCCCTCGCACCTCGACTATTGTAACAGCCTGTACGTGTACCGTTACACTTCTACCAGATAATTTGTAATGGTATTTTACTATGAAATAACAAATAGTAATGACATTAGGCTAACTACTGATTTAAAGTGGTAAGTTTTAATAAGTACATCTTAAATTTCCCATCAAACTCTTCAATGTAAGATTGACATCAACAACAAAGAAGATTTTTTCTGATTCTTAAAAAGTGACCACAGACTTTAAACAATATGAACTTACTTTTGTTTTGCCTTTCACCCATATTGTCACTTTCCAGGTGCACTGGACTGTGTTGTATTGAGTGAGATCGGTCAACTTCTCCTTCATGTGGTCCGGGAGAGTCACATCCATTTCCATTGTGACATTATCTATGCCAAGAGTCTGTGGCTGCGCCGCTAAGCCATCGTACAGTTTTGGATCGTATGAGGAGTTAGTCAGATGTACGAAAGTAGCAGAAACCTAAAACACATCACAAAATGATAGTTGTTGCTACAATGTTGGTCACGTCTTAAATGTCCAATTTTATACTTTATTAAAACTATGTAACATAAATTGAATTTGTTTTTGTTTCTATTATTTACATTTAAAATCAAGGTCTATTGGGTCACATTCACACATGAGACTTGGTTCGACTGAGGAACAAAATTGCAACGTTGTTTCATTTTTCCCAACTGGGAAAATAGGGTCTGCAGATGCTCTTGGGGAACTGCGGCGGCTGACCCACACAGCAAATGCTCCAGTGTTCATTTGACACTGTTTGGTGATTCACACCTTCTCAGTCTAAATGTGAATTACTCTCTTCAGAGTTACACTTCAGCTCAGACTAGGAGTGGGCGATATGGCAAAAATAGAATATCACGATTTTTGAATTATAAACTTAGGATTTCGATTTTATCACAATTTTTTATAATGACAAAATAACTTAAATTACACACTGAAGAAGAAAAATACTACACTAATTTATTCAACTTTGTGATAATCAACACAGCAATAATAGACTTGGACCTAAAGCAAACTCACTTTATAAATGAAAAACACAATAAAACTCCAGATAATAAAATTAAGTAGAAGTAAGTTAAAGAGTAAGTTTGGTAAAGGCTTGTTGTTAGTGTCTGTTGCTGTTTGGCATTTTTTCTGAGAGGTCTCTCTCATGACATCGAGCTGCTGTAAATGTAACGCTCTGTCGCTTTCTACCCTTTCACAATAAGAGTCTTACTAAAGCGATAACATGCAGTGACTTTTATTGTGTAAAACTCAAACAGGAAGAGGTTTGTCACTGTTAGGTAAATTTACAATAATGAACTCAGACAAAGACATGGATAAACAGCGCATTTGTGAACACGGCCCAGGATTTAAATGAAACAAATGAGAAGGATGCGGCGCCTGACCAGGGGCGGCATCAGGGGGGTTAGGGGGTGCTCAAGTACCCCTTGAGATTGCCAAAGCACCCCCAAAGATTTTTGCCACTAAATCAAAGAAGCACCAGTTATCTCTAGAAACATCCCTCGGACGTTTAACATGAAAAGGAGTGAGTAGGACAGGTTTAATTCCAACTAAATGACGGGGCTTTGTCCGAGGCCCAGTGTGATGTTAATGCGGCCGTGCGTCAGAGCGCACGCTCGGCGACGGCAGGAGTCGGGCTGAGTCTGACTCCTGGGTCATTATTACAGTCGTTACACTAAATTTGATCAATGAGCTGAAGTTAGACTGATGTTATAAAGTCAGACACTGCTCCTCTGGCTCTGAACACAAATCAGAGGTTATTATTGTGCACTTTTGATACAGCGACGTGAGCGCGGCTGAATCTAAAGCACAAGAACAGACCGAGTCCTCCAGCAGCGAGACAAAGTCTGGACGAGGAAATTACACACAACCGCGGTGAAAGGTTCACTTAAGTCATGAGCGTGTTGCCCTTCTCTCAAGTCGTGGGCCTCCGTCTGATAATCAGCTCAACTTTAACATTAACTGTGTAATAGCGTTTGAGGTAGAAGCGGCTCTAGGATGCAGAGCGTGAGGGGAGATTACGATGTGAGAGCAGAGCCACACATTCACGAGGACATGGCCTCGTGAATGGCCTCACGACCTCCCGGGGTTGACATAAAACAGCCTCACGGAGGCTCCTCAGTGCGCGCTGGAGTTAAAGGCAGGTCCAGAGCGTCCTCCTCCTCCACACAGCACCTTCACCGCTCACGACGCCTTTGCAGCCCAGAGACTGCTGTTCCGTTCACTCGGATGCAGTTGTGAACAGAAAATTACGCATTTGCGGGTGCACGCGCGTTTATAATGTGTGTTATGTTGTCTAATCGCCCCAAAAAATTCATGTTTTGTGAGCACCCCCAAGAAAGACCTCAGCACCCCCTAAGCACACCCTGGGACAAATGTCTGGCGCCACCGCTGCGCCTGACAGAACTGTAAAGACGAAGGACACCCTCGCTTCTTCACACATGTGTCGCCAGGTAAATAAATAAACACACGCTGCAATGTGCGCAGAGCAGCGGCGTTACGGGGAAAGACACTGACATAAACACCGCTGAAATAGAGACAGAACGCTGGGTTTAAAAGCTCTAGATTGAGGAGCCTGGTCGTGTATGCTCACTGTAGAGGAGCGGCTCGCTGCCAAACGCTCGCATTACCCCCGGCTCACATTAAATACGGTACGGGTTCGGTCCGGATCCGGTCCGGGTTTGCCCCAAACTACCACTCACAGTGAGTCCGGCTGACACTGTGGCTCCGCCGGCTCCGGCGCCAGATGCTGGGCCAGGCACAGAAACGGCCCTCGCGAGAACAGAAGTGCACGTGAGTTTCACTCTTGGTGCGAGTTCACGTGATAAGTAGCCCCATATATAGGTAGTTTTTGTAAACAAAAGCCGTATTTGCCAGAACAACGACTCTCCCCAGTGAAGTGGATGCTTTAAACACACTAGTGCCCCTGTGTCACTGGTAATGGAGAAATGTTTACATTTCCGACGTTACATGCGTGTACAGGTGGTAAACGAGACCAAATAAGTAGTGAGCGGACGGATTTTATTTTGAAATACACCGGATCTTCTTTTCTCACGAGACCTGACTTCCTGTTTGGCTCGTGTTTTTCTGTCAGCTTGATCCGTTGGGGCTCCGGTCTCCGGCAAAAATAGACTTCTAGCGGATTCTTTCCGTTGCCGCCGGATGGCCTCGGTAGCCGGACCCGGACTTCGCGGAGCAGTGTGAGTGTGCAACATTGGTTTTAATGACTTTCTAAGTTCGCAGACGCCGCACACCGGACCTTAACTGGACCTTAACCGGATTTAATATGAGCCGGGGGTTAGCGTCCGACATTGCGTAGCAGAAAGTGCGCGGCTTGGGTTTACTTCACTGATGGTGAAAAGAGTCAACTTTGCTGAAGTGCATAAAACCGTGATAAAACGATCCCATAAAAATAACAGATCGTCAGCTCTGGAGATCGTAAGACGGTCTAATATCGTCATATCGCCCAGCCCTAGCTCAGACACCATGAGTGACAGTAACATCACACTTAATACAATGTGCTCTTCATTTTCAATAAAAAGGCTGAGGCCGCGTTGCTCTTCAGTCACAGACCGACAGGTGAAAAATGAAGTCATGGAGATTCTGCTTTAAACAGAACTTCAGACTTCTGCTAGATATAGACTTAAAGACAGGATATTAAATGTTATATGAGTAACAAGTTTCCAATGGTGGCAATCTTTTTAGACTTTTTATTTTATTTTATAATAAATAAACAACATGTGCATTGTATCTGATGTAGGGTCATGTGTGTCCCCAGTTCCTCTTCGTCAATGTGGACCATGACAGAGGTGGACAGAAAGACGTTATCAGCGTGTTCAGCCCTCGCTCACCTCTCTGTGCTCTATCTGCCTATGTCTCCTCTCCGCCTGGCGCCTGCAGCTGTATTTCACCGTGCTCAGACTTTTTTCCGCCGGCTTCAATAGCGCTGCCACAGGACCGCACGACTCATGAAAAATATCAAACGCTTTTGAAAACCCTTCGATTTTCAGTCAGACGCTGAAAGGCTTGTACACTGCACAACAGAGACGCACGGAGAGGCTGAAAGATAGCACAACTTCAAAATAGTTGTGCAATCAAAATTCCTGCCAAAATCGTGTTGAATATCGCACAGTGTAAGCCCAGTTTAACTCATGATGGAGCAAGTCAGACAGAAATCTAACCGAATGCACCGTGCGTCTGCACCCATTTGGCTCATCTTGAACGAGCCTATTGCAACTCGGGACTACAACAGGGACAGATGATTTTTTTCGTTTTTCATAGTTTTTTTGGTACTCACTTCAACTATGTCAGTTGTCAGTCCATAGTAGTTCATGGGGCAGGAGCTTATGTTATATGTCTTCTTTATTATACCTCCCTCTGAAGAAAATACAAGTGTTCAGTTTTCACTTAAATAAATGTTTTGGTTATAAATGTGATAAAAGTATAAAATAGTGCTATAGTTGTAGCAGAAAGATTTGTATAAGAACCCTGTATTTTCATGTTTACAACTTTACTTTTGTTGAATTTTCAATTGAGAAACAGAGAGACTGAAAAGGCTTTACCTGTGACGACACTGAGGGAGGAGAGAAAGAGCAGTAAGTGGAGCATGTTTCCGCAGCCAATCAGACAATCCTGAGAGAGTCATAAGACGGGCAGAAGCAGAGGGAAATTAAGCATTCAATGCACTCAAGGCTTGACATTAACACCAAGCAACAAGCTGGATGCTGCAACATTATGTAAAGGATAATGTATAGAACGCTGGTCATTATCGTGAAAATAAGTGCCGACAGGGCGAACCAGTCTTGTTTCGCCCTGAAGGTACTTATTTTAGAGGACCCGAGCTTGGAGGAAAAGGAGACCGCCCGCGGAGAGTGAGGAAGACTGTATATATATATTAGGGATGGGCGATACCAGTCATTTTGGATTCGATCCGATACCAAGTAATACCTGGGCCAAAAAAGTCGATATCGATCCGATACCGATACCGGAAGTAGTTTTTTTGTTTTTGTTTTTTTGTTATTCATGTTGCATCGACAGCTGAACAAAACAGTCTTCTATATGTTGGCTTACATGAACAACAAAAAGAGCCATTTAACAAGACAGGTGCTTTATAGCAAGTCCAAAAAGAAAAATAAATATGCAATTTTCTGGGTATAACGTATAAAGGTCAATATAAAGGGAGTGCTGGGTTAGGAAAAAAGACACAACTGACTGCTGCTAATCCACTTTTGCATGTGTGACTTATTTTGCACTTGAGCAAAACAATTGGTAAATGACTCCCATAATCATGATTATACACTCACCATGGAGCTGCCTTCACCAGATGAATGGTCTATTTTCACTTGTTGCAAATGACATACCATGTTTAATCCAGTGGAGTCCCTACCTGACTGCTATTACAGTAGATGTCTGATTCTATGAAAACTTCTGCCAAAAAATAAAAAATGGGCTAGCAGACTCCCGACTCATCTGTCAACAAATCTAGCTGGACACTTTACATGCACAGAACATTTGACTGTCTCTTCGCCCGCTCTGCATCGTGTCTCCTCGCTGTTACGCTAAAATAGCTCCAGTAATGTTTCTCTTTTTAGCGCGCCGCGCCGGGCCATTGCTTGTTCTGTTTACTGTGGACGGAGAGAGCATGGGGAGGGGAAAAGAGGGTGGGGCATACGCCGGTGCTGCTGAAGGGCAGAAAAGCATTTTTTGCGCTCAAAATAGTATATCAGAAAATACATAAATATTAATTTAAAAGTATCGATATTTGAGCTTGTGGATCGATACTTTAAAAAGAGCCGCCTGGATCGAAATATCGATATTTTGATATCGATCCGCCCATCCCTAATATATATACAGTGGGGAAAAAAAGTATTTAGTCAACCAACAATTGTGCAAGTTCTCCCACTTAAAAAGATGAGAGAGGCCTGTAATTTTCATCATAGGTAAACCTCAACTATGAAAGACAAAATGAGAAAAAAAATCCAGAAAATCACATTGTCTGATTTTTAATGAATTTATTTGCAAATTATGGTGGAAAATAAGTATTTGGTCAATAACAAAAGTTCATCTCAATACTTTGTTATATACCCTTTGTTGGCAATGACAGAGGTCAAACGTTTTCTGTAAGTCTTCACAAGGTTTTCACACACTGTTGCTGGTATTTTGGCCCATTCCTCCATGCAGATCCCCTCTAGAGCAGTGATGTTTTGGGGCAGGCACTGGGCAACACGGACTTTCAACTCCCTCCAAAGATTTTCTATGGGGTTGAGATCTGGAGACTGGCTAGGCCACTCCAGGACCTTGAAATGCTTCTTACGAAGCCACTCCTTCGTTGCCCTGGCGGTGTGTTTGGGATCATTGTCATGCTGAAAGACCCAGCCACGTTTCATTTTCAATGCCCTTGCTGACGGAAGGAGGTTTTCACTCAAAATCTCACAATACATGGCCCCATTCATTCTTTCCTTTACACGGACCAGTCGTCCTGGTCCCTTTGCAGAAAAACAGCCCCAAAGCCTGATGTTTCCACCCCATGCTTCACAGTAGGTATGGTGTTCTTTCTTTCTCCTCCAAACAGGACAAGTTAAGTTTTGACCAAATAGTTCCATTTTGGTTTGATCTGACCATATGACATTCTCCCAGTCCTCTTCTGGATCATCCAGATGCTCTCTAGCAAACTTCAGACGGGCCGGGACATGTACTGGCTTAAGCAGGGGGACACGTCTGGCACTGCAGGAATTGAGTCCGTGGCGGCGTAGTGTGTTACTGACGGTAGCCTTTGTTACTTTGGTCCCAGCTCTCTGCAGGTCATTCACTAGGTCCCCCGTGTGGTTCAGGGATTTTTGTTCACCGTTCTTGTGATCATTTTGACCCCACAGGGTGAGATCTTGTGTTGAGCCCCAGATTGAGGGAGATTATCAGTGGTCTTGTATGTCTTCCATTTTCTAATAATTGCTTCCACAGTTGATTTCTTCACACCAAGCTGCTTACCAATTGCAGATTCAGTCCTCCCAGCCTGGTGCAGGTCTACAATTTTGTTTCTGGTGTCTTTGGACAGCTCTTTGGTCTTGACCATAGTGGAGTTTGGAGTGTGACTGTTTGAGGTTGTGGACAGGTGTCTTTTATACTGATAACAAGTTCAAACAGGGGCCATTAATACAGGTAACGAGTGGAGGACAGAGGAGCCTCTTAAAGAAGAAGTTACAGGTCTGTGAGAGACACAAATCTTGCTTGTTTGTAGGTGACCAAATACTTATTTTCCACCATAATTTGCAAATGAATTCATTAAAAATCAGACCATGTGATTTTCTGGATTTTCTTTTTTTTTCTCATTTTGTCTCTCATAGTTGAGGTAAATCTATGATGAAAATTACAGGCCTCTCTCATCTTTTTAAGTGGGAGAACTTGCACAATTGTTGGCTGACTAAATACTTTTCCCCCCACTGTATATAGGAAAATTATCAGTTACACGCAATTCTGCCCTACAGACGCACAATGTGCAGTAAAATAATATCACATTTCAATCAGAAGGTCTTACCTCGTGTTGCACTGCAGAAGGTTCGACTGCGATTGTAGTTGGTCAAACTTTTATAGGGGCAGGGGGTGTGGCCTTTTGGACGCAGATCAAAGACACATAATGTTACTATAAATGATAACTGTTAAACAAAAAAACCATTGTTCAAAGAGACCAAAGCAGTTAAGATAAGACGTTTTATACTTTGTTCAGGCTTTTGTACATAACATTCTGACACTTTTTCAAGTGTAACCGGTTGAATGATATTCAAGATATCGCTGTTTTCTATGAATTTAACCTAGGGTAAAGGGTCTGGGTTGTTATGGGAGTAGCCAAGGATATTTATATGACCTGATATCACTGTGCTTTAGTCAAAACGCCTTTGTATATGCAAATTTGACCATTAGGTGGGGCACAGCGCTCACCTACAAAAAATACTTATGTAATTATTCTATTATTCTATTATTCTACTATTCTATGCCTTTTATATTAAACAGCGATACGAAAAATCATAGACTTTAATATGGCCTGCCCATCTCTGATAGGCCTTTAGGCTCAATCCATACAGAAGAGAAAGTAAAAATCAGCTGTGCCATGTGCGTGTATGTATGTTAACTTTCACTTTTAGACGGTCAGACCAAAGTTGAGAAGCAGCAGCAGCAAGATCTTTCAATTTTGCATTTGCGACTCTCCCTGGATCATTAAGTATGTTTAACTGTGGGAATATGCTTTTACCTCGACATGGAAACACTTAGAAGACAATCGCAAGAATTGGATTTTATTTTCATATTATTTGTCTGCATCTTTTGAATGCATCCTAATCATCTTTGGGCTATGATCTAAATGCAATTAGCGCATGTAGACTTTATGTGGATGTAGCTGTTTCTTCCACGCCTATACCAGCACCGGTAAGTCTTTATTTCATTTTTTTATTTGGGCAGTTTGAGCGGTTTTCAAGCGCCAGGAGAACAATTATTGACAAAAAAGAAAATAAATCACAACAATGCCCATGGACTCAGACCTGAACTTAAACAGCCACATCAGAACAATAACATCAGCCACCTCATAATATTATACAGTAGTACAGTATAGAGAGCTAACTGCTCACTTCATCGGAGCTTCATATCGAAGCTCTGAACGTGTCACAGGATAGTGCACATGTGCCATATTCTTAACATCACCTGAAAAACTATTCCAAATACAAAGTTATAGTCTCTAAACCAAACTTAGAGAGACTAATAAAGGTGATTACAGCCTTTTTAAACGAGTCCAGTGCTCAGGTCAGGGCCGCTGCTAGTCATTTTGATGCCCGAAGCAGAAATGTTTGGCACAAAAGTACAATCTAATCAGTTGTTATTCACTTTTCCAAATGGAGGCTTTGGTCTTTGCTCAATTCAGATTATTTTACATCAAAAGTCTGTGTCATCCTTGACTTTTAATTGTTCTTTTGAAATGTGTTGAGAACACACTGTTAAACCAAAGACATATTGTTCAAAGAGACCAAAGCAGGAAAGATAAGACTTTTGTTCAGGCTTTCATACACAACATACTGACACTTTTTCATGTGTATCAAGTTTTATAACTTCAAATAACCATCAACATCTTTATTATGTTTGTTGTGATCAGACACATCAGAATAATAAAGTCTAGAATTTTTAAAACGTAGGGCGGCAATGGTGAAATAGAGACGTTGTGTAGCTATGAACCACTTGAAGAGAGCAGCCACAGAGCGGTTACACCCCGCCATTCCAATCCCCCCCCCTCACTCCGACGTTTAGGTCTAATTGTCGGGGTGGGGGTGTTTCCATTTTTTTCCCCCTTTGTCGGAGTGGTGACACTTTTATCTTTTGTGCAACGTCCCACCATTCCGACACACATTAGTTCATTAGTTTACGAACCATAACCTTACCTTAGTCCTAACCTTAAGGAGAGTGGAGTTTACAAACTAACCCTAACCTTACCTTAGCCCTAACCTTAAGGATAGTGGAGTTTACAAGCTAACCCTAACCTTATTTTAGCCCTAACCTTAAGGATAGTGGAGTTATGAGCTAACCCTAACCTTATCTTAGCCCTAACCTTAAGGATAGTGGAGTTTACAAGCTAACCCTAACCTTACCTTAGCCCTAACCTTAAGGATAGTGGAGTTTACAAACTAACCCTAACCTTACCTTAGCCCTAACCTTAAGGATAGTGGAGTTTACAAGCTAACCTAACCTACCTTAGCCCTAACCTTAAGGATAGTGGAGTTTACAAGCTAACCCTAACTTATCTTAGCCCTAACCTTAAGGATAGTGGAGTTTATGAGCTAACCCTAACCTTACCTTAGCCCTAACCTTAAGGATAGTGCAGTTTACAAGCTAACCCTAATCTTATCTTAGCCCTAACCTTAAGGATAGTGGAGTTTACAAGCTAACCCTAATCTTATTTAGCCCTAACCTTAAGGATAGTGGAGTTTACAAGCTAACCCTAACCTTATCTTAGCCCTAACCTTAAGGATAGTGGAGTTTACAAGCTAACCCTAACCTTACCTTAGCCCTAACCTTAAGGATAGAGGAGTTTACAAGCTAACCCTAACCTTACCTTAGCCCTAACCTTAAGGATAGTGGAGTTTACCAGCTAACCCTAACCTTACCTTAGCCCTAACCTTAAGGATAGTGGAGTTTACAAGCTAACCCTAACCTTACCTTAGCCCTAACCTTAAGGATAGTGGAGTTTACAAGATAACCCTAACCTTACCTTAGCCTAACCTTAAGGATAGTGGAGTTCACAAGATAACCCTAACCTTAAGGATAGTGGAGTTTACAAACTAACCCTAACCTTACCTTAGCCCTAACCTTAAGGATAGTGGAGTTTACAAGCTAACCCTAACCTTGAGGATAGTGGAGTTCACAAGATAACCCTAACCTTAAGGATAGTGGAGTTTACAAGATAACCCTAACCTTAAGGATAGTGGAGTTTACAAACTAACCCTAACCTTACCTTAGCCCTAACCTTAAGGATAGTGGAGTTTACAAGCTAACCCTAACCTTACCTTAGCCCTAACCTTAAGGATAGTGGAGTTCACAAGATAACCCTAACCTTAAGGATAGTGGAGTTCACAAGATAACCCTAACCTTAAGGATAGTGGAGTTTACAAGCTAACCCTAACCTTACTTAGCCCTAACCTTAAGGATAGTGGAGTTTACAAGCTAACCCTAACCTTACCTTAGCCCTAACCTTAAGGATAGTGGAGTTTACAAGCTAACCCTAACCTTACCTTAGCCCTAACCTTAAGGATAGTGGAGTTTACAAGATAACCCTAACCTTACCTTAGCCCTAACCTTAAGGATAGTGGAGTTTACAAGCTAACCCTAACCTTACCTTAGCCCTAACCTTAAGGATAGTGGAGTTTACAAGCTAACCCTAACCTTAAGGATAGTGGAGTTCACAAGATAACCCTAACCTTAAGGATAGTGGAGTTCACAAGATAACCCTAACCTTAAGGATAGTGGAGTTTACAAACTAACCCTAACCTTACCTTAGCCCTAACCTTAAGGATAGTGGAGTTTACAAGCTAACCCTAACCTTACCTTAGCCCTAACCTTAAGGATAGTGGAGTTTACAAGATAACCCTAACCTTACCTTAGCCCTAACCTTAAGGATAGTGGAGTTTACAAGATAACCCTAACCTTACTTTAGCCCTAACCTTAAGGATAGTGGAGTTTACAAGCTAACCCTAACCTTACCTTAGCCCTAACCTTAAGGATAGTGGAGTTTACAAGATAACCCTAACCTTACCTTAGCCCTAACCTTAAGGATAGTGGAGTTTACAAGCTAACCCTAACCTTACTTTAGCCCTAACCTTAAGGATAGTGGAGTTTACAAGCTAACCCTAACCTTACCTTAGCCCTAACCTTAAGGATAGTGGAGTTTACAAACTAACCCTAACCTTACCTTAGCCCTAACCTTAAGGACCTATTGTTGGAATAGCGGTGTCAAAAAGGTTCGGATTGGCGGGATGTCGCAATGGAGGGGTGTCGGAATGACCGGCCGACCCCCTCAGAGCATGGAATGGAGAACATGGAAAGAAGTGAAACGTTGGCCTCATTTGCAGGCATCGTGTTAAATGTTTCCACTTAAGATTAATAACTAGTGTCGAGCAGCTCCAACACAGCAGCACCACCCTGTGATGTCAGCAATAATGTAGAAAGTGTTTTGGGCCATACTGTATCTCACTAAAGTGAGTACACTGTAAGTTGTGATTAGTAAAGGTTGTTAAAGAAAATTGCACACAATTTGCCACAATTTAAATAACAGTTCCATCATTAGAACAATTAAAGCGTACTCCAAATGATTAATGAAACCTTACTCTTTAGAAAATAAAGTTTGCTTTGAAAAGAGTTTCATTAATGTCATAGAGTAACGTTTACTCTAAATCAGTAGGGTTAGGGTTATGAAACAGCCCTCAGGTGGGCAAACCCTAGCTGGTTGGACCAGAATGATTCCCCTCTGTATTTTTGTATACAGCGGGGGATCAGTCTGGTCACCCCGCCCCCGCTGGCTGTGTCCGCAAAATCAAACCGATCCCGTGCAATCAGATTCGTTTATTTGCTGTGACGTGTTGTTAGCGAGCAACGCCACTCACGGGACGCGGAAGTCCCGTCAATAACAATCTACGAACGACGCACGAAAGAGAGAAAGCGTGTCTCCAATCGGCGGTAAATGACCAAAAACACATCGACAGTAGGTGAGTTTCGTGATTCATAATCCTGTGCTAATATTAATGCAAAACCGCTAACAACACATCAGCGGCGACGCCCGACCTTCGCTGATTGGTTTACTCCACTTCCTGTTTGCTTGTGTATCTCGCTGAGGGAAATGGATTTGACGCAGCGGTGACCAGACTCACTCGCTGGTACAGCGGTGGTACATTTTTCCAGGCTAGGCAAACCCATGCCCTCACCATGTAAATACAAACACGTGCAGGGATTGCAAATGTTTGAACCAGCAGAAGCTGCAACTGTCATGGTTTGGGTTTGATTTGTTTCGTTTTGTCTTGTTTGCCCTGTTTTGGTTTTGTGTATCTGTCCTGTGGGTTTATTTTGACATTCATGGTCTGTGTCTGTGTGCTTGCCCTTCCCCCTGTCTGATTACCTGTCCCGCCCTAATGTGTTACACCTGTTCCTCATTTCCCTTGTGTGTGTATTTATTCCCTGGTGTTCTCCTGTGTCTTTGTCTGAGCATTATGTTGTTTTGCGTTTTTTGATGGATTTTTGCTCCTGGAATGTCTCTGGCTCTCTGGTTTGCTTTTGTAGCCTGTTTCATGTAAGGTTTGTTACCTGTTTTTGTACTTCCTTGCCTCTTGGACTTCGCTCCATTAAATTTAAGTTTTCACTGTCGAGCTGTCTTGCGTTTGGGTCATTCTTTTCCCCATCAAACGTGACCGCAACAGTTAGTTAGCTAATGCAGAGTTTTGCATAATGACAGAAGTTATCAAACGAAACATCTGAGCGACCTGCTCTGATGCAGCTGAAATCTTCATGAAATGTCCATGTGGTTTGTTTAATAATCCAATATCTCCAGGGAGTCATCGTAGACATATTTCATAAAACTCGCTCAGTAAAGCTAGGCTTAGGCTCCAAATCCTGGCTTACGTAAGGCACAACAATTCAAGCTGCGATTACTGGGTTTCACCAAAGGGACACCGAGCTTGGCAAATCTCACTAATTCAAGTCAGGTTCCACTAATTAGCACTTGCCACGTAAGCAGACCACACTAACCATCAATTTTCAGTTGTGAAAAAGTTGTGGGCGGGCTAAAGCCGGATTAACTCAAATCTTGTCTAATCCATTGCTTTGGCCTGAAGTGTTTGGAAACATGGCGGCTGATGATGGAGGACCTTCATGAGGAAGGATGGGAATTGATAAGATTTTATTGATATCAATGCCATCAATAATTTTACCTATCGATTCGATTCTTTATCGATTCTCTTATCGATGCCTGACTTGTCTGTGTGTTGGGGAAAAGCGGGGAATGAATGTGTTTTCGATAAACTCTATCAAAACAGACACATTGTTAGTTTTCCCAAGAAAAAATATTAATTAAATTAAATTAAGCAAGTTTCCAAATATACTGTGGCTCCTGCTGGCACTCAGCCTGCCTGGCATCCTCTAAAATATAAAGGTAACATTTGTACTTTTCATCAAGTGTCTGTAACTTGTAACAGACTGATGCTGTTTTGTAACACCTAAACAACAGGACTCGGTCTCAGCCCAAACCCTACAGATTTTCATCTATTTCTCCTTCCCCCTGTCCGTGTGAACCAGTGCTGGGCCGTCGGGCCAGCACTGGTACAATAGCCTAAACACACATGTTAGACTTAAAAAGGAAAAAAAGGCGGTGAACACATTGTTTCAAATAGCCTGGGCTTCATTTATTTAAATTCCAACAATTAAACAATGTTGCAATGATGAAAGTGAAGGAACATACAAAAAAACACATGAGGAAACAAATACAAAGTGACCTGCGAGATCAGTCCTGACAGCAACACGGCAAAAGGACAAGGTCTATCCAACATAACAAGTTTCAACAAGAAAACTTAAGTTACAATATTGTTACAATTTTGCAATTGAATTAGGCCTAAACATTTATTCAAACGAATAATTGCATTGTTAGGCCTAATTACAATTCCACCTACGTTTAATGCGTGCGGTCGATCCAAGTCCAAGCCAAATCTAAGCGTTTACCAGTAGTTTCGTTTAAATAAAATAGAAATAATCTATCAACATCATACTCATATTTATATAGCACGCCTAATATATCATCCTCGCTCTTTCTTGGGGATCATGGTCAGCGAGTCTACGGCTCCGCCTTCATCTCGCGTTATGGAGTTAACTTTCAAAGGGGACATTCCCAAACTGCTGCGGCGTTGTAAAACGCATTTCGCTAAAGGGATGTGCGCACCATGGGTTGGATCATGGGTACGTCCCGTGGACACCTCTGCTCCAGGTATAGGGGAGGCGACCACCAGCTGTTGAGCCAGCCGCGGGAGCCCCGGGTTCCTTTCGCCGCTGTTCAGTGTTCGGCACGAACGCACCTCGTGTTCGCCCTCCCGAAAATCTCCTCCCGATTGCGCGTGACCGTGTGCCATTGTGGATATTATTGTACCACATAGACCTACATGAAACTCCAGATCGGTCAATAGGCTAATAACTAAAGATGTTCTTCCCCGGTCTAGCCGCACTGTTCAGGCAACTGTGGATTTAGACAAATTATCACAGATTTTCCCAGCGCATATCCCAACTCCAGCGCGCGCTGCCTATAAGCACAACATCACTAATTATTTGGCTTAAACGAATCGAATCACAAATAAACACTTTGATTTGTATTAAAAGCCATGGCTATGACAATCATAAAATGTAGTGTTTACCATACATTTGTTGAGGAAACTGGAACAAGTCAAATTTTCTTATACAATTAAGATTATACTTCTGGCTTTATGCTTTACTGGTCAAAAATCGATTCAAGTTTTAAAAAATGCGCTAGCATGATTAAAATTGATGAGGACTGTCTAAGGCTGAAACCATGTCTCATCAACAAATCAGCAGAAAACACTGCTCCAAGTAAATATAGCTACTGCATTACAATTCATATAAAAACATTAACAATACAGAGCAGGGATTCTCCACTGGTGATTAGCGGTTTTAATGATGATTCCTGCTTCATGGCTTGTTAAATGCTTGATATCAATAATCTGCATCACATTAGGTTCAACAGATTCAAACTGCAGAGCATCTGGAATAGCCTCTTTTCATTTGGGTTGCGGCTTGTCACGAGATGATGGGACCCGATGCACACCAGTTGAGAATCACTGAATTACAGCTATATTGTGTGTGTGTCTAATATCTGAAGACACTTACAGTCCTGATCTTCAAATAAACAGTGAAAGTAGCTGTCAGGAACTTGTGGCCAGTTGTGCAGTCACTAGACAGAAGGAAACAAAAATAAATTAGACAGCTCCTCATTCAGGCACTAACACCACTGTCTAAAACTAAGACTTTTGATGCCAAAATGCAAGAGTGGCAGCTTTGAATGAGAAACTGCAGATACATGCAACATAATAACTTCAAATGCATTGTGCTGTATTCCTACTGCAATTACTTACATTTTTTGGATGCAGAGTTCCAAAGACGCCTGTGTTACTGTCCTAAAACACATAAACAAAAAAATATGAACTTAATAAAAAACAGCTATACAGTACACAGACAACAGTTAAATGTATTATTATTTGTTTCCTCTTCGTTGTTCTTTGATATTTCGCTTGATTATATTTTAGTCCTTATTTTAGAAACAAAAGTTCAACCCCTTTACCACCCCGTGCCCCCCAAAAAGGAATGAACAAAGTAATCAACTGAAAGATGGACCATAACTAAACTAGCCGAGACACGTGACCAAACTAAGCAAAAACCCATAACTGAACCAAGTCAAAAGAAAAGCGAAAGTAGGACAGCCGGTCTCACCTGACAAAAGGGAAAAACAGTGATTAAAAAAAGAGCTATATTACGAGCATGCCGAGCTCATGCACACGGCGTGCCGCAGCTTACTCTGGAGCGCGCGCTGGCGAGGCACACCCGCAGGTACACCATGAGCAAGAGAGCGCGCTTGAAATTATGCATGTACGGCGGAGATTAAAAAAAAAACATGATTGAAAATTATTTAAAAAGGTAAGCAAGGGGAAAAGAAAAAATATCTGCCACAGGCAGAAGTTATAGCTCAGGGCACAGGTCGTCCAGTTATTTTTGAGCAAACTGAAATGGTAGTGTATATTCAAGTCTACAACTAAAAAAGCCACTATATTTCACGAAAATTATATATTAAATAGGCTATTATTTTTCTCAAAAGAAAAATGTGTGTGTGGCCTACCTGCTTTTGTTTCTCACTGATCTTTGCTGCTTCAGATTAACCTCTGCTACTTCTCCAAAAACCTACAGACAAGATAGATTTTTAGTCATAGGTGATTTAACATTGCAATTAATCACACAAATAGACCAAAAGCAAAAAAGAAATGAGTCACTTTAAGTTTTTTTTTTTTTGTCATTGTTTGTTTCCGGAGCCATTAACAAAAATAACGCAATAGGTTAGCCATTTTCAATTTAATCTTATAGTGGATTAATAGATATGGCTCTATTTTGGTCATTACCTCTGCGTCTGAGTGTTGTCCGGTCCACGGGCCCGGCTCTGTTGCTGTTCAAGCTCTGCAGCTGATGGTAGTCCATCTAAATTCTGATGTCCGCTGTTGGGGACATGTTCAAAATGTTATTTCTCAATTGAACTTCGGGTTTGGTACAATTCTGTATGAAGTTGTGCGCTAATCTGAACCCAAACGCTATTTGACAAATGAATAACGGACACTTCACTGCGTAAGGCGAAATAATAGCCCAAGCTATTATTTCGACAGTCGGTGCATGGGCAGTGAGCCGATCCTTGCGTTTACTACCCAGGAAAGTCACGGGGCTTTGGGTCAGCGGCTGTCGGTTTGCGTGTAGTGGGCCGATGGACAACGTTTGCCGTGACATGTCCTTCAAATTTAGCCAAAGTGACTGAAACTTCCCTTTCGGAATCTGACAAAAATGAGGCTGTAATTCAGTTTACAAAATTATCTTGTTTGGGGCAGAGGAGGCGCTGCCCAATCGGACTGAGCAGCTGTTAAAAAAAACTATTCACATTGCAGTTCTAAACAGTATTAAACACAACTGTTGAGTTGTTTCTGTACAGCTCATGGTCCTAACTTCTTCGCGCCACAAGGATGAGAGTCACGTCATGTGAGCATGATGCCACAATCGGGCCAATAAAAAAAATAGCAATTGGATCTATTACTGATTCCCAGTATTGGCCCATTCTCTGTTTTATTGGAGTTGGCCTGACGCACATCGGTTTGAGTCGGGCCATCTACTGCAATAGCCTGGTGAGCCGCATTTGAGGCCATCGTCGGCAGGGGTCAATAAAACCTTATTCGGGCCGATCAATAAACACTGGGATTGGCGCTACTATTGCAAGTCTGCCTCGGCCCATTCAAGAATAACAATGTTTCCGCCGAGTCGGAGCTCAGCCGACACTGACGTGGCTAAACCAGGGTTGGCCCGAGTGTCCTTGCTACCTGGGTGCAACACAGGACCATGAAATAATTAATTAAATAGATAAATAATTATTTATACATTTTTACACTGAATCATTGGTAATTTAATTAATTAATGAAACATTTAATAATACATTGATTGATTTATTCCATATTTAATTAATTAATGACACATTTAATTAATACACCATTAATTAATGGTGTATTTATTTATTTAATTGTGGCACTTTCAATCCTCCATAGTAATTAAGGCAGACAAATGACTTCATCTTTCCCAGCTAGTATTCAAATACTATTTGAATCAGACTTCAACATGCCACACAATATTTTTTTGTTTATATAATGAAGGAAAAAATATGTAGGAGAAATGTGGCCTAAGGACTAAAATTTCAGTCTTTAAAAGTGAAATGCTGCAGTTTTGGGGACATACTAGTGTATTAATACTTTTCAGTATAAGGAATTAGTATAAGTATAAGGAACAGGTTTTCTTTCAATTTTGATAATATTTAGAGCAGGCAGTAAATGTTACATCTGTAGATGCTGTTCCTGACAACATGAGAAGCATATTTTAAACAAAGGACAAAATCTATATAATTACACCATGGTTATGATTTGCCAAATACCAAGTAACCACTTCAATTTCTTGAATGCTTTTTTTAAATGTCAGATAAATGTATGTGTAGCATTTCTGATGAAATGGCTCTTTTTGATGACTGATACTGTAAATGGAGGGATTTTGGTTTAGAAACTAGCTGTACTTTCTTAAACTTCTACTTGCAAAACAATGATAAACACTAAACTATTACAAAATCAAAGTCAAACATGAAAACAATTTTAGTCATTACAAAAGAAATCTAATCAAGTCAATGACTTACTGTGTAAACAATGCATACCTTAATTAATTCCATGATTATTGGCTTGAGCATCTGACCAAGAGCTCCACCTTTCATTTGCTCAAGACAAGTTCCACTGACCAATCTGTAAGCATAAGAAAAACATTTAAAAAAAGGAATTTATCATGGAATTTATCAAAATTTTACGGTGCAGGTCATAACACTGACAACAATACAGTAGCTGTTAGCTTAACGTTAGCTTTCTGCTATAACAAGCAACTTTCTAACCACGAGGAAATCAGAGCGATCTCAGGTAGGAATAAACATGCTGAACTGTTTTCTGCCTCTACACCATGCTCTCCACCTGTCTCCTCCTCGGTCCTCTCTCTGACCTGGGGAACATCGGTACGCACCCGACCTGCGCTCGTAGCTGCTGCGCTAAGCCGTAGAGTAGTGCAGCAAAAGGCGGACATAAAAGTGAAAACTAGGGACGTCTGCGGGGACATTAACTGTCACCAAGTACGTATTGGCAGTGGTGTGCCGTCAGGGCCAGCAGGGCCTTCTCTGCTAGCCCTGGCCAAATGAAGAAAAAAAAGTGTAAAATCTCTTAATAGTATATTTAATTTCTAATTTATTTATATAATGTACAGTTGAGTCGCTTATATTGGTTTTATTGATGTGTAACTGTAATTTCCTACTCAAAAAGTGCCTTAAACACGTCTGGCGAGTTGCTCCTCCTCAGGGCCTTCAGAACAGATTCTGCAGGCCCTGTGTTGTCAGGCCGCACACATGATTGACAGCCAGCCTGACTGACAGAATTATCAGCCAATCAGAATTCGACATATATTGACAGTACGCCCCCCCAGGGCCTGCAGTATCTCAGCAGCTTCCCCTACGCTTTCTTCGCCTGAGAAAACCGCTAATGTAGCCGCGCATGGGCAAGACGTTCCAGCCACTCCGAAGAGAACCGGATAAACAGATATTCCTCTTGGAAACGTCCGAACGAGGCAAAATGAAGTGGATTTACTGATCACGGATATTTTGCGCCCCTTCATTGTGAAGAGCTTCGAGAGCAAAGCAGCGGGAACGACAGCGGGACGTAGACGCTCGGCTCCCCGGACAGGAGAAGAGTTTTCCGCGTCAGCTGAGCTGGGACTCGGGCAGGCAACAGGTGAGACTACGAGCGCTATAAAAAAAGGGATCTCAAATAGCACCAAACTGTAAGTTTAGTATCTTTTTTTATTTTACTCGCTCTGTCAACAAAGCATCTCCTAAAAACAGCCGCTTGTTACCACGTTATAACCATTGACTGTAAATTTAGAACACGCTTGTCCCCGCCTGTCATGTATCGTGTATTTCCGTATTCTAGCTCGAGTATTCCCGAAGGTGTTTGCTTTTGTTTTGGAGTCGGAGGCACCGCAGCTTTGGTTTGCGTTGTTGACAAATCCTTTAGCGAACAAATGCCACGCAAAAAGGCAGTTTTATCCATACGCCTATTGTCGATAAGTGTATATGCGTTTGACTGCGTGAACCCAGGTTGTTATTGAAGGCCCTGACTGAAACCCCACGGCCCGCCACTGCGTATTGGTAGAAAATAATACAAGATTAATAAATGTCGGGGCACGTTGCCGTCTGTATTTTCCACTTGTCCCTCCGGCAACAAGAGAAGGCAGGACAGTGGTGACTGGTTAGCGGCGTACCGTTAGCAACAGCTAGCTAATAGTTAGCAGCTCCAAACTGCGAGAACTTCGCCTATTATTATGGTTCATAAAATTTAAGGGGTTGTTGGTAATGTTACGAGTCCTAACACAAATCACTTTGCTAAACAACGTTGGACGATCATTCTGGCACATTTTTTATTTTGTTGGGGACTAGAGTAGTGAGTTAGGCTAACATGAAGACAGTAATGGCGGGGTGTAACCGGACATGAACTGCCAAGAAAATGAAACAACAATTTGACCACAGACCAGGGTTGCCAGGTCTGCGGTTAAACCGCGGAATTGGTTTTTTTTTTTGCCTTGGCTCTTTGAGTTGCTTTTTCAATAAGAGAGGGAGAAAGGGGCGGTTTCTCATCATCGCGGGAGCACATGGGCTCTGTTTACTGGTAAACAATATTGAAAATTCCAGCCGTGCCATATGTCCGCGGGTTTTCCACGGTTTTTCAGATATTTTTGGGCGGGTTTGGCTGCCCAGACCTGGCAATCCTGCCACAGACTGGGTATATTTGATCAATACACAGCAAACGTTACAGAGAAAGCACCATATATTAAACAAATCTTGAGGGAAAATTACTTTGAGATGGATTTCACGGGAAACCACAAGATCATGTCCATGGTTTGCTCAGCGGCGCAGTGTACGCTCAGCGCCGATGTGTACCGATGTTCCCCGGGTCCGATGTTCCCCGGGTCCGATGTTCCCCCACTTCTATTGGCGGGGGAACATCGGACCCGGGGAACATCGGTACCTCGCATATTAAAAAGTCCCGATGTTCCCCGGGTCTGATGTTCCCCCGCCAATAGAAGTGGGGGAACATCAGACCCGGGGAACATCGGGACTTCAACAATGAGACAAGTTCCGCTGTTCCCCGCGTGTGCCCTTTGATGTTCGCATTTCTTCATCCACGAAAGACGGGATATGATCCGTGCCAACTTTTGTGAATACCTATAGAGAGGAAATACCAACTAGCCTATTTACTTTCCTTTTTCCCTCTCGCTCTCTGTGTGTTCATATTTCAGCTGATCGCAGCTTGTGTCAATGGCTAACTTTGGGCACGTTATCCAGCTCTCCCCTCGCTCTCCCCCAGGCATCTGCTATTTGACATCTCTGACTGAATAAAATGAAGACGATTGAAACTATTGCTGCATAGCGATTTTGCTTAGAGCATCATGCTTTTACGCATAATGGAGCCCTGTGGGAGGAGCGCGGGTCCGGTAAGGTGCGCTCGCTTTGCGCAGCTGAGAATGAGAAGCTACAACAGACCCCCGCCGGTGAGCCTGACTCTGGTCAGCTCATCACAGGTAGAGCATCCTCTCCAAGTAAACTTCGTTTGTTTAAACGACCTCCGATTTGAAAGTCCTTGGATGTTTTGCGTGAGAACTTTCTTCAACAAGTTACAAGTCTTCGTCGTATTTCCATCGCCTCAGCATTTCATAAAAGAAGCATTTAAATCCACATTTGAAAGGCGATAAAAAGCCAAAAGGATAAACGATTGGCGCAGTCTCTTGCACGCCTCGTTTAGTGTTTTTGGTTTCTTGCAATAGCTCCATCAGATCATCAGGTCAAACGTGAATACATCATTTTTTGTTTGCCAATTTAGTCCCAGTATTTTTAGTCCAGTGCCTTTTACTTCAGCATTTTCGTTTCCTGAGATGTGCATTGTTCCTTTGTAAAAACACACATTAGGTTTGAACCTTTTTATCAGTTGGTCAAGACGCCTTTTTGCAACATCATATTTTGAAGATAATTCATTCTTTTCGTTCCAATTTTCTTTTAATTCGTTTTAGTTAGTCCATTTGCACTGACTCAGTCCAGCAGAGTCCAAAATATTGGACGAATGCATGGACTGGAGAAGGTGCCGTGGTTCGTTCTTTGTTTTTTTAATTTATTTGTTTGTCATTTCAAAATAATAATCGAAAATCAATTACAATTTTTATTTTGTTTTCAATTTGAAAACAAAATTACTAAATTGAAAAAACAGAGGGCCTTTCTATAAATGTGGAGCGCAGCCCTTTGATCGCAGCGCGCTACAGCGGGACCACGGCACATTCTTTCTCTCTTCTGTACACTTAACAGTGGGACAAATGCAACTCTCTGTCTTGTGAAAGCGTATTAAAATTCACAAAATAATTCACAAAATAAATAAGAATAATACAAATAAATAAGGTCAATTGATTTGAAAAAGGGGCCGATGAAAGAGAGGGTGCAAGAAGGGATGACAGGTCGGGGACACAAGTTTTAGGAACAGAGCGCACGATGCAACAATCTGCACAGAGACAGCCAGATGTGCGTCCTGCAGACAACGGTGCAGACCGTGCAGATGTCTCTGTCCTGGGAGAGGCAGTGAAGTGAATGATATAAGGACCGTCGGGTGGGCTAAGGACAAAAGTGGGTGTTCACAGGTCCATCCGCGGTGCTGCGTAATTGCCCCGATCACTGGCCATGTTAGCAGTTTTCCTTTTCTCCTCTTCCTCATCGTTCTCATTTAATATCTATGGATCGGTTTTTTGTCAACTGCATTAATAAAACAGCAGCGCAAATACTGTTCAACGTCATTCAATCACAGAGGCCTCAGTGGTGCCTCTCGGAGCATCTGATGGCCGAGGCACAGTGCGTAATGAGCGCATGACAGGTGGCGGCACTGGGAGAGAAGTCAGGACGCAATGCATGTGTTGCCCCATTCGTAAAAAGATCCCTAATTTAATGTGCATAAGGCTGGAGTGCAGACATCAGATAAAACTTAGAGCTTAGAGTTAGGAGCGGTATGGCACGAGCCGCTGCACTTGGCTCTCCGCACACCGCGTGATGGAGTATGCTGGGGCTGCGCGGAGAAAAACATGGATTTAAGCACGATCGAGCTACAACAACGAACCAGTCAAACAAACGGAGGGAAATCTGTGGGTGAGTTTGCTGTAGCTAATTTTACTTTTCTTGTCTGGACTGCGACACGTTCTTATTCTGAGGTTGTACAAACATGTTGTAGGCTATTAAAATGCGAGATCTACAAGGCTTATAATATGTTATAAAGTTATCAGTAGGCGAGTTATGAGCGAAATCAAGCCGCTTGTTGCTCCATTATCCGCACGTACCGGGCCGTGCTGTGCCAGGCGGTGAAGAGAGAAGAAAGAGCGGTGAGAGGCGAGCGTTTACTGCCTATAGGCCTATGGTAGAAGAGTTTACAGCAGGACTTTAATTGTCAGGCGCATGATGTCTATGAGCGAGACCCGCAGCCGGGGAACACCGGGCCCTCCGGCGTTCGGAGGGTCCGATGTGCCTCGACCCGGGGAACATAGGTACGGGGAACATCGGACCCGGGGAACATCGGACCCGGGGAACATCGGGCTGACCCCCCTCAACAACAAACTGATGGTTGGAAACGGTCTGAACCGGAAGCAAACTCCCGCCCAGTGCATCAACGCTTATTAATAGCTTCAGATTTAAGAAGTGCAGCACTGCCACAAATATTTGTTCTAAATTGATTTCAATACACACAAAAACATTATTTGTGGGTATACTGTTCTCATATTACTAAACTGAAATAATTTCTACAATATTAAAAGCACAAGATTAAATTTTAAATCCAAAATTGAAATAAAAAAGTACTTCGATTCAAAGTTGTGCTTGCAACACTTTTCTCAGTGCACTGAAGAGACTATGGTTTACAGGTGGCACGGGTGGAATAAATGTCTTCAGGTATTATCTCGAATAGCATAGAAACGACATGGCCATTCTACCCTTTAGAATAACCAGGAGGGTCTAAGTAACCCCTGGGCCACCAAGTGATAAATACCCGGATACGCCCCTGTTTTATCCTAGTGTAAATATCTGGTCAGTTAGAGTGACTCTTTATTTGGTTTGTGTTTCGTTTTAGTCAGCAGTGCCTCCCAGTGATCCCTGCACCACAGTTCGAGAAACGCTTACTGAACTCTACGGACTAAATAAACAAAACAATGAGTTGTCAGTCTTTACTCCGTCCGGAACTTCAAGAAAAATACCTCAGGAGAGTGAGTTCTTTCGAAGAAGCCTTTATTTGATTAATATCACACATACAAGTTACATCATAACAACATCAGGAAGTCTGCCGATCAAGTCTCGTGTCCGTCTCTATATACAGTGAGGAAAATAAGTATTTGAACACCCTGCTATTTTGCAAGTTCTCCCACTTAGAAATCATGGAGGGGTCTGAAATTGTCATCGTAGGTGCATGTCCACTGTGAGAGACATAATCTAAAAAAAAAAATCCAGAAATCACAATGTATGATTTTTTAACTATTTATTTGTATGATACAGCTGCAAATAAGTATTTGAACACCTGAGAAAATCAATGTTAATATTTGGTACAGTAGCCTTTGTTTGCAATTACAGAGGTCAAACGTTTCCTGTAGTTTTTCACCAGGTTTGCACACACTGCAGGAGGGATTTTGGCCCACTCCTCCACACAGATCTTCTCTAGATCAGTCAGGTTTCTGGGCTGTCGCTGAGAAACACGGAGTTTGAGCTCCCTCCAAAGATTCTCTATTGGGTTTAGGTCTGGAGACTGGCTAGGCCACGCCAGAACCTTGATATGCTTCTTACAGAGCCACTCCTTGGTTATCCTGGCTGTGTACTTCGGGTCATTGTCATGTTGGAAGACCCAGCCTCGACCCATCTTCAATGCTCTAACTGAGGGAAGGAGGTTGTTCCCCAAAATCTCGCAATACATGGCCCCGGTCATCCTCTCCTTAATACAGTGCAGTCGCCCTGTCCCATGTGCAGAAAAACACCCCCAAAGCATGATGCTACCACCCCCATGCTTCACAGTAGGGATGGTGTTCTTGGGATGGTACTCATCATTCTTCTTCCTCCAAACACGTTTAGTGGAATTATGACCAAAACGTTCCATTTTGGTCTCATCTGACCACATGACTTTCTCCCATGACTCCTCTGGATCATCCAAATGGTCATTGGCAAACTTAAGACGGGCCTTGACATGTGCTGGTTTAAGCAGGGGAACCTTCCGTGCCATGCATGATTTCAAACCATGACGTCTTAGTGTATTACCAACAGTAACCTTGGAAACGGTGGTCCCTGCTCTTTTCAGGTCATTGACCAGCTCCCCCCATGTAGTTCTGGGCTGATTTCTCACCTTTCTTAGGATCATTGAGACCCCACGAGGTGAGATCTTGCATGGAGCCCCAGTCCGAGGGAGATTGACAGTCATGTTTAGCTTCTTCCATTTTCTAATGATTGCTCCAACAGTGGACCTTTTTTCACCAAGCTGCTTGGCAATTTCCCCGTAGCCCTTTCCAACCTTGTGGAGGTGTACAATTTTGTCTCTAGTGACTTTGGACAGCTCTTTGGTCTTGGCCATGTTAGTAGTTGGATTCTTACTGATTGTATGGGGTGGACAGGTGTCTTTATGCAGCTAACGACCTCAAACAGGTGCATCTAAATGTAGGATAATAAATGGAGTGGAGGTGGACATTTTAAAAGCAGACTAACAGGTCTTTGAGGGTCAGAATTCTAGCTGATAGACAGGTGTTCAAATACTTATTTGCAGCTGTATCATACAAATAAATAGTTAAAAAATCATACATTGTGATTTCTGGATTTTTTTTTTAGATTATGTCTCTCACAGTGGACATGCACCTACGATGACAATTTCAGACCCCTCCATGATTTCCAAGTGGGAGAACTTGCAAAATAGCAGGGTGTTCAAATACTTATTTTCCTCACTGTACTTGTTAGTCCAGCCCCTAATCCAGACGCACACACTGACCTTATCTTCAGACATTACGTGCAAGTTTGAGAAAAACAAGTTTGTTCTTATCACTGTATCTCGGCCAAGATGCCAGTACTTTTTCAAGGTAGTACACTTATTGAAACAATGTTAGAACAGAAGCATAGACAGAAGATCACATTGTTCTCCTCCTAACTAGTATTAGATATGGTTGAAGCAAGTAGCAATACATTTCTTACAGTAAGCAGAAATAAAATTTTTCACAGAGTCTTTTCAAAAAGTTTATTCAGCTTGTGCTTTGCTCTCACTCTACTGTTCCCGCTCTGCTGTCAGCTCCTGGACACGCCTCTCTCAGGAGCCAGTCACTTATACACGGCGTCCTCGAGCTATTTTTAGAAGCGCTAAAAATAGTCACTGCTCGCTTTCACTTTCCTCCTCCTTCCCCTTTTCCATGTTCGTCTCTTTAGTTCCTGGTCATCACAGCAAACGCTGCACCAATAAACACCTTCCCTGATCATATCTTTGGGTAAAAAAATAATAAAAAATTAGCATTATAATGTCACGGATGCGCGTTTGGTTCTATTAGATCCATGGTTTGCCTATGAGAGGACTAGTCAACCTTCCTAAAGAAGAGTGCACTCGCCAGAAGTTGGAATTTCTTTCAGGGATTCAGCTAGCTACTATATCAGAGGTCACTAAACGGCGGACCTCCGTCCGGATCCGGACCCATGCGCCAGCCATTCCGGACCCAAACCTTGGATCCGAACTTTGGACCCGACCGTGAATTTCCTCAGACGAGCAGCTGCGTCTGCGCTCTCTCTCACTCTCTCTCTCTCCCTCCCTCGCTCCCTCTCCCTCTCTGACTGCACCAGAGTGGTAAACTACAGCCCAGACGAACAGAAAGAGAAAGTCCTACATCTTGGCTTAATGATCCTTTTTACATTTTTAGAAATGGTTTTGGAATGACTGAAATATGGCTCACTAAAAACAAAAGCGGAGGACGCCCTAATTAAATATGCACGTGCGGTCGTAATGCGCAAATAGCGCGGTTGTTTCCCGAGCAGGTCTGAACCAGGACTAAACCTGGACTAAGCCAGGACTAAGCCTGGACTAAACAGGGCTCAGTGTGTTGAACTGAGCAAAGAAACACATCACTGTCATATATTATGTGCGCATTGTGTATAATAGGCTACAGTAGCCACTCTGCTATTTAGGAGCCCAAACTTATTTTTAGAGCAAAAAAAAACAATAACAGGATTCAATTGATTGCATTATTTTCAAATCACAGAAATAGATTTAAAAAAGGCTTAAAAATCCTGATATAATTGTAAATTAACCCTGTATGTTCCGGACCTTTGCTTGACCATTTTTCCCCCATTTCGGACCTTGGTGAAATTTAATTCGTGACCCCTGTATTATATCAACCAACCTGATGGATGCTTGGTGAACCTTGGCCAGAATCAAAGTGGATTAACTTTTATAACCAACGCGAGTGCCATAACGTAAACACCCGATGATGGGGAGGCCAGGCTGAGCGGTGAGTCAATCAAAACGCGTGTTAGCATGTGTGTGTTAGCGTGTGTGTTAGCGTGTGTGTTAGCCATTTATGAAACTGTGTTGCACATGTCAACTCCTTATAACTGCATTATGTGAAGTAACTTCACTTTTTGCAGCGATATTTATATTTATAATACTGCAAATGTGGAATGAGCGGAGAGAGGGGCGGAGTTAACTGAATCGAAGCGTCTTGTCTTCCGGGTTTGAAAAATACCCCCAGAAAATAGTTATATTTCTCGCAAAAATGAGTACTCCATAGTGATAGAGGTACAATATATCATATAAATGCCTATACTTTACTTTGGAATGGCTAAAATATCATTCCTTTAATGAATTTGTAAAACTGCTTGAACTGGCTTGTCATAGGGTTGGGCGATGTCCCCTTAATTGGCAGTTAACGATATTTACAGTGAACCATGATGGACGATGATATCGTCCAACTCTCATTATAAGCATTTTTTAAAGACATTTACATAGCCTATATATAGGCTGCATTTTATTTATGTTAGAACAAATGTGAGATTGCAGGATAAATGTATCTAAACTAAACATGATCTGAACAGAGTCATGGAACACGAATTTTGCATTAGAAATGCGTTAAAACTCATGCGTAAAAGTCGGAGGGGGCTTGAGCCCCTGCCCCTTTTGCTCCATGCCCCTAAAGTGCCCTTTTCCCTCCATACCTTTTATTTATTTGTATTATAGTTTGTTTATCCAAAGCTTTGCCACAGTCCTTAATTGGTTTTGTCCCAAGAAGCCTTATTAGCTTATATTAATATATTAAATCCGAAATGAACATGCCCTCGTTAGTTCATCGTGTGTTTCCAATGCCCCGCCCACCGGTCCTGAGCCGCTCTCTGCAGCGCTGCAGAGCGGCGCTCAGAGAGGAGGAAGTGAGAGCAGAGGCCTTTCCTGCACAGAGCAACGATCTCCACACCTTATGCTTCAGATCGCTCTTCATTTTTCATCAGTCGACCTCATAATCACGGACCAATGAGTTTTGTACGATCTAAAACATAAACCTTGTGTAAGACGCGAGCGCTGTTTAGCGCAGCTCAGCGCCGCATCCTCGCCACGTATTTTTGTCAAAATAGTTCAGCTCTATGTTCTCTTAAAACAACGTGAAACTCACGCCCAGACATTCTCTATAGTTTATGTCCTTTTCTTAAGCCCCTGTTTTCAGCCACAGCCCAGTGAAGAGAGTGACATGAGGGAGACAGTCATGAAAGTCTGTGTTTCTGTAGGGGTGCTGCTAAGACACTTGTGGCCTGGGGTAGATGCCCCCTAGCAAAAGATACTGGCAAAAAATAGTATTAATAATAGCAGATGGCTTTCCCCAAATCTATATTTTTTAGCTCCTATACAGCTCCTTTTACTTTTGTAAATAAATAAATAAACAAAATGGATTAAAAAGTAAATGTGACTGTGATAAGAATTTAAGAGGAGCGGGAACGATTGGTTTGTCAGCGGTCGCGGGGCGAGGGGGGTGGGGGTAGTGCCCTTTTGAGTTTTGAGCCCCTGCCCCTCTGTAGCTCTCTGCACGGCCCTGCTCCTCAATACCAAGGCTCTTATCACACTAATACAAATGTAATTCGGAGCTTATTATTTGCATTTGCTCAATTTTAACGTAATGTTTAAAGGGACTATACATAAGTTTAACCACAAATAAATGTATACAAATTTAAAATTTCTTTCTCATACATGCTCCAGCAATGCCCTGGTGAGTAGAATGAGCCCTGGCCTTTTCACCGCAATTGCCTCTACATGCCTGTAAAGTCACTTAAATAGTTTATGCTCGGGTCGAACAAGCAAACAGCGTAATGCGTAATAACGTCATGCGCGTTCACGCTCAGCTGTAGCGTTAGCTGTATCTCCTCTATACTGACACTGCAGCGCGAGTGGTAACTTCAGGAGGATGGATTTAGCGGAGAATAAGAGGAGACCGGCTTCAAGCACCATCGAAACTCCAGCCCAGACCCCAAATAACGAAAAGAAACGAAGAGTTTATTCGAGTGTGACAAAAAAGGCGAAAGTCGAGTCTGATCAGCGTAGGCAAAGAACCAGAGTAAACATCGGAAAATGTTGAGAATCTCTCAAAAGACCCGCAGCTTATTTTTGCATGAAAGGTAAGAAATTATGACTAAATACGTGGAGGAAAAGTGTTGTTGATGCTTCAAAACAACGGTGTCCAACTGTCCGTGCATGTTGTACAAACTTCACTGAAACAAGCCATAAAATCATAATATTTGGAAGTTACCAAAATAGTTGATCTAATAGTTTTATACCTACAGAGAAGTTGTGTAGTTTTAGTAGCAGACTAGTAGTGTCAGTAATAACAGTAATTGTGCTGTACCTACAAAACATTTGAGTAGTAACTATGTGAGGCCGTTTAGGAAAAAACACATTACAAATGTGAAAAAACACAACAAAAACCATAGGTTTACACATTAGATGGCGCACTTGTACATTGATCGTGTTTGAAACACATTAAAATACACTGCCTACACAATAATGAAGAGCAAATGTACATTAAATCTGCCATTCAAATTAAAAATACATTTTTTTTTTAATTTACATCGAAAATCTTGAAAATGCTGGTCTGGTTTTTTCACATCAAAAATGACCTTTTTTTTTTTTTTTTTTTCAAAAGTTCACCTCAGGTCTTTATTTTTCATTGTTCATTATGTATTTAGTTGTTGTTTTTTTACATTGGAAAAAAATATATATATATTTTTAAAAAAAGAGGTGGGTGCAGCCGGAAGTTGATTGTTGTGACCGGAAGGTACCTGCTGTTGCCGGTGTTCCGGTTCTCGCCGTGACCATGTCACGATGTGATGTGTCGCTGTTGTACTACAAACGTTTGCCAATGGAATTTAGCTTATTTGTGCAGATGACTTTTTAACAAGAGGCCCCATACAAGCATCATCTCCTCATCATTAACATCAAACCTAAGAGGAATCCTGAATAGGCGTAAATTTCAGCTCTGCATTTATGGCGCAATCTTTTCAGCTCTGCTCCGTCGAAATTCGAACAGCGACACGCTGTGGTCAAATGGGTGCATAGGCCACCATGTTGATTAGAGTTTATGCTATTTTGTGGCTTTAGATCGTAAAATCCCTACCGACAGCCAACTGCTGCAAACAGTGTCACCAGCGATGTCAGGCGCACATATGCATTAACAGGATGAGGAAAGGACGCAGCCTCGTCGTACAATTAATAACATCACGTCAATTGGTCCTGTCACATTTTGACATGGCCGATGGAATGGCATGGCTTGCTGTGATGGGTACAGAATATCTGATAAATACAAGCATTAAGACAACACTTGGTGTGGTGCTGTAGTGTAGGGGTTAGCGCAGGTGTTCTAAAGCTCACCTTTTTCGAACACGTGGAGTGAGTTTGAGACTGGTTGAGAGAGTGATTATTCTTTTAATTATTATTCATTGCGTGTAGTGTAAAAGACGCCAACGCACTCATATGGTAAGACGGAAGCCTTTATTACCTTTTATCTCAATGTCAGTACAGTCATCATGAACATTATACACAATTTTCGTAGCAATCCTTTCCTGTTCCTGTCGACTTCAGGGGGAGACAGCAGGTCCACAACAGCTAATTGGCCATGGTGGCGCACAGCTAGCTACAATATTTTATGAAATATCCATGTGCCGAGCTCGCGCAAAATGTAAACATCACATCGTGACATGGTCACGGTGAGAACCGGAACACCGGCAACAGCAGGTACCTTCCGGTCACAACAATCAACTTCCGGCTGCACCCACCTCTTTTTTTAAAATATATATATATTTGAACAATGAAAAATAAAGACCTGAGGTGAACTTTTGAAAAAAAAAAAAAAAGTTCATTTTTGATGTGAAAAAACCAGACCAGCATTTTCAAGATTTTCGCTGTAAATTAAAAAAGAAATGCATTTTTAATTTGAATGGCAGATTTAATGTACATTTGCTCTTCATTATTGTGTAGGCAGTGTATTTTAATGTGTTTCAAACACGATCAATGTACAAGTGCGCCATCTAATGTGTAAACCTATGGTTTTTGTTGTGTTTTTCACATTTGTAATGTGTTTTTTCCTAAACGGCCTCCCATAAGTAACGGTGGTAATGGTGCTGTATTTACAATGGCAAAAATAATGTTGCTAATGTTAGCTTTTCTTGGCCGCAAAATAAGCATGACTGTTCACGGATTTATAAGCAGTGAAACGAGTACACAAAGTGGACATGTGCCGTTTACAATATAGTTTATAAGTTAGCTACGCTAACTTTGGGCCCAGGGAATTGAAGAGACGATTTTGGCTTTTCCTAGTAGCATTTCTACCAGTGGAAATATTTTATTATTACAATTAGGCCTGCGTTTATGCATACAAAGTATACGAGTATTTTATTTTTTTTCCTCCTTCAAACGTCAATTATTCGTTTATATGTATTACTTGGCTTCTTCACTCGACTCACTTTGCTGCATTTGCTCAAGTATTTAATCTTGGAAAATATTCACTCAAACTGATTTGGTCTAAATATCTTACAAAACAGTAACGTTTCTTACCTCAGTTTAAGTCACGCCTGCAAATCTGTAAATGGACCAGGACGGGACTGTTATTTCTGGTGCTCGTAAAGCCTGAGCGCCTCATGCACGAGCTTATCATGGAGGCTGCAGTTACGCGTTTGGCCTGAGGGGGCAATTGCGAGCACAAAACTCCTAAACTCCACACAGCCCCTTTAAGAAACAGTGGGTGAACGGGACAATATTTAGAAGTTTGCGTCGTAGCCTACGTTATTGAAGCTGCTCCATGCGCCGCTCGGTCCGTGTGCTCGTAGCCTCGTACCTCTGCGCCTCTTTCTCTCCTCTCTCTCCTCTCTCCGTCCTTCGTGAAAACATCCAAACCCATGCGCTCTCAGCTCTGATGTGAGATCCATCGTGGCATTTTAAAACTGTTTAGTTTCCGTACGAAAAGCAAAGCGAAACCACACGGTGTTAAACAGTAGCTGCTTTTAGAGAGAGAGCCATGCACGTCAGAAATAGAGCAGTGCTGCGTCTTTACTTTAATAATTACGGCTAACACATCATGTCTTCAGGCTTCTGGTAGGCTACTTAAAGGGGGGTATTATGTAAAATCGACTTTTTCAAGCTTTATATCATGTTATTATGTCATTCCCTCATTAAACACATGCCTGGAGTGTTGCCTTGGCTCATTCACATATTTTGAGTAATCAGTAAAAACTTTTTTTTTTAGGTGTAGCTATGCCTCAGTCCTCCTAGGAACGCCCCCACCTCCTGGAGACGCCTCTGGACCTTTTGTCACCAGCCAAGCCACCAACCACTGCTCCTCAGCTCAGCAGAGCCCCTCCCCGCACAGTAGTGTTGTTTAGATGCCACAGCAGTGTGCTGAAGGGAGCGTGTCAGAAAGCTTCTTAAAGAGACAGAGGCCTATTTCAAGACGTTCAGTACAGCCATTTTGAGAGAGCAATTTTATTCAAGGCAGTTATTTTAATTTACTGCATATACAGACCAACAGAAGGTTACGTCATCATTGTAGTATGCTATAGACTGGTGCTATGTGATTGAAAAAAGCATAATACCCCCTCTTTAAACTAGCGTGCATATTAGCTATATTCGAGATTTAATTTACAGTGCAATCCCTGTAAAGTGTGTAGGTTTACAAGGCCCACAGAAGATCAGCGCGTGTTTCTGACAGGAGGGGGTGTGGCATCACAATGGCTGCTCTCCATCGTGATGTTGCTCATCCATCACGATGGACAATGATATCGTCCATCGTCCCAACCCTAGCTTGTGGTCACAAATGAGACACTGACTCTCAAGAAACTATAGATAAATAAACATACATAATCTTAGTAATAATAATAACTATCATACTAAAAGCCTCCTCATCACCACCATCATCATATGTCAGCTATAGGTTTGAGCTTCATCTTCAGGGACACTTCACATTTGCATTTGGACTAATCCCTATAGTTATTTAGCAATGCTATTTATTTGTATGTTTTTACTAAAATAATTGATTTTGGTGATTTTTTGTAAAGCCCCTTGTGCAGCACTTTGGTTGTTTTAAACATGCATCATAAATAAACTTGAGTTTTTTAAAAGCCATAGGCCATATTTCTGAAACTGCGGGTAGGCCTATTCGTCTTTGCAGGTATTTGATAATAATGCCAAACACATCTGTAACACCTACGCTGTTAGGCAAAGGACTGTAGGGTATGGACCAGTTCTAGATTCGAAAGGAGTGGTGTGTAATCCAAAATGAGAGCCAAAGTCAATAAGTTTAAATGGAAAAGCCGGCAATTTACTTTACATAGACAATAAAAAGGACAGACAAACATCAAACATTAATACGGGCACTTCTGTTAGTTACCTGTTAAACCTTTGTATTGTTTAAACTTTGAGATGAGTTCAATAAAAAAAGGTATGTTTCACTTATTTCCTCATTTCAACAAGTTTTGTTTTATGACCGGTCATTTAGTTACTTTGAGTGTTTTTAATTTAAACCTATTCTTAAATTACTTTAATTTAAGTTTAATCTTGGTTTCAGGTTTATATTATTCACTCTTTTCAATTTTCAAACACGTTTTGTCACTTTAAAAATGACACCATAGGTACCCTTTAAATACATAAATAAAACAATTATCAAAAGGATCCAGTAAACAATTTGGCTTGCAAAGCAATAACAAAAAGAAAATGGCTTCTAATTGTCCAAAAACTTAGCAAAACTTAAATTGTGGATATGTTCTGAGTTCAATGTAGGCGCCCTTTAACGTGCGCTCAAATCCGTTGGAAAAACTCCACAAACGCTCCTCAAACCTTGGTCTGGGAGTCAGTGAGGTTCTTTGGTGGAATGCGGACCACGCGCGCCTCGCGAGACGCTGCCGTTGATCCTGAGAATGTTCCGTTGGGTGGCTCGCCTTGGTCTCGACTCGATCCTGGGTCCAAGAACTCGATCCAAGCCCAAGAACTGAGGTGTTCTCGGGGTGGGGATAAAACCTGGCCTGTGGAGCAGGCCAAACAAGGATCGCAATTAGCACAAAATAAAATTACATTCAAATAAAAACACAAATCCAGCCGCTTACAAGGCTGCGGAGGCTACGTAACTTAAGAGAGAAACAAAAAAAGAGAGGCGACCATTTGTTTTTAGCTGAGCCGCTTACTGTTACTGGGAAATAAAGCTTCTTTTCACATAAAATGAACAAACCACCGTAAAAATAATCAACATTGTGACCAACAGAAATAAAAGTAGAAATGCAGAAAACGTTAAGTTACCGTTATCTGGTCCCTGCCGTCTCGGGCAAAAGCATCGGCCTCGTTTAACCGCAGGCGACAAACACTGTACAATAAATAAGTTTGCGTCAACTTCAGCTTCAAATGCTGAGCAACAAACAAAAACTTTCCAAATAAATAACTCACCGAGACTACTCTCAAAGGTTTCACGTCTCGTAGACACACTCTTCCCTCAACCCGGCAAGGCAAACGGTGTGTAAGATCACTTTTCGGTGTAGTTTGGGTCAGTTTTGTTTGTAACGGCTGCACTGCTCTACTCGCCCGTGCGCTCTTTTTAGACTCCTGCCGCTGACTGAGCCTCGGCCAGGTGGGGGAGGGGCATACGCTGAGAGCGTCTTGAATCAGTTATATTGATAACGGTTTACAATGTAACTTTTTATAATAACATTGTAAATCCCACTAATTATATATTTATTGTCACGTAGTTTTTAACTGTTGTTAGCAAATATTTAATTAGGTTATTTATGAATATTTATAAGGTTATTTATTGTCAGGTTTTGTCCAGTTACACCAGTGTTTATTTGTAACGGGGGTTACACATCTTTATCATTTGAGAGAAGGAGACGATTCAGGGCACTGCGATTAAAAAAGGTCCTTTATTTAATGGGACATTTGCCGATGCATTTTAATTGTAACTAAGCACAGGACCTAAGTCACATGACACAGTCACATGACCAAGTTTACACAAAAAGAGACAACCGGCTCGGCTCGTTCGAGTTGAGCCAGACGGACACAGTTTTGACAGCCGACTGCAGACGCACGGTGCATGCCGGTTAGAGTTCTGTCCGACTTGCTCCAGACAGGCTCTGATGTCACGGGCACGTGGGGCAGGGAAAGATCATGACACCCCAACGAGACCAGCCGTCTTCATCAGCCACTGCATGAAACTATCAAAGTTGTGTATTTCTCCCTAAAATTGAGCTCATGTTTGATGCTTGTCAGAACAAACTCATGATTTAGAGGAAATATATTTTCTCACAAACTTGAACAAACTAACAAATGGGAACGTTTTCTCTGATGAAGAATGATGTCACTGGAGTAAAGGAAACAGAGCAGGAGGTAAATGAGTTTTATTTAAGATAAAATTGAAATTAACCCGATATTTGACGCTGCGTGATCTGAGGCCGCGCTCTCGTTGTTCATCCAGATCATCCAGGTGAGCCGCAACAGCATCTCGAACGAGCCTATTTTGAAAGAGACACATTAAAGGGACTATACAGAGTTTAAAAATGTTAAAACTATGTATTTTCCTCCCCCTACATGTTCCAGCCATGTCCTAATGTGTAGAATGAACCCAGACCTGTTCACCACAACTGCCTCTAAAATCCTGCACTGTCACTCAGAAAGGTGTTACTTCGGGTCCGAAGTGCCGTCATGCACGAGCTTAATATAGAGACTGCAGTTACGAGTAAGACCTGAGGTGGCAGTAGTGAGTATAAAAATGACCAACTTGCATCTAGTCCCTTTTTTTTTTAAACTAAGCGAAGATGTGGCATGAAATATGTAGCAACAACAGATTTGAAAATGACAGTCATGTACTATATTTAAGAAATCTACAACACCCCTACACTACGTGGTCGACCACAAAGAAAATGCATATGATAAAATGTGTAACCAGGAAGAGTAGTTTCCTACATTGGTGTTCCCTGTGAACGCACCACCCCAGTCTCTTCGTCCCCTTCTCCTGTCACACCCTCTTGATTAGCAGAGTGGTGAAAGGTTTGCACGCCGTAGCATCCGGCTCATTGTGGGGCTGTTTGGGCTGTTATGTGGGTCGCCATGTGTGTTTGAATGGAGTTTGCAGTTTGGGACAGCTGCTCCTGGGACGCGCCCGTGTACGGCTGAAACTCGTGAAACTGACTATTGTCCAAAAGTTCATTTATTTCTGTAATTCAACTTAAAATGTGCAACGAATATATGATATAGACTCATTACATGCAAAGTGACATATGTCAAGCCTTTATTTGTTATAATTTTGATGATTATGGCTTACAGTCATTTTCAAAATATTCTAATTTTATGAGATTTTTAATTCTGGGTTTTTACAAGTTGAGCCATAATAATCAAAATTATAACAAATAAAGGCTAAACATATGTCACTTTGCATGTAATGAGTCTGTCATTAGTTTCACAGATTAAGTGGACTAACCCCCAGCTCACATTAAATCCGGTTAAGGTCCGGTATGGCGTCCGCAGACTTAGAAAGTCATTAAAACCAATGTTGTACACTCACACTGCTCAGGCAGGCCATCCCGCGGCAACGGAAAGAATCCGCAAGAAGTCTATTTTTGCCGGAGACCGGAGCCCCAACGGATCAAGCTGACGGAAAAACACGAGCCAAACAGGAAGTCAGGTCTCGTGAGAAAAGAAGATCCGGTGTATTTCAAAATAAAATCTGTCCGCTCACTACTTCTTTGGTCTCGTTTACCACCTGTACACGCGCGTAACGTCGGAAATGTAAACATTTCTCCATTACCAGTGACACAGGGGCACTAGTGTGTTGCAAAGCATCCACACTGGGGAGAGTTATTGTACTGGCAAATATGGCTTTTGTTTACAAAAACTACCTATATATGGGGCTACTTATCACGTGAACTCGCACCAAGAGGGACACTTTTTAACGATATTCTAATTTTCACAGTTTCACCCATGTTGTTGAAAGCAAAACACAGACCTTGTTGTATTGTCTTCACCTAAAGTTTTATTGAGCAATGGATGATAGAAGTCTAATCTAAATGAGTGGAATTTATCTTGGGGGTGGGCACCCCTGCTTCACTTTGTCACCACTCAATGCTGTATATGGGTGTGAAATGTGCATATAATTACATTCTTTGATCAATTTGAATACACAGGAGGGACTGTTTGGGCCAAACAAAAAATGTCAATGTTTGAACATGAATGAATCAATGAAAGCACACAGCAAATGTTCCAGTGTTAATGTGACACTGTTTGGTGTCTATATGAGTCCAACCTTCTCAGTGTTAATGTGAGTTGACTCTCTTCAGAGTTAGACTGAAGGATAGAGAATCTGACACCATGAGTGACAGTAACATGACGTTAAATAGAATGTGTTCTTTATTTCCAATAATAAGGCTGAGGCCTCATTGGACTTCAGTCTGTCCTAGACTGACAGGTAAAGAAGCAGGAAAATGTGTCATTCAACGAACTTCTAGGACTTCAGCTGGAAGTACAAATTAAAAACTGAAAATCACACAATCATCAATAAGTTAGATTAAATGAAAGAATAAAACTGTATGTATATATATATTTTTTTTAAACTGTATCTGATGTAGGCAGGGGTTAAAGTGGGATTTGGGAGGTGGGGGAACTCTAACCTTTAACAAGCAGTAGGAATCGCGCTACATTTTATATTTTTTTATGTACTTAGGTACTGACATGTAGTCATGGGTTCTGAACAGATACTGCACAATACAAGGTATTTGATACTGTAATTATTTTATTTTCCAATATTTTTAATACCTTGAATTATTTTTAGATATCCTTTAGTAGGTTTTAACAATCATAAATGATTGGAGGTCTATGTGATTTACTAAATGAACAAATTCTGCTTTTGCCAGATCCACTCTTTTGGGTTCTTATTAGATGTAGGACTGCAGAGCACCATGCCTGCCCAGAGAGGAGCTTAATAGATTATAGAAACAAATAAAATGTCAGGATCCACTTATTCAAAGAAGGCCCAACCAAAGAAATGAACATGTGTGCTGAAACATTACTTATTAACAATTTTGGCTTGTTATTATGTTCTTTATTTAAGAAAATCCTCTTTCACAGTCAGTGACGCTTACAGCAGGGCTCTTGGTCAGGGGTCAGCCTCCCACCACCAAACAATCATATTTTGGGATAAATAAATGAAAATTTCATTATCATCACTGCTTGAACAGAATAGAATTGGGCCTAAACATAAAAGTTATATTATATTCCAGCATTTTAAGGCTTTGGAGGAAAAAAAAAGAAAAAAACACAGCAATAGATTAATACAGAATAATAAAGAGCCTAATAATAAACTAGGACTACTCAGAACTAAACCAGGAGTAAGCCAGGGCAAAACATGCAATATCAGGACTAAGGCAGGACTAAATCGCATCTAAACCAGGCCAAAGGCCTAATACAGAATGAGACCAGTACATCTCAAACAACATGACTAACTCCTGCTCAGCCACTGCTCCTCAGCACTGAGCAGACAGACCATGGAAAATAATAAATAAGGGCGGACCAAACGCTGTTCTGTCCAGACCTCGCGCTTTACGGAAAAACTCAGTAAATGAAGCGCTCCTTGGAGATGGCGCGCTCATCCACATATTCAGCTTCAGCCTCGTTTACCATGTTAACTTTGCAAAGAGCATCTCTGCGCTTGTACATTTCCCACAAACACGTATTGAATGAAGTCAGAGCAGAAAGGAAGAAAAATGCACCTGTCAAATGAATGATTCAGATGTTATTTAGTAAAGTTAGCGCCCTGGGAGCGAGGTTAAGCGTGTTGACCGGTTAAACACGAGTGCTGGTGGTGCAGAGCAGTTTTCCAAAACTCACGTTCCATCAGCTTTATCGTCCGCTTTACAAACATCCACAACTGAACTGGTGTCCTTACCTTAAAGTCGCTGGTTAAGCCCTTTGCACCGGCAGGAACACACGCTGCACCTGACGCGGACCGCGAGGAGCCCTGCTTCTGCATGGGATAATCCGAGCAAACACGATTCATGCTGTCCTTGTGCTGCGGTTTGATAAAATCTGTTAGTCCGTCCAACGATAAGCCTCCTTTTTCTCAGTTTAGCGTTACACCGTTTAACAGAGCCATGTTTCATTTGAGCCCGCGCTAGGCGGTGATGGTCCGGAGCCGGAGGCACACTGCTACGGAAAGTGCCGCGAACTTGCTGTGGAGCTACGCGAATGCGGCGCGGATAATGCCGGAAAAAATATAATTTTTATGGAAAATGAGGTCAGATTATATTTTTTGGCCCCCGGGACGCATATTGAGTAGGCCCAACCTAGTACTTTTATTGCATTGATTTATCTCACAGGCAGAATTTCGTATGTGCGTGAAAATGACAAAGTTGCAATCATGAATTTTTTTTTTTTTTGCCATGCGAAGGTGGGGGAACGCCGTTCCCGCCCACTTTAACCCCTGGATGTAGGGTGATGTGTGTCCCTGTTCCTCTGAGTCAGGGTGGACCATGACTGATGTGCACAGGTCTATGTTACAGCAGACTGCACTCGAGGGTTATTTTATTTTCTCCAAATTAAAACTGTGGATACCGCAGTCCTGTCGACATCTGCTGTGGTCCACCCTGACTCAGAGGAACAGGGACACACATGACCCTACATCAGATACAGTTTAAAAAAAATATAGATACAGTTTTATTCTTTCCTTTAATCTAACTTATTAATGATTGCTTGATTTTCAGTGTTTAATTTGTACTTCCAGCTGAAGTCCTAGACGTTACTTGAATGACAAATGTTCCTGCTTCTTTACCTGACAGTCTAGGACAGACTGAAGTCCAATGAGGCCTCAGCCTTATTATTGGAAATAAAGAACACATTCTATTTAACGTCATGTTACTGTCACTCATGGTGTCAGATTCTCTATCCTTCAGTCTAACTCTGAAGAGAGTCAACTCAGGTTGGACTCGTATAGACACCAAACAGTGTCACATTAACACTGGAACATTTGCTGTGTACCGACAATGGGGCGAATATTGTTGCGGCCATCAGGCAGTTGAAATGGCCATGGTTATGTTGCTTTGAGCACAACTTGAACCTGGCCATAAACAACTCTCTTGTGCAACAGAGGGCCAGCACAGACCGAGCTTTTGGGGTTTGCCGAGCAGTCAACACTGCGTTTTCGCACAGCTGGCTAAGGCGAAATGAGCTGCGGAAAATACGGATGGAAATGAATATCCCTGTGCACGCATTGATCACGGACTGTGCCACATGTTGGGGGTTGAAACAGCAAATGGTTGAAAGAATACTGGAGCAAGCCCAAGCCATCAAACATGTGTTTGCCGAAGACAGAACTTCCCCAGTTGACATGGCAGGACATAAGTGTTCTAGAATCTGTGAATAAGGCGCTGAAGCCAGTAGCGGACTTCACAGACATGCTCTCTGGGGAAAACTATGTAACGGTGTCCTCACTGGTCCCCATGGTGGCCCTTTTAGAAGGTGTGCTGGAGAAGTTAGATGATGATCCCAAACTGAGAGCCGACCTGAAGCGCGTCATCCTGGGGCAGATGGAAGGCAGATACCGCGGTGACACCATTCAAAGAATACTACGTAAAGCCACACTTGACCCCAGGTACCGAGGCGACCATATGAAACCTCCCACTCTTCACTACAAAATCAGAGTTGATGGAAGAGATTGTGACAGAGATTGCTCTGTCTCCATCAAGTAAGCCTACAACACCAGGTCCGTCACACGTTGAAGGAGAGGAACCACCAGATGACGGTGCCGTGGCAGTGTGTAAGAAAAAGGCGTCTTTGGGCAGCCTTCTTGGCAAGAGAGCAGACAGAGCAGCTGAACTTATGGATGAGCAAAAGGCTGAGGCAGAAATGACCAAGTACCTGCAGGAAATTGCCATTGATGGGGAGGAGGATCCACTGATGTGGTGGAAAACGAACGAGAGAAGGTTTCCATTAATGGCAAGTTTACCACGTAAATATGTGTGCATATGTGCTACCAGTACTCCATCGGAACGGGTGTTGAGCACCGCGGGTAGTGTAGTGACCCCAATCCGCAGCTTATTAAAACCGGACAAAGTTAAACATCCTTGTATTTTTGGCCAGAAACCTCGACATTTAAACATGGTGAAAGGAATTATTACACAGCCTGCAATGTTAATCCATTAAGTTATAAAGTTCTAACGTGTTTCGGGCGGGTCCCCGGGTTGTTTTCTTGTTCTTGATTTGTGTTTGATTTTTCTTGTTCTTAACGCAGGTTCTCTTGTTCAAGATTGTTGTTCTTTTAATAAATATGTCGTAATAAATCGTCATCTTCATGACGATTTATTTTGTAGCCTTTGCACAGTGACAAGTTAATGCCTTAGCATACTTATTAAATTGTGTGCCGCTGTAAGCGCAGGTTTCGGGCTGTGCACATTCCAGTTCTCTGGGTCTTGATTTGTTGTTCATATTTTCACAAATGTGTACTCACAGACCCACATTAAATTTGACATTATGGCTCGGCCATTTTGTCTGTGAAGGGCCTGTTCACCAGATAAACGTTATTTGACTTTCGCTGAAGTCTGCGCTAGTGCACGTGGGTTTTTATTTATTTATTTTTACAGGTTGTGCGTATTAAATAAAATACAGCAAATTACACAACCCGAAACTTAGCAACATATGGACAAAAATAAAACAATTGCATCAGGTCCTCCTCACAAAACCTGTAATAGGGATAGTTTCGTTTCCTCTGTCCCATTTACATAAAGACTGTTTAGTTGCTATTGTTTTAATAAAAGATTTCGAGCTGAAATATTCTGTCATATGAATCCAATATTATGAACAAGATTTTTTTTTTACAGAAATTAGGTCAAACTCGTGCCTAAAAGTGTCAAGGGAGGAGGAGTTATTCAGAGCCTCATCAGCTCGTCAATATTAAGGCTCACATTACATTAATACAAATGCAAATTAGAACTTATTATTTGCATTTTCTCAATTAACAAAATGCTTAAGAAACTGTGGGCAGACGGGACAATATTTAGCAGTTCAGATCATACGATGGTGGCTCTCCATCGTGATGTTTGTCATCCATCATGATGGTCGATGATATCGTCCCAACCCTAGTCTAAATGCCGCACTTGTGCATTTTAATTGTGTAAATGATACTGTAATTTATACCGTTATCATACTATTTCTTATTTATGTTGTGATATCATTTTTATGTCATATAGCCATGCCCTTAGGATGACATCTTTTTAATTCTTCATAAAATTGTTATGCTTTTGACTTAAAAATTACTTGTTTTGTTTGATAACAAAAGGTCCCTCAGCAAGAAGGACGTGAGGGTCCGTACAGAGAGACTGAAGCTCTCTGCACTAGATCAGTGGTTCTCAACTGATGGATCGAGACTCAGGACCCAAAAGTGAGTCATAAACCTTTCTATGGTTGGTATTATTAAAATAACTTTGAGAGCTACCTCATTATTTCAGCTTTATTCAGTGTTATTATCATAATATATATTTTTATTTTGTCAAAATGATTAGTGGGAGATACGAGTATCATAAACATGTACTTCTTTGGATCGTGGCTTGTCATCAGCGTGTTGGTGGGTCTCTGCTGTAACACAGTGTTGTTTTTGGCAGCCCTTTTAGTTTTAGTCTTAGTCTTTTGGACAAAAAACGTTTTAGTCACATTTTAGGCATTTCTAAACGTGACAGTTTTAGTCAGACCAAAACGTTTTGGGAATTGGGATAAATAATAATAATCTCTTGGCTTTATAGCTTTTGACAGATTACTCCACAATAGGCGCTGGCAGAAGTGTTATTGTGAACAGAACTTTTCTCTCCTCGTCCTCTGATCGTCGCTTGAGCGCCGTCTGCACATTTGTTCATCAACAGCTTTCTGCGTTTATACGTTCAAACTGTCATGAGAAAAGATAAAGTCCTTGTGACATCACAAGCTCTGTTTGTCTGGTCTGACAAACCACTTTTTCCCATTTTGGTCTTTTTTCATTAGTGTAAACTCATAAACGTCTCGTCATGTTTTAGTCAAAGAGCAAGTAAAAAGATGTATCAACGAAATGATATTGTTATTGCCTTCGTTGATGAAAACAACACGATGTAACAGTTGAGACTCACTGCACTAGATAGTTGGAGGATAATTCACATTTCTGAATTTTCATAAAATGTTATTTCTTTTATGTGTTTATAACTATTTCTCCAGGTAGAAGCACAAGATCCCTCTGCAGAAAGCACGTGAGGCTCCCTACAGCGAGGCTGGACTCCACGTGCAGGATTGCAGGTAAATGTATTTATTAGAGGTGCACCGATCTGATCGGTCACCGATCATGATCGGCCGATCACAGCCTAATTTTTGTGATTGGTGATCGGTGAAATGCAAACGTAGATTTCACAGACTTTCTTACAGTAAATAATCTGGTGATAACTCCGCTGTATAGCGCCGCTCTAAACCGAGTTTTAAATGTAATTCGTGGCTACACAACAGCTCTGGATGTTCTGCTCGGCTGTATCCCTCGCAGCTCTACTCGTTTCCAGACTGCAGTGTAACTAAACAAAACAACCACAGAGCTAGAGCTGCACTTTAAGACAAAAGCATAATAAAGGTTTGTGACCATAAAATATCAGCGTATGGGACTTCTAACAGGAGGCGAAGGAGACGATGTGCCATTATTTACATTTGCAACTACCGCATGACTTCACATGCGTAGGTGATACAAACGGGATATTTAACACAAAACCGTGCTATGCATGTGAAACTACAATCACAGGCAGGGGTCGTTGTCCTGTCTTATTTCACTGAGAAAATGTGCTCTTTAGTGCTGAAGTGTCACTAAATGGCTGCAAGTCAAAAGAGAAAGTAAAACGTGTATGTGTCGCCGTCTCCTTGTGGAAGTTTTCTTCTCTTTCAAATATTGTCCAACGTTACAGTCCAAAACCAAAATGATGCTCCTAATTCCACTGTGTTTAGGCTGAGAGCTCCACCGGCCTCCCCACTACCATCCATAACATCTGATCTGAAGCAACTATGAGTCGCAAAGTAAGACAGGGATTTGATTGGTTGAAATAACATGCACTATAAAAAAATAGTTTACTGTAAACTATAAAAAAAGATGACCATGAGGGAAATTATGTAAAAGTTATAAAATAATGGGCGATAAACCAATAGCCTACAGCATATAACAATATCAGAAATAATAAATAATAATAAAGTTGGAGATTAAACAGGACAATGTAGATTTGTAGCTAGTTAGCTATACAATATACAAATATAAATATTGAAAATAAATTCAGCCAATAAAACACACACATTTAGAAAAGTCCAGTATTTGTCACTGTTAAATTATGTTAATAATCAATTACAACCATGTGATCGGATCGGCAATGATCGGTATCGGGCGATCAAAATTTTAGTGATCGGTGATCGGTTTCAAAAATCCTCATTGGTGCACCTCTAGTCTTTATCATTCTACACGATGTAGGTGGTTCTCAACTGGTAGGTCAAGACTCGGGGACCCAAAAGTGAGTCACAAACCTTAAGCTGGGTTGCTCCAGCAGCATTGAAGAATGTTCAAATGCAGAGGACAGTTGTATAAATGAGACATGGTGTACGGCTTTCCTCCAGTGTTCTTTTGACTTGTTCTTACTCAGTAAGAAAAATAATTCTGTTCAGTCATAGTTTCATACTGATAATGACTTAGCCACGCCTTTGCTTTGGCCTGGTTAAGTTCTTGGTTAGTCCTTAATTCCTGATCCAGGTTTAGACACATTTTACTCCTACCCTGGTACACTCAAAATAAGTAAACTAGGGGGCTGTTACATTAACTAAATTGTAACATGTATTATGGAAGCAATAATTTCACGTTTCCAAGATGAACATGATTAAATCATGATGGGATGAATGAAATCAGAAATAACTCTTTGAATGAACGTAAAAAAATCATGGAAAGTATTTCCACATGATAAAATGGCTTTCTTTTAGCATTAAACAATTGTGTTAGTCCAACGTGATGCACTTGAGTAGGTTCAACGCAAAATATTAGGATTGATCGGGTGCCAGTTAGGTCCGGGCAGTTGGACGCAATTGGACACAAGGGGGCGCCCTTCCAACTTTGTCAGTGGAAACGTGATTTGACTTTCTTCAGAGTTAGACTTTAAGTCAGACACCATGAGTGACAATAATATGAGGCTAAATACAATGTGGCCTTTATTTTCAACAAAAAGCCAGAGAACATGTACTTCAGTCTGTCACAGACCGACAGGCGAAGAAGGAAGTCATGGAGAGTCTGCTCTAGACAGAACTTCAAACTTCTGCTGCATATAGAAGTTCAGTCATATTTTGACTCAAACATATTACATAATTAAATATGTAGTAAAATCACAAAATATATGGACAATTATTGCTACAATTACAAAAAGCGCACACCTGATCCATGCATATAAAGGTTAAAATATCCTGAATTTATATGATTAGAATATTACTTATTAACTAATTATTAATTACTCTCATTCTTTCAAAAAAACAAAAACAAAACACTTGTCATTTGTATCTGATGTGGAGTCATGTGTGTCCCGGTTCCTCTGAGTCACGGTGGGTCATGGTGGACCATGACAGATGTGGACAGGACTGTGGTAGATCTACTTTGACTTTGAAGAAAGTAGTTACTATAGTAACTGTTGAAGAGAAGAACCTTATGAGCTTCTTCTGTAACAGTCTGCTGCACCACGACTCAGGAACTGGGACAGACTTTACTCTACAGCAGATACAAGTGACAAGGTGTTTGTTTAAGAATGAGAATAATAAAGTCATATTTAAATATATACGGAATTTTCCACACATACATCACAAAGGAATACTTGAAATTCAATCGTTCATTCTTACGTCACACAGAAGTATGAAAGTTCTGACTAAAGCAGAAGCTCCATGACTTCCTTCTTCACTTCTCAGTCTGTGACTGAAGAGCATTGAGGCCTCGGCCTTTTTAGTGAAAATAAAGGGCTCACTATTTAGCGTCATGTTACTGTCACTCACGGTGTCTGACCCAAACCTAGTAAATAAGTTCAATCAACCCTAATATATGGCGTTGAACCTACTCAAGTGCATCACATTGGACGAACACAATTGCTTCATGCTGAAAGAAAGCCATTTAATCATGTGGAAATAGTTTCCATGATTTTTTACGTTCATTCAAAGAGTTATTTTTTGAGTGTATGGCTACCAGCTTTAGTCCCGGTTTGATTTAGTTTCTTTCTTTTTGTTTTGTCAAGTTTTAGTCTCAATCCGCAGTCCTGCTGTAATTCTGATCAGATCACTGTTCTCTAACACTAACAATCCCAAAAATATGCAACAGATGTCAATCTGTTTTAGATGCAAATGTAATATTTATGAACATGGGGGGGGGGGGGGAGTATTTAGTCAGCCAACAATTGTGCACTTAAAAAGACGAGAGAGGCCTGTAATTTCATCATAGGTAAACCTCAACTATGAGAGACAAAATAAGAAGAAAAAAATCCAGAAAATCACGTTGTCTGATTTTTAATGAATTTATTTGCAAATTATGGTGGAAAATAAGTATTTGGTCAATAACAAAAGTTCATCTCAATACTTTGTTATATACCCTTTGTTGGCAATGACAGAGGTTAAACGTTTTCTGTAAGTCTTCACAAGGTTTTCACACACTGTTGCTGGTATTTTGGCCCATTCCTCCATGCAGATCTCCTCTAGAGCAGTGATGTTTTGGGGCAGGCACTGGGCAACACGGACTTTCAACTCCCACCAAAGATTTTCTATGGGGTTGAGATCTGGAGACTGGCTAGGCCACTCCAGGACCTTGAAATGCTTCTTATGAAGCCACTCCTTCGTTGCCCGGGCGGTGTGTTTGGGATCATTGTCATGCTGAAAGACCCAGCCACGTTTAATTTTCAATGCCCTTGCTGACGGAAGGAGGTTTTCACTCAAAATCTTACGATACATGGCCCCATTCATTCTTTCCTTTACACGGATCAGTCGTCCTGGTCCCTTTGCAGAAAAACAGCCCCAAAGCATGATGTTTCCACCCCCATGCTTCACAGTAGGTATGGTGTTCTTTCTTTCTCCTCCAAACACGACGAGTTGAGTTTTGACCAAAAAGTTCCATTTTGGTTTGATCTGACCATATGACATTCTCCCAGTCCTCTTCTGGATCATCCAGATGCTCTCTAGCAAACTTCAGACGGGCCGGGACATGTCCTGGCTTAAGCAGGGGGACACGTCTGGCACTGCAGGAATTGAGTCCCTGGCGGCGTAGTGTGTTACTGACGGTACCCTTTAGGCGTTGTTCCACATAGCGCGCACCAGCCGCGCACGCCACGATCTACGTGCACGTATCGACACTAGCCCGCAGACATTTCTGTTTCCACCACACACACACATGCATTTGTTGTGGGCGGAGCCGCACGCTGTACAGATCGTCATTAAATGTTTTGTAAACCGCGATGAGAACAAATGTGGACAGATGCTGTCATCTGGTGGGAGTTATGGAATCATGCAGTGGAGCCAAGCTGTATTAAAACAGAAAATAAACTGCTAACTACGAACTATGAAGGTAAGCTACATGCAAATGTTATGCTAACACCAGCTAAAGCTGCGCTAACAGCGGCTAAATGCTATTATCGGCAAAATCCCCTTTTAACACAGCGGTAGGATGTTGTGAAATATTAAATGCATATGACCTGCGTGTCAATAGTGAGGGCTGTCCACTCTCGTTGCCAATCAGAGGCCAGAGTCTGTTCACGTCACATCAGACACGGGTTAGCCCGCTTTGGCCACAGCCAGAGGTCGGGCCCAAAACCTATCCCTGGTCAGACCGGTTTGGCACTGGCCTTTGTTATGGAAAAGCTCGACAACGCGGGTGAAAGAGCCATTCGGCTGACACGCGCCTGCATGTGGAAAAGAGCCTTTTGTTACTTTGGTCCCAGCTCTCTGCAGGTCATTCACTAGGTCCCCCCGTGTGGTTCTGGGATTTTTGTTCACCGTTCTTGTGATCATTTTGACCCCACAGGGTGAGATCTTGCGTGGAGCCCCAGATCGAGGGAGATATCAGTGGTCTTGTATGTCTTCCATTTTCTAATAATTGCTTCCACAGTTGATTTCTTCACACCAAGCTGCTTACCAATTGCAGATTCAGTCCTCCCAGCCTGGTGCAGGTCTACAGTTTTGTTTCTGGTGTCTTTGGACAGCTCTTTGGTCTTGACTATAGTGGAGTTTGGAGTGTGACTGTTTGAGGTTGTGGACAGGTGTCTTTTATACTGATAACAAGTTCAAACAGGGGCCATTAATACAGGTAACGAGTGGAGGACAGAGGAGCCTCTTAAAGAAGAAGTTACAGGTCTGTGGGAGACAGAAATTTTGCTTGTGTGTAGGTGACCAAATACTTATTTTCCACCATAATTTGCAAATGAATTCATTAAAAATCAGACAATGTGATTTTCTGGATTTTCCCCCCTCATTTTGTCTCTCATAGTTGTGGTATACCTATGATGAAAATTACAGGCCTCTCTCATCTTTTTAAGTGGGAGAACTTGCACGATTGTTGGCTGACTAAATACTTTTTTTCCCCACTGTAACTTCATAAAAGCTTTAGATTGTCTACTGTTCCCAGTTCAATAACAGCCATTATAGAGTAAATTTGTGTAATTTGCACTTTTGTAGCCTAAAACATCTAAGCTGCTAGTCATAACTAAACAATGCACTGTTATTTGTTTCTTTTTTCAGAGTTTACAATATTTATAGCAGGATGAAAAAAACTAAATATATATGTATTTTTGTGTGTGTCAATTTTAGGAAGAAATGGCGTTTGAGGAGGGAACTGTTGCACTGGTGTCCAAGATAAGGATCCTTTCTCATCCCAGCAAGTGTTCATGGCACTTAAGGATCAGGTTGTGATGTCTCTCAGCAAATGGACTGACGCACTGGTTTAAAGACATATCATGCACATGGACTTTGAAACAGAACTACAATATTTTTGGTACCCCAGTAATGATACGGCCCCGATCAAAAGTTTAAGACCAGCAGAGAAAGGGTAAAAATTTACATTTTGCATGGTTGGATCTTAACAAAGTTTCAAGTAGAACTTCAATGCTACAACAAGAAAGTGAGACCAAAAAAATAATTAATAAACCTTTTATTGAAAGGTAATTGCTAAAGGAAAAATACATTGTAGGCTAACGGACATTAATTGGACATTATTGCTAACTGTCTGCACATGTTTGGATCGAACACCGCTTCTCCTTCTGTGACCCGTCCACATGAAACAAAAACTGTCTCAAAGTTCAACCTCCAAAAGTGGAGAAAACATGCAAATTGATGAAAAGCATGAGATGAATGAGTCAGGTTTGTCAATCCAATCACTTCCAAATAATGATCAGGGAAAACATTGGAGCATTTTCTAATTGGACATTTTTTTCCTAAACTGTCTCTCCCGTTGAGTTGCCCTCACGCCAACTGTAATGATGACATGGCAATCTAAATGACGTGAACACAACCTATTGGATTTATGTCCACCTCGTGTGCAGTGGCCAATCAGATCTGCCTATGGACGTGGCCTGTGCTTTTCCTGTGGAGTGGACTTGTAACAAGCGTGCAGCGCGAGTAACGAATGAGCAGAATGAGCGGACTTGAGCGTCTGAAAAATCACTTTGCACTTGTTAGCAGATTGTATAATCCTAAACCACTAAAGTAACGGAGTATTTTCCGTCTGAATAGGCGTGCTAGAAATCAATTTTCAAACTGCGAGGTCACTTTATTCATAGATGTCCATAGATTTTGCACATGTTGTAGACCAGGGGTTCCCAAAGTGCGGGTCACCAGATGAAATCAGAACACAATTTTAATTTCTTAACCCCCACCTGAAACAAGCACATATTTTGCTTTTTGGCATTACCCAAATACAAAAGCTTGTGGGCCAGCCAGAATAATAGTCCTGCTTTTAAAGAAATACAAAAGCAGGCGTGGCTGACCAGGCGAGGGAAACGTAAGGAACGCCATTTACAGCAAACATTTTGCAGAAGCTCCATGACTTCCTCCTTTAGCTGTGCTCTGTGACTGAAGAGCAATGAGGCCTCAGCTTTGTTACTGGAAACAAAGAGCACACTGTATTTAGCGTCATGTTACTGTCACTCATGGTGTTTGACCTCAAGTCTAACGCTGAAGAAAGTAAATTCACATTTTCACTGAGAAGGTTGGAAGGGCGCCCCCTTGTGTCCTTTTGCGTCCAAATACCGGGACCATAACTGGAGTCAGATCTGGCTCTTTAGAGTAGAAAGGGTTAAGTTTGACTTGTAAAGGTCCAGCCCACATGGAGCCTGCGGACAAACCCACTTATAACCCAGGTGGGAAAACCCAAGCAGAGCCCACATTAGGCCGGACTCACACCAAGCGGGAAAAAACGCTTTCCATCGCTCAGCTTGCTCTACTTCCTTGGCCAGCCCCTCTTGTGCAGGAGCTCGTGGAGGTGGGGTTGGAGACGCAGCTGAAGTGCATGAGCCAATTACGCACAGGCGTCTGTCAGATCATGTTCTGTGGTTGGTGGGGGCCCGCCGGAAATGGCTCTGTATTTGAATAGCGTTGAAAAAATTTCAACGCTATTCAAATACAGAGCCGCTGCGGCCGCCCGTATCGTGCCGCTCTCATGTGGATTTCCGGAGGCTTCTTTCCGGTCGCCAAGCAGCATAGGGAATGAATGGAAGCTTGCCGCTCTCTTCTCTTCCGCCGCTCTAGGTGTGAGGGCACCATTAAGCGAGTTTAATATGAGCCAGGCGGGCTGCGGGCGGCTGCAGGCGGGCTGCAGACCGCAATAGACACACACCCGTGAGAGCAATGCGCCTGCAACGCCTGAGCCCGCCTGGCTCATCTTAAAGAGCAACTAAACACCAAATCAAGTTCTTTTTACTGATAAACTGTCTCAATGGGTGTCTCATAGTGTTGTCTACTGGTCCCTGGCATTATTCTGACATTATAGCGCAAACATGTGTTAAATCCTAACTTTGGCCTGAAAACAAATGGGTTGCGCCCCCTTCAGGGTTAACTCTGCTACTAAATTAGAATTTCCTGATTGACTGGAGACGTGTCCACAGCCTTCACAGAACAACATAAGCCGCACCAGCTCCACACATCGTCACTCACGCATGTCACCCCCAAACCTCAGAGACCGCCTCTTTCGCGGCAATTTTATTTTGAACATACCCCAGTTCAAAAATAAACTTTTGCTCACTAATAAAGCAAAAGTTTATTAGTGAGTACATAATGTGACCCAGTGGTCAGCATGGCGCCTTTACTTTCCGTCATGGTGGCCTCTGTGATGCTCCAGGATCTATCTGCTGACGGACCGTCTCACCAGCAAATGATGATCAAAAGTAAAGGCGCCATGCTAACCACGGCAGGTTGGTTTTGCATAAAACGTTTCATAATGCATCTTCAAAATAAGATCAACGGATTTATTCAAGCAAAATGTTTTTTTCTTTGTTTTTTGAGTGTGGCAACCTCAGCTGGCTGCACGATTAAACACTTTTTGGCCGTTTTGATGCAAAAATGTTCAATAATAGTTCGCTGCAGACCCGGAGCCGAGACAGATCCACGACAGTGAGGCGGATCCGCCGTGATAGTGCGTCCTGCTGGTAGGAGCAGATCCGCGACGAATATTTGTTAATATTTTAGGTTTTACAATTATTGTTAGGGTTAGTTTAAAATCGTTAGGATTAGGGTTAAGATTAGGTTAGGTTAGGGTTGTTTAGGAACAAAAATAACAAGCAATTTGTATGCTGTTCGAAGTTATGTTATCTTTATCAATCAACAGAAGCATCTTGTTTTGTTTTCATGAAAATTTGAAATAACTAAGCCAACTAAGTCCTCGCGCGCGTGAAGTAGATCAACATATCAATCAACATCAACCTTCCTAAAAGCTGATCGGTCTAGATCCGCCTTATCCAGCAGAGGGCGCACTATCACGGTTGATTCGCTTCACGGTAGATCTGTCTCGGCTCCGGGTCTGCAGCTTTCCCCTACTCAAAATGTTTGAGATGAATAAAGCAAATTAAATCCTCGTGGTGTTTCTTATTTTGAAGCACAAGGAACTTTTTCAAACAAAGTTGTAAGTAGTTAGGAGACCAAAAAGATGATTTACAAGTATGTTAAGCTACGTTTTTCATTGTTGACTACTTCATTTTATCACGCAGTACTTTTTCTCCTACTTATGTAATGCTATAAATACTCTCACTTGATTAAACAAAGGTCTCTATTTCCATTTGTGTTTCTCTAAATGACAAAAGAACATGTACCGTATCAGTTGTTTACTTTAGTACTATTTTCACTGCACTGAGCACTGATTTTTACTCTGACTTAAGTATTTGTTGATTACTTTTTGAGACAAATGATATTGAAGCAGAGGGTACAGAGTAGCCAAAAGTACTTACTGAAGACTTTGAGTATGATTTACTGTATTTTTCCAGTGTTGACGGGACAACACATAACACAACAAAAAATAATGTAAAAAAGGATCCTGAGGATAAGGGATGCAAAGTTGGGTTGGGGGGGCGATGTCTGGGGCTGTCAGTGACAGCGGCCTGCTTGCAAGCGATCGCTTGTAGCTGCACAACTCGCTCGCTCGCTATGAATCCAACTCCAACTCGCTACGGAGGCGTATGCGGGAGGGAGTGGGGGTTATATACGGCTGCAGTGATGACGTGCTCTGGTACCGTGACGTTGCATGGGTAAGGTCATTGACCAATCACATAATTCCACTTTGGTTGAATGTTTTTAACCTGAAGAGGGCAGTAACCGTTTTGGACCCAAAAGAGGGATTTTGAACTAATTTTGCACAAAATGTCAAAATATTGACTGGGACATGTAGACAACTCTATTTGACACCCATTTAGGCAGCGTATCAGTAAAAAAAAGTGGATTTGGGGTTTAGTTGCACTTTAACAGGTGCGTGTTACACCGGAGAGCAGTCCCACGAGCAACACGCACCAAACAACCTCAGTTCTGTGTTTATTTAGGAGCACCTAAGTGTTCATTTGAACAACTTTATCGTCACATCGTATTAATTACAAAGAAAGCGACAGTGAGACTTCATATGATTTTATTGGGAGAGGAAAAGTTCTCACTTGTGAGTTTGAAGGAGCTAAATTATATCATGTAAATACGACACACTTAAATCTGAATTACTTTATAAACTCATAAGGGAACTTTTTTTTCCATTTAAAAGTCGAACTTGTGATTTTTGCAACATTATGGGCTGTGCAGTCCGTGGGGGAGAGGGAGAGTGCGTCTGAAAGTCACAGCTCGAATTTCTCTGATGAGTGAACCTCTGCCCTCACTGAGGACTGAGTGGAAGGGGGTAGGGGAAGAGAGGAGGGAACGGTTTCCTAAAGGCCCCAGATGTGGACAGGACTGTGGTATCCACAGTTTTAATTTGGAGAAAATAAAATGACCCTGGCGTGCAGTCTGCTGTAACATAGACCTGTGCACATCAGTCATGGTCCACCCTGACTCAGAGGAACAGGGACACACATGACCTGACATCAGATACAATTAAAGTGCTTTTAAAGAGGGGGTATTATGCTTTTTTCAATCACATAGCACCAGTCTATAGCATACTACAATGATGATGTAACCTTCTGTTGGTCTGTATATGCAGTAAATTAAAATAACTGCCTTGAATAAAATTGCTTTCTCAAAATGGCTGTACTGAACGTCTTGAAATAGGCCTCTGTCTCTTTAAGAAGCTTTCCGACACGCCCCCTTCAGCACACTGCTGTGGCATCTAAACAACACTACTGTGCGGGGAGGGGGCTCTGCTGAGCTGAGGAGCAGTGGTTGGTGGCTTGGCTGGTGACGAAAGGTCCAGAGGCGTCTCCAGGAGGTGGGGGCGTTCCTAGGAGGACTGAGGCATAGCTACAAGTTTTTACTGATTACTCAAAAATATGTGAATGAGCCAAGGCAACACTCCAGGCATGTGTTTAATGAGGGAATGACATAATAACATGATATAACTTGAAAAAGTCAATTTTACATACCCCCCCTTTAAATATATACACTCACCTAAAGGATTATTAGGAACGCCTGTTCAATTTCACATTAATGCAATTATCTAATCAACCAATCACATGGCAGTTGCTTCAATGCATTTAGGGGTGTGGTCCTGGTCAAGACAATCTCCTGAACTCCAAACTGAATGTCAGAATGGGAAAGAAAGGTGATTTAAGCCATTTTGAGCGTGGCATGGTTGTTGGTGCCAGACGGGCCGGTCTGAGTATTTCACAATCTGCTCAGTTTCTGGGATTTTCACGCACAACCATTTCTAGGGTTTACAAAGAATGATGTGAAAAGGGAAAAACATCCAGTATGCGGCGGTCCTGTGGGCGAAAATGCCTTGTTGATGCTAGAGGTCAGAGGAGAATGGGCCGACTGATTCAAGCTGATAGAAGAGCAACTTTGACTGAAATAACCACTCGTTACAACCGAGGTATGGAGCAAAGCATTTGTGAAGCCACAACACGCACAACCTTGAGGCGGATGGGCTACAACAGCAGAAGACCCCACCGGGTACCACTCATCTCCACTACAAATAGGAAAAAGAGGCTACAATTTGCACGAGCTCACCAAAATTGGACAGTTGAAGACTGGAAAAATGTTGCCTGATCTGATGAGTCTCGATTTCTGTTGAGACATTCAGATGGTAGAGTCAGAATTTGGCGTGAACAGAATGAGAACATGGATCCATCATGCCTTGTTACCACTGTGCAGGCTGGTGGTGGTGGTGTAATGGTGTGGGGGATGTTTTCTTGGCACACTTTAGGCCCCTTAGTGCCAATTGGGCATCGTTTAAATGCCACGGACTACCTGAGCATTGTTTCTGACCATGTCCATCCCTTTATGACCACCAGGTACCCATCCTCTGATGGTTACTTCCAGCAGGATAATGCACCATGTCACAAAGCTCCAATCATTTCAAATTGGTTTCTTGAACATGACAATGAGTTCACTGTACTACAATGGCCCCCACAGTCACCAGATCTCAACCCAATAGAGCATCTTTGGGATGTGGTGGAACGGGAGCTTCGTGCCCTGGATGTGCATCCCACAAATCTCCATCAACTGCAAGATGCTATCCTATCAATATGGGCCAACATTTCTAAAGAATACTTTCAGCACCTTGTTGAATCAATGCCACGTAGAATTAAGGCAGTTCTGAAGGCGAAAGGGAGTCAAACACAGTATTAGTATGGTGTTCCTAATAATCCTTTAGGTGAGTGTATATATATATATATATATATATATATATATATATATACACACCGTTTTATTCTTTCCTTTAATCTAACTGTTATTAATGATTGCTTGATTTTCAGTTTTTAATTTGTACTTCCAGCTGAAGTCCTAGACGTTCGTTGAATTACACATTGTCCTGCTTCTTTACCTGTCAGTCTAGGACAGACTGAAGTCCAATGAGGCCTCAGCCTTATTATTGGAAATAAAGAACACATTCTATTTAACGTCATGTTACTGTCACTCATGGTGTCAGATTCTCTATCCTTCAGTCTAACTCTGAAGAGAGTCAACTCACATTAACACTGAGAAGGTTGGACTCATATAGACACCAAACAGTGTCACATTAACACTGGAGCATTTGCTGTGTTGGGACCCTAATGAACTTTCTTGTGGGCCCAGCGAAGCTCAGCATCCGGATCACGCGGGGGAGCCAGATCCGAGGCTCAGGATGCACCGACCCAGAGCTGATGCTAAAGAGGCTAGTGGGAGTTCGGCTCAGAGTGGAGCACCTCTATAGGGCTCTACGGTGTTACGTCACAAATCAAGCGGAGGTGAATACAACGCTCTCGCTTCATTGAAAACAATGGGAGATCGCTGATATTTGGTGGTTGTTTAAGAGGATTTATTAAGGTGAATAATTGTTGGATTGTGATGAAATGTGATTTGATTACCATGATAACCTGCCTATTGAGGCAAAAGTCTGATATAAACAGAAATTTGACTTAATTGGTCTCGATTAATGTTTGTACAAACTGCCAAGAGGTCGCCTAGTACGCGTCGCTAATCCATCGTAACTGTGTTGAATTTCACGCATTTATGTTTCGCTTTACAGGAAATAATCATGATCTAAGTTAAACGTAATGCTGACGAGAAAATGTTTTAGAAGCTTTTAGGTGACGTTCTGTCTAGTTTATTCGGCTTTAGCTAAAGCATGACTTAGCTAACACATGTCATGACATTAAACATTTGATTAACAATTTATTTTATGTTTAAAGCAAAGTAAATGGTAGAATTTAGAGCCTGACGTGTTCGGCACAGTTACGTTAAACTTTAAAACATAATCCACACAATGTGTTTAGGTCTGCAGACGTCGATTCTAATCATAAAACTTACTCAGTTTACAAGATTGAAGCTGTAGTTCCGACAAAATGGAATATCCAACCGCACAACAGCGTTTAGGCAGGATTTACTGAGAAAAACTAAATTTATCGAACACAAACTGTGACTCACAGGCAAAAACGCTGTTTAATACCGCCATTGTTTTCACCTCCACATCTGCGGCGCACTGAAAGTACCCGGATGGAAGAAGAGCCCTATAGTACTTTGGTGGGGGGAGTGGAGGACTTTGAGGGGGTCTGGACCATAGGGGGTCTTGTGTGTGGTCAGGGAAGGAATCCTGGTCCTTAATTTTTAACTGCTAATATGTGTCTTTTATTGATTATTGCTAATGCTGTCCTGAGTGTCATTGTTTTGTGGTGTTTTTAATAACATTGAGTGAATGACATTTTAATAAACGTTGTGGTAAAGTCAAAGTGTCCCTCTCTCTCTGTATCTCTGTCCGTCTCTGTCTCTTTTCTTTCTCTCTCTGTCTCCCTTTAAATATTTGTTGTCACGTACTGCGGAAACAGTGGTCTGCTCTGATGGGGCGTGCCTCGGGAGTTCACACTATGGTTATGAGCCATGGCTCACAAAGCGGAGGAGACATTTGGGGCAGTGACTGTGAGGTGAGTGGTGTGCTTCTGAACCGCTATTTCCTTCTTTTGCACGACTTCAAGTGCCACACTTTTACTTTTCATAATGAGTAATGTCGGCTGCGTGCGTCATGCGTAACTGTATCCTTCCGTAACTGGGACCGTTATATTTACGTAATAGTGACATTTGGTCACTTTGCGCCACTGTGCAAATCAAATACACAAAAACAGACACATGCTACTGCACCGCGTGTTAGCCTAACAGAGCGTCTGAACTTTTATGCAGTTGTTAATTTGTGAATAAATCAGAGATATGTTGCGAAACGCGTCTAGACAAAGGTGCTTTATTCTCCGATAGTTGTTAAAGAAGTTTTCGAGTTCGCCCCAGTTTCAGCTTTGCACGTTAGCCTGAATTCCCAAATGCCATCAGACGATGCCAAGATAGAGTCAAACTCAAACAAAACAAGATAAGCAGAGCTGGGCAATGGGAGAGGCGCAGCTGCGATTGGAGATACACTGTTAGAAATAAACTGTAAAAACTGTACCTTTTTTAAGGGTCCAGTGGCTCGTCACCTGGGTGGTACCCTCAAGGGTACACCCATTGTACCCTTTGAAGTGGGTACAATTTAGTACTCATATAGTTTGTACCCTATGAGAACAGATTTGTTCCCCTTGGACAATAATAGACCTTTACTTCCTAAAACCTAAAGGCCACTAATCAGGGGCAGTTTTGGTCTTTATTGTACCCAAAAGGGACTTTAATCCCTATTGAGCTTTGGTCCTAAGCTCTTAGACTAAAAATATAACCCAGGCCGTTTTATTTTTAGTGTGAGAGCTTGGATCTTGGCGTTTGGTCACATTTGAGCCCAACCCACTCTGAGTCACTGTGATTTGATTGGCTTCAGAGTTACACTGTAGGTCAGACACCGTGAGTGACAGTAACATGAATCATAGTCGGAATGCCCCACTGCCTAAATGCCCCACTTCCTAGTCTGAATGCCCCATTCCTGGGCCGAATGCGCCACTCCAAATCTATTCAAATGCTAACCAAGGTAGCAGTCATGTTGTGGCACAGCTGGCTGACCCGACTGTTCTTATCTGGCCCAGTAAAGAGCCATAAGCTATAAATCGAGTGTCAGTAATAGATGGATAGATAATAGAGAAATACTGTATTGCCAGATGCGAGCATCTGAAATTTGTTTCAGCATTGACTGGGATTTAATAATAATAATAATAATAATAAATTTTATTTATATTGCACTTACATTTCAAAGAAACCTCAAAGTGCTACAACAGGTAAATTAAAATCAGATAAAAACAAAATGAACATGACATAGTAAAACAAAGCAAGCACAAGAGCAAAAACAAACTAAAAGGCCCTTTTAAATAAATGTGTTTTCAGGCCTTTTTTAAAGGCCTCAACACTCTGGTGGGGTTCCAGAGTCTAGGGGCAACTGCCTTAACCCCTTAACGCCTAGTGTCTCAAATTTATGACATACTTCTTCTTGCAAGACTGTGGCTAAAATAATGCATGTTTTCCCTTGATGCCTGTTTGCCCACATCCATGCCGTACCTAGGAACCTTTTGCAAGCACTAGTTTCTCGTAGGAATGATTAGAGAAGGAACGACATCCGGGTTATGGTAGCTACTTTGCGGAAATAGCATTTCTGCAAATCGAGGCTGCAACTTCGACAAAATCTTCAAATGTAAGTTGAGTTGTGTTAAAAAAAAAAATGTAGCTGCTCATCGTTTCCATCTTTAGATCATTTATTGGAATGAACTTCGTGTGATGGATATTTTTTTTGTTATTTGAAGATTTAGGTACGTCGTGAATTAGCGATGTCAGGCCATAATGGAAAACTGCAATTGCCATATGGTGGCATTCATTCACCTCAGAAAAGGGAGTAAAATATGATAATTAGTAATAAAAATGGTGACATGTCTGTTATGTAGATAAATTGTCTGCACCTTGCTTTTTTCCCCCCACATCATGTGATGAAAGCAGCAGCAGCAGCAGTGAGCTGCTGTATTTATGCCTGTTGTCGCAAATTAGTGACATACATAATGTTGCATTTGTGCCTGTTGTCGCAAAATTTGCGACATACCTAAAACTATATCTATAATATGTGCTACAGATAAATTAACAATCTCCACTTAATTTAGCATCAGCTTGAAAGCAAAAACACTGATAATATATTTTTTTCTATAATTGGAAATTAATTCAGGCGTTAAGGGGTTTAAAGGCCCTATCTCCCATTGTGGAGAGCTTGGTCACGGGCTGGTGAAGAGTATGGGTGGAAGTGGACCGTAAGCGCCTTGTGGTGGTGTGTGGGGTAACTAGCTCAGTGAGGTATGTCAGGGCTGTTCCATGGACACACTGGTATGTGAGGAGGCAGATTTTATAGTGGATTCTGTAATGGATGGGCAGGTAATGAAGGGACCGGAGGACAGGGGTGATGTGGTCATACTTGCGCCTCCTCGTCAGGATCCTGGCTGCACAGTTCTGGATGTGCTGGAGCTTCAGCAGGCTCTTACCAGGGATCCCGACGAGGAGGGCATTGCAGTAATCCAGCCTGGAGGAGACAAAGGCATGTACCAATTTCTCAGCATCTGTCTGTGAGAGGGAGGGGCGGAGTTTGGCAATATTTCGTATATGATGGAAGGACACTTTGCAGAGGTGGTGGATATGATTCTCAAATGAAAGATGAGGATCAAATCTGACCCCTAGGTTTGTAACAGAGGAGGAAAGGGGAATGTTGTGGCCCGAGACATGAATATTGGATATGGTGGATGACTGGATTTGGTGCCGGGTGCCAATCAAGATGGCTTCAGTTTTGCTGCTATTCAACTGGAGGAAGTTGCTAGTCATCCATGCCTAGCAAGTCCAGGCAGGCGTGGAGTGTGGCCGGTGGGACTGAGGAGGATGTGGAGTGAATTTTCATGTACAGCTCATCATCATGTACAGGATTTGGATGAATAAAGGTCTTACATTTTCGTAAGCCTGCAATTCTTTATAAGCCTTAGATCATTAGATTTGCAGTGTATGAACCAGCACTGGGCCAGAACACATTATAAAGGTAATTAGATTTGAAGTGTATGAACCAGTACTGGGCCAGAAGAGAATTATGCCTTTACGAAGCCTGTACCCCACTATTAATATAGAATATTTTTATAGAGAAATGAACTTTGAATCATATAGCATTTACTTGAATTTTATTACACTTTATACAAAATACAGTACAATTTAGTGTCTTCTAGTGTATTTTTAGACAAACACACTTAAGTGTAATTAAAATATAGTTTTCAAATAAGAATCCTTCAGTGTATAAATCTCCCAAAAGGAAGTCATGGAGATTCTGCTTTAGAACATTACACTTCTGCTGGCTGTAACAAAAGAAGATTGAAATTCAAGTATTCCACAGTAATAGGTGTCAGTTAATCATTAATTACTCTCATGCTACAAAAACAAACCTTTGTCACTTGTATCTGCTGTAGAGTCATGTTTGATCCAGTTCGTCTGAGTCGTGGTGCAGCAGGACTGATGTTTATTGTTTGTTTGTTTATGTTTATTTGGTAGGGACAGTGCAAGTTAATGAACAAGCCACACCGGATTGTAGCCTTGGGCTAATTTCCATCTGTCGTCCCCCATGCGCACTCTCAAACACACTCTCATTCATCCTGGCCTATTGTACATGTTTTTTAGTGGTAGGGGAAACCGGAGTACCCGGAGGAAACCTACGCAGACACGGGGAGAACATGCAAACTCCACACAGAAAGGCCCCGGCCTTGGTGGGAATCGAATCCGGACCTTCTAGCTGTGAAGCACAAGCGCTAACCGCTGTACTACCGTGCCGCCCATAGACAGATGTTACAGAAGAAGTTCATTTTATCAACACAGTTACTATAATAACTATTACCTCCAAAGTAAAAGTAGCAGAGCAAAAAGTCCTGTCCACATCTGTCATGGTCCACCATGGCTCCACAGCAGATAATACATATGAATATTTTGTGGCCATACCGCCTTTGCGATGCCCAATCCCGTCAGACCTTGGAAGCTAAGCAGGGTAGGGCCTGGTTAGTACTTGGATGGGAGACCGTTCAGTAACACCAGGAAGCCTAGCGAATGTAGTGAGTGAGTGAGTGGTTGGTGGTGGTGGCTGATGTGCGCAGACTGGTTGCCTCGCTTATCATCACCGAGTATGGAGTGAATGAATAATGTACCAAATTGTAAAGCGACTTTGAGCGTCTGGAAAAGCGCTATATAAGACTAATGCATTATTATTATTATTATTATTATTTTTCAACCTATATACGCATCAGTTGTGATAAAAAGAAAAAAAAAGAATTAAGATTCGCATTCATTTTTTATTTATTTAATGCTTTAGTTTCAGAACTTTCTTCTTACAGCAGAAGTCTGAAGTTCTGTCTAAAGGAGACGCTTCATGACATCCTTCTTCACCTGTCATTCTGTGAGTGTGGAGCAATGACGCTTCCGACTTTTTATTGGAAACAAAGAGCACATTGCACTTACCGTCATGTTACTGTCAGTCATGGTGTCTGACCTAAAGTCTAACTCTGAAGAAAGTCTATACACATGTACACTGAGAAGGTTGGAAGGGCGCCCCCTTGAGTCCAAGTGCGTCCAACTGCCCAGACCAAAACTGCCCCTGATCGGGGCCTCTAGGTTTTAAGAAGTTAAGGTCTATTATTGTCCCAAGGGGTACAAATCTGTTCTCATAGGGTACAAACTATATGGGTACTAAATTGTACCCACTTCAAAGGGTACAATGGGTGTACCACGCCAGTGATGAGCCATTGGACCCTTAAAGGTACTGTTTTGACACTTTATTTCTAACAGTGTACAGGTCAGGGACGCACTGGGCCGAAAACACTTTCCTCTTGTTAAATTTTTGGTTTCCTGTTACTGTCTACTGTGATGCAATTGTAAATTGTGTACTATAACAACAACAACAGCAACATGGAAAGACATGCGCACAGACGCGACACCTAGCAGATTAAGCTCATTTGTGGGCCAAATTGTGCAGTTTGTGTTTCTAATACAAGTGCTATTTTCAGCTTTTTGTAATTGTGAAACCCAAAGAGCATTCATATACCACAGGGTTTCTGCGAGGCATTAACACGCATTACATGAGCTGTGTCAAAATTAAAGCCTTAAAAGTTATTTAAAATCATTAAATTGGATTCTAACTGGCATTACATCTAACCATCATCATGAACAATCATGATATTTAGTTTAGTTTTACTATTACTTGACTATTTTGACTGCATAAGTACAGAAGACTGTCAACATTGTTGTTGACATTGTTTTCCTCGAAAGTTGCCTGTTGTCCAATTTGCTTTTGAATGTTGAAATCCTTTAAATGGCCACCAAATCTTAACCTCAGGAAGAGTCTTTGGTATGTGCTGGAGAAGGCTTTGCACAGTGGTCTCAACTCTCCCATCATCAATACAAGATCTTGGTCAAACATTTATGCAACATTGGATGGATTTACATCTTTTGACATTGCAGAAGCGTATTGAAACAATGCCACAGAGAATGTGTTTTAATCAAAGCTTAAAGCTGACCACCGAAATATTAGTGTATCACCATTTTTATATTTCAAAATATATATATTGTATATATCATTCTGAATTTTATATTTTATCATTCTGAATTTTCTTGATCAGATGACTTACTGAGCGAGGGACCAAAAATGGAGGCCGACGGAGAAGTGTCACCTCCGGGGAAGGGGTAAGTTCATTACATTTCTCTCGGGCCACTTTTAATTCGCCGCATGTGCAGCACAAATCTTGCATCATCTCTTCAGACAAAATGCAGTGCCTCCCAGCACAGAGTCCGTGAGGTCCAAGACTCCACCTCCAGAGTTTTCTGAGGAACCAAGATCTGCAAACACCAGGTAAAGATACAAACCTGGACGAAAACAGGTTTAAAGCTTTCTCCACCACCTCATGACATCAGCATGTGGGTGTGGAGACAGACCTATTTCGGATGACTCAAACATAAATGAAACAGAAAACAAACAAACAAACAAAACAAAAAATGGCATGACATTAAAAACTCAAATAAGTCCGTTGAGCATCAGTCACCTTCTGTGGACCCACCACCTGCAGGAGGAGCCATAGGGGCTGGTGCAATGTGATTTGGGCAGCTCCAACAGCTGCCCCCACGACCCGGCAATGGAAAAGTGGAAGAAAATGGATGGATGGAGCATCAGTCAATCAATCAATAATTGAAAACAGGCTAACAGTTTAGCATTATTGCAGAAGTTTACAAAAAGATCGTGAACTGACAAACATCTGACAGACGTGCTCTGATGCAGCTGAAATCCTCGTGAAATATCCGTTTGTTTAATAATCCAATATCTACAGGAGCTGTCAGGTGGTTATCCTCCTTATGATCACAAATCAAAGCAGGCACCGGAGGTTGAGGCGTTCAAGGGTTGCGGGGAAAAAAAGTTCTGCGCTGTAAACTTAGTTCTAAATGGAAGTATTATGTTCTAAATGCCAAAAAAAGAAAAGAAAAGAGAGACTCATGAAAGTTGAAATTTAGTGAATAAATGTAAGTCTCAAAATATTTACTTTGCTACATATCTTATTTATGCTTATAAATGTGTGTTTCACACAAGATTATTGAGATTTCCATATCTCATTGAATGCATTCAGAGCAGCGTGTGGTCTATGGTGGAGGGGAGTGAGGGGCGTGGGTGACATGGGGAAATCTAGGTGAGGGGAGGGGGATGGTGAAGCAGAGCAGGGTTCACTACTGGCACCTACTGACGAAATAAATTAAATCACTTAGGGCAGCTTTAAGTGAGCCTTTTCATCAGATACGATTCGGCCAGAGCTAAATGAAAGCACTCAAAAGGTAACAAAGTTGTTTCTGTTTTTAGTGACTAACCATAAGTGTTTAAGCTGCTGGCCTTAGCTGTTGTAGCTTAGCAGTAGCATTATGAGTAGCATTAGCAACCCTGCTGTAAATCTACAGACCAGAGCCACTGCAGATTCACTACCATCCAGTCATTGAACTTGATCCAATCTGATACTTTCAAATGCTGACAAAGTAAATATTGATAGTGAATTTCTGATCGGGACAACCCTAGATCGAACTAAAACTAAAAAAGGGCGAAACGCTTACTTAAAATCTTCACAGTCTTTACAGTTGAATTAAAATTTCCCCACGGGGACAGTAAACTACACCCTAACCTCAAATAGATATATTATTTCAGCTTTTTAACATTCCTACAGTATGACCGTATTCAGGGACGGCTGGTATCAATGGGCTAGGTGGGCTAAGCCCCTCCTATAATTTTTGAAGAATAAAAAAAACCAAAGAAAATATATTTAATAATGATCATAATTATTGTTAGTATGAGCTATTATCCTCAATGTACATAATCATCGTGCAAATGTTGCATTTAAATCTCAATTTTGACGCAAAAAAACGAAAACGGACTTAGTCCAGAATCACGCTGCAGTTTAACATGGAGTACCATGATTGACAGGTGCGCGATCCGCCTCCCCGCAATACACACACCATGGGGACTAATTTTATTTAGCCCCAAATCGGCCAATGACAAAGGCACGTACAGTGGTGTAATTAACGTCAAACCCTGCTGTATATTTGAGTGATATTAAATGATAATGGCGGCCTCGGATCTAAGCGCGATGAATGAAGTGGATTATTTATTACAGCACGCATTTTCTGCAATGTCTTTGCAAGAAAAACATGAGGTTAAAAGACTAGGGGCACATCATCCAAAAGATATTCAAATAGTACAAAAGGACAAACATCAAAATCGTAAGTTTAGCCACTCGTGGTTTGAGAAAAAAGACTGGCTAACAGCAAGTGTGGCTAACAGCCTACTTTATTGTTTCCCATGCATACTTTTCGGTGGAGACAAGGCATGGACTGAACAAGGAGTTAAGGATTTAAAACATTTAAGTGAGAAAATAAGCAAACACGAATGCAGCACGATACACATTGGAAACTGTGTAAAGCTATCAATGTTTGGTAAAGTTAACATCGCTTGTCAACTTGACGAGGGGCATCGCATTGCAGTGCAAAGGCATAATGAGCTTGTGAGGAAAAACAGACATTCGCTATCACGGATTGTGGACTGTATTAAATTTTGTGGGGCAAATGAGCTGTCATTGCGGGCATCCAACGAATCCACGACTTCGCTCCAGCGCGGAGTGTTTCTCGACTTGGTTGATCACTTTTCATTTTTGGATGGCCAGTTAGCGAACCACCTTTCAAGCATGCAGGTTGCAAGATATACATCTAAAACAAGTCAAAATTAATTGCTTGATTGGATTTTTGCTGTTTATGAAAAGGCAATACAGGAAGAAATATCACAAGCTCCCTTCGTAGCAGTACAAGCTGATGAGACGACAGACGTGGCATGCATCAGTCAGTGCGTGATTGTGCTTCGGTACATCGCCAACAACTGCGCAGTGGCGGAGAGATTCCTCTCTTTCTCTCCATTAACGGACAGAACGGCGCAGGGTTTGGAAAAACTTCTAAAGGAGAAGCTCCAGCCATTTAAATTGGAAAATAAACTGATCGCACAAACATATGACGGGGCAGCTGTAATGAGCGGCGCATCAGCTGGCCTCCAAGCGAGGCTTAAGGAGACATTTCCACACGCGCACTTTGTCCACTGCTATGCCCACCAATTGAATTTAATAATGCAGCAAGCCTGTTCTTCGATCACATCTGTCAGGGTATTTTTTGCAAACATCACCGCATTTACAACCTTCTTTTCCAAGTCTCCAAAGAGGACGGCTGTCCTTGATGAAGTGTGTGCGTGGAGGATTCCTGCATCAGGACAAACAAGGTGGAACTTTAAAAGTCGCACCGTCCACACTGTCTTTGAGCAGCAAGACAACTTGAAGAAATGTTTTGAAAAAATACAAAATGATGATTCATGGGACTGCGTGTCAATACAGCAAGCCCACGGTCTTATATCTCTGCTTTCTGACACAGACTTTCTTTTCTTCTTATCATTTTTCAACCACGCACTTATACATGTTGATATTTTGTACAATGTTTTACAAAAACGGTCCACAGATGCACTTACAACAAGGCAGGCACTGGAGAAGTTTTCCTCCTCTATAACTCAACTAAAGACCGAGCTGCAGGCCACAAATGCTGCGCAGCAAAACAGAGCAGCAGACGGGCATGGGGACGCACGGACGCGGCGGCCGCAGCGCGTAAATAACGTCCAAGTGGCCACTCAGTGCTGTGAGATTATAATCGAACAATCAAAGACTCGCTTTGGAAAGCCAGGCACCTGACTGCATTTGAACTCATCGATTCTGAGCTCTTCACGCAGTTTAAGGCCAAGTTTCCCGAGACACAGCTCCTTAATGCAAGTGAATATTTTCCAATGATTTGCAAAGAAAAACTGAAAAGCGAGCTCATGGTGCTCTTCAGCGGCGCAGAGTTTGCAGGGTTAAAGACCGCATTGTCTCTTTTGGAGATGTTGACAAAGAACAACCTTCAGAGTGCGTTTTCGGAGACATTAAAATTAACGCAAATTGCCATCACAACACCAGTAACATCGGCCGAAGCGGAGAGGTGCTTTAGCACACTGAAGAGGATTAAATCATTTCTGCGAAGTACAATGGAACAAGCTCATTTGAACGCATTGGCTGTGCTGTCAATTGAGCGAGACTTCATACAGAAAATTCCGGACTTCAACGACAAAGTGATTGACTTCTTTGCCTCACAAAAGGACGTAGATGTGAGCTTCACTTCAAATAGTAAGGTACGCGTTTCACTGTCTCCTAAAAACCGAAAAAGCAAACCAGTGTAATTGTTTAGGTTTCCGTTGTTGAAAATAAACTACCCAATGTTATGGCATTTAAAATAAAAAAAATGAGCAAAATGAAATGAAATTCTTAGCACATCATGCAATACAGGCAGTCAATATAGCCTATTTCTCAATCTTGTGTGGAAAGTTGATTGCCTATACCCTACTTAATTGTATTGACAAGAATGTTGCCGGTGTGTGCTATTATCAGTGTATTTATAGCCCCCTGCCCCAAGTCACCACCAGCCGCCACTGACCTTATTATTACTGAAATACAGGTTCTTTGCTCTGACTCTGAGGCTGACTATTAAAATCTGTCAAAACAAGAGTCATTTGTGGCAAAGGCACGTGACCCCTTTCTGAGTTTTGACTTTTGCGTTATTTTGCTGAAATGCTTCAGGTCATTTTCTCTGGCCACATTATTCAGCTACAGAATTATTTATTCAATTTGCTGTATATTAATTCAGATGCCTTTCCATCAGACAGAGCGCAGTGCCTCCCAGCTCAGAGTCCGTGAGGTCCAAGACTCCACCGCCAGAGTTTTCTGAAGAATCAAGATCTACAACCACTAGGTATTACTTCAACTAAGACCTACAGTGGGTTGCATAAGTATGTGCCCCCCTTTTAACTTTTCAACATTTTGCCACGCTATGGACCACAAACATAAATATATTGAGTTTAAATTTTATGTGAAAAAACTGAAAAGTGTGGTGTGCAAAAGTATACCCCTGAGTTAATACTTTGTGGAACTGCCTTTTGCTGCAATTACAGCTGCAAGTAGGTTGGGGTATGTCTCTACCAGTCCTGCACATCTTGAGACTTGTTTTTTTACCCATTCTTCTTTGCAAAACAGCTCAAGCTCAGTTAGATTAGATGGAGAGCGCTTGTAAACCGCAGTTTTCAGATCTTTCCACAGATTCTCGATTGGACTTAGGTCTGGACTTTGACTTGGCCATTCTAACACATGGATATTTTTTTTGTTTTTAACCATTCCCTTGTTGCCCTGGCTTTATGTTTAGGGTTGTTGTCTTGCCGGAAGGTGACCCTCCACCCCAATTTCAAGTCTTTTACAGACTCCAACATGTTTTCGTACAGATTGCCCTGTATTTGGCCCCATCCATCTTCCCATCAACACAAATCATTTTCCCTGTCCCTGCTGAAGAAAAGCACGCCCAGAGCATGATGCTACCACCACTATGTTTAACAGTGGGGATGGTGTTCTCAGTGTGATGTGCAGTGTTACTTTTACACCAAACATAGCATTATGCATTTAGGCCAAAAAGTTCCATTTTGGTCTCATCTGACCAAAGCACCTTCTTCCACATGTTTGCTGTATCCCCCATGTGGCTTCTGGCAAACACCAAACAGGAGTTCTTATGGTTTTCTTTTAAAAATTCTACATTCTCCTTCCCCCTGTCTGTGTGTTGCTGCTTCTACCGCCGGTTGCTGTGGCTGCAGCGAGCTGCGAGAGATCAGCCGATCCGCTCATAGCGGGACGAGCAGAGGTAGACCCGCTCACAGTGCGCTCAGGGCGGGGACAGACAGCCGCAGGCTCCGCTCTGAGCCCCGGGCCTGAGTGGAGTCTGCAGAGTCTCGGACCCGGGCTCAGAGCACAGCGGCACGGGGAGACAGCAGGCGCAGCAGCGAGGCACTGAACCCCGTGTGTCATGACAATAGCGACGTATCGAACTTTTGGAAAGAAACTCCAAAGTCATGCAATACAGTGCGAAAAAATTCACAGCAGCGAAGCTGAAAATGTAGAACTGACACGTTTATAGCAATGGAGTGTTCTGATTGTTGCACAAAGCGAATAAAGTCAAGAATGAAGCGTTCTGCAACTTGTTGTGAGTGTGAATTCATTTCGCAGCTTATTTCCGTGTTTTGTCAAACTCCTCCTACCCCTTCGTTTGTAGTGTGCATCAGAAAAACCCTCGCTTTGAGGGCTATGTGGCCCTCTCCCTCACCCCTACCCCTCACCGCAAAATAGAATTGGGACACCCCTTCATCTCTCGTGAACGCGCAAACCGGAGGGAAAGGGCCAGGGCTGGACTGGCAGAAAAAAATCGGCCCGGGACTTTTGGGTCAAGACCGACCCTCTAAAAAAAAAAGTCTGTCATATTCAATGCAATAGTTGAGGTGAAGACCAAAACAATAAGCCCTTGGCTTGAACTAAAACAGTATAAGCTACGAATCGAGGACAATAGCTGAATGTTGTTTCTGCCAATTTCAAGCTAACACCTCATAGCACTCAACACTTTAATCTAGTCGTTTACAACTTGATGGAACTTTTGTAAAATTACTCCATCCATCCATCCATCCATTTTCTTCCGCTTTATCCGGGGCCGGGTCGCGGAGGCAGCAGTCTCAGCAGAGATGCCCAGACTTCCCGATCCACGCACACCTCCTCCAGCTGTTCTGGGGGGACCCCGAGGCGACACCAGGCCAGCTCGGAGACATAGTCCCACCAGCGTGTCCTGGGCCTTCCACGAGGCCTCCTCCCAATAGGACATGCCTGGAACACCTCCCGAGGGAGGCGACCAGGAGGCATCCGGAACAGATGCCCTAGCCACCTCAGCTGGCTCCTTTCGACGTGAAGGAGTAGCGACTCTACCCCGAGCTCCTCCCGGGTAACTGAGCTCCTCACCCGATCTCGGAGGGTGCGCCCAGCCACCCTGCGAAGGAAACTCATTTCGGCCGCTTGTATTCGCGATCTTGTCCTTTCGGTCATTACCCAGATCTCATGACCATAGGTGAGGGTGGGAACGTAGATCGATCGGTAAATCGAGAGCTTTGCCCCCTGACTCAGCTCTCTCTTCACCACAACAGTCCGATACAGCGACCGCATCACTGCTGACGCTGCACCGATCCGTCTATCGATCTCACGCTCCATCCGTCCCTCACTCGTGAACAAGACCCGAGATACTTGAACTCCTCCACTTGAGGTAAGGACTCCCCACCGACCTGAAGCGGGGAAGCCACCTTTTTCCGGTGGAGAACCATGGCCTCAGATTTGGAGGTGCTGATCCTCATCCCGGCCGCTTCACACTCGGCTGCAAACCGCCCCAGTGCGCGCTGGAGGTCCTGATTTGATGAAGCCAACAGAACAACATCATCTGCAAACAGCAGAGATGAGATCCTGAGGTTCCCAAACCGGACACCCTCCGGCCCCTGGCTGCGCCTAGAAATTCTGTCCATAAAGGTAATGAACAGAACCGGTGACATAGGGCAGCCCTGGCGGAGACCAACACGCACCGGAAACAAGTCTGACTTACTGCCGGCAATGCGAACCAAGCTCCTGCTGCGGTCATACAGGGAACGGACAGCCCTTAGCAGAGGGCCCCGCACCCCATACTCCCGGAGCACCCCCCACAGGGCACCACGAGGGACACGGTCGAACGCTTTCTCCAAATCCACAAAGCACATGTGGACTGGTTGGGCGAACTCCCACGAACCCTCGAACACCCGATGTAGGGTATAGAGCTGGTCCAGTGTGCCACGACCGGGACGAAAACCGCATTGTTCCTCCTGAATCCGAGGTTCGACTATCGGCCGGATCCTCCTCTCCAGCACCCTGGAATAGACCTTACCGGGGAGGCTGAGAAGTGTGATCCCTCTGTAATTGGAGCACACCCTCCGATCCCCCTTCTTAAAGAGAGGGACCACCACCCCGGTCTGCCAATCCAGAGGCACTGTCCCCGACTGCCACGCGATGTTGCAGAGACGTGTCAACCAAGACAGCCCTACAACATCCAGAGACTTAAGGTACTCGGGACGAATCTCATCCACCCCCGGGGCCTTGCCACTGAGGAGCTTTCTAACCACCCCAGTGACTTCAGCCTGGGTGATGGACGAACCCCCCTCCGAGTCCCCAGCCTCTGCCTCCTCATCGGAAGACGTGACAGTGGGATTGAGGAGATCCTCGAAGTACTCCTTCCACCGCCCGACCACATCCCCAGTCGAGGTCAACAGCTCCCCGCCCGCACTGTAAACAGTGTTGGTGAAGCACTGCTTCCCCCTCCTGAGGCGCCGGATGGTTTGCCAGAATCTCTTCGAGGCCGACCGATAGTCCTCCTCCATGGCTTCTCCGAACTCCTCCCAGACCCGAGTTTTTGCCTCTGTGACAGCACGAGCTGCAGCACGCTTGGCCTGCCGGTACCTCTCAGCTGCCTCCGGAGTCCCACAAGCCAACAAGGCCAGGTAGGACTCTTTCTTCAGCTTGACGGCATCTCTTACTTCCGGGCGCCACCACCGGGTTCGGGGATTGCCGCCGCGACAGGCACCAGAGACCTTACGGCCACAACTGCGAGCAGCCGCATCAACAATGGAGGAGGAGAACATGGTCCACTCGGACTCCATGTCTCCAACCTCCCTCGGAATCTGGGTGAAGCTCTTCCGGAGGTGGGAGTTGAAGACCCTACTGACAGAGGGATCCACCAAACGTTCCCAACAGACCCTCACAACACGTTTGGGCCTGCCAGGTCTGACCGGCTTCCTCCCCCCTGCCAGCGGATCCAGCTCACCACCAGGTGGTGATCGGTTGACAGCTCAGCCCCTCTCTTCACCCGAGTGTCCGAGACACGCGGCCGGAGATCAGATGACACAACTACAAAGTCGATCATCGACCTCCTGCCTAGGGTATCCTGGTGCCACGTGCACTTATGGACACCCTTGTGCTCGAACATGGTGTTCGTTATGGACAAACTGTAACTAGCACAGAAGTCCAATAACAGAACACCACTCGGGTTCAGATCGGGGAGGCCGTTCTTCCCCATCACCCCCGTCCAGGTCTCACTGTCGTTACCCACGTGGGCGTTGAAGTCCCCCAGTAGAACAATGGAGTCCCCAGTCGGAGCACTATCTAGTACCCCTCCCAGGGACTCCAAGAAGGCCGGGTACTCTGCACCGATGTTGGGCCCGTAGGCCGAGACAACGGTGAGAGACCTGTCCCCAACCCGAAGGCGTAGGGACGCGACCCTCTCGTTCACCGGGGTGAACTCCAACACGTGGCGGCTGAGCTGGGGGCTATAAGCAAACCCACCCCAGCCCGCCGTCTCTCCCCGCGGGCAACTCCAGAGAAATGGAGCGTCCAGCCTCTCTCCAGGAGTTGGGATCCGGAACCCAGGCTGTGCGTGGAGGTGAGCCCGACTATATCTAGCCGGTATCTCTCAACCTCCCGCACAAGCTCAGGCTCCTTCCCCCCCAGCGAAGTGACGTTCCATGTCCCGAACGCCAGAAGCTGCGCACGCGGACCAGGTCGTCGAGGCACCCGCCTTTGACTGCCACCTAGTCCTCTCTGCACCCGACCCCTATGGATCCCTCTGCGGGTGGTGAGTCCACAGGAGGGCGGGCCCACGTCATCCCTTCGGGCTGTGCCCGGCCGGGCCCCGTGGGCAGAGGCCCGACCACCAGGCGCTCGCATTCGAGCCCCAACCCCAGGCCTGGCTCCAGGGTGGGGCCCCGGCTGCGCCATACCGGGCGACGTCACGGTCCTTGCTGTAGTACTATCCATTAAATATCCATAAAATTACTAAACAATCTTAAAATGTGCGTTCCGTTAATGAGGTTCCTCTCGCGTCTGCAACACAAATAAACTTCTCCAAACCAACCAAATTATCACACTGTAGATTTAGGCAATGAAATGGTAAAACTCACCATGGAGTTAGAGAGGTGTGTAGAGAAAATAGAAGTCCCAAAAAGGCCAAAACATTGTAAATCCTTTCAATGGAAACTATAAGCTATTTCCAAACTGACGACAAGGGGGGCAGGAGGGCGAGTCACCTGACATCTCCCAACATGCACTTCTTTGCGACATAAAATGTATAAAAAATAGAGAACCGAGGTTCTGTGGGTCCTGGAGGGTATTACAATAAACTATTTCCTCTGATATGGGCAAATATGATGTGAGGGGCATGAGTGTTACGTCCGAGAGGCCCATTGCTTATTATACAAGATTATCTGGGAACCATAACTCAAGAAAGCCTGCCACCAGAAGGGTATAAAAGGCGTCACATCCCTCTAGGGGAAGAATTGTATAATCGCATCTATATAATTATAGGAATCCCCATAGCTCTTGCCGCTTATTACGGGGCTTAACTCTCAATCTGACTGGCCCGACCGGTCCAAAAGTATGTTGGCCCACCGGGAAAACGCCCGGTGCTCCTGATGGCCAGTCCAGCTCTATATTGTACCTCTACCACTATGGAGCACTAATTTTTGTGATAAATAGAAGTATTTTCTGGGGGTATTTTTCAAACCCGGAAGACAAAACACTTCGATTCAATTAACTCCGCCCCCTCTCTCCGCTCATACAACTTTAACAGTTGAAATATAAATACCACAGCAAAAAGTGAAGTTACTTCAAATAATGCAGTTATAAGGAGTTCACATGTACAACACGACTTCATAAATGGCTAACACACACGCTGTTCCCCCGCTCTGGGGGACTCGCGTTGGTTATAAAAGTTAATTCACTTTGATTCTGGCCAAGGTTTACCAAACATCAGTGATGGTCACAGACAAACACTATTTTGGCTGATAGTCGCTGAATCCTGGAAAGAAATTCCAACTTCTGGCGAGTGGACTCTTCTTTAGGAAGGTTGAATAAAGTCCTGTTCCTCTCGCAGCCAAACGCGCTTTTCTCCGTGACATTATCGTTAGGTAAGAAAAAAGAACAAGTGTCCAGAGTAGGTTAGAAAGAGCTCCTTCTTCACAACTTTCGGTGCAAACATGACATCTGTTCAGACGCTCAGGGGGTGTGTTTGTTTAGCCTACAAGGGCAGCGCGGACACGTCAGGCACTTCCTTACTTTTTTTTTCTTTCTTACGACAGAAATAATGAAAAAGCTGTTTTACAAATTAAAATCAGGCCGTAAGGCATTACATTACAGAGGTCAAGCGCTTCCGTTGGTTTCTGACGACACAACGGAACAGCTCAATGGTTTACCAGGAGAGGGCGGAGCAGCTGCTCAGAGAGCAGGATTCAGGAGGATTACTTAGAACTGCGTGAATGAAGCCAAAAACCGCTCTGGGGGTGTTTTTGATAAAACCAAAAAAGTCGATTTTGCATGATATAGGACCTTTAACCATACGTAAACTCCGGTCAATTATCTTTTCCCTACAAGTACGTCTAGGCCTGATCTCAGTGGCCGCGTTACATCGATTGAATTTCAACCTACCATTCAGCGAGCGGGGGAGGCGGGTGTTGTAGGTGACGTCAAGCATTGCGTTTGCAACTACAACCTACAACCAGCATTTGCTGGTTGTAGTTCGGCAATGGCGGCAGATACGAACGTAAAGGAAGCTCTTCAATCCGTTCTGGCTCGCCTCCCAAATATTCAGAAATTATAACTGAAGCCTTGGAATGTGCAAGGAACGTTCCCAAGAGTTATGATAGTTGTGATAGAGTTACTGTATGATCGCTGCTTCACTCACTCGGGCGCATTACATACGTCACGACCAAACGCTAGCGAAAATCAGATCCAATCGTTTCAAAGGAGTTCACCCCTCCCTAACGGAGCTCAATTGAGAAGTTCCAGATCCTTGTAGGAGACGAAATGAGTATGAGGGTCTGGTAAAACCAGGCTAGTCCAAAATAGACGAGGCGAAACTTTGCCCAGGAGCTTGGTTGAGTTTGTTGTTTTATCCAACGTTGGACAGGCGTTACACTGATTATTGTCCCATTGAAAATACGGAAAAGTGGTTCCGCCTTGACATTTCCTCTTTTGTCTGGCACATGGATCATTACGCATTATCATCAAGTTACTGTGCTGTGGAAAAAAGCCATTGATAACGCTGCGGCATCTGTCAGAAATTGAATCGCTGCTGTGGCCATAACGGTCAGTAAGTTTAGGAGGATGGCCGAGTCTTGGTAGGTTTGCGGTGATGCCACACTCTTTCTATTCCTGGATGATGTATTTAACTGTACTTTGAGAGATGTTCAAAGCTTTGGAAATGTTTGTATAACCTAACCCAGCTTTATACTTCTCAATAACTTTATCTCGGACCTGTCTGGTGTGTTATTGGACTTCATGATGCTGTCTGCTCCCCAATAGTCTCTTAACAGACCTCTGAGACCATCACAGAGCAGCTGTATTTGAAGTGAGATTAGATTACACACAGGTAGACTCTATTTAGACATTGGGTCAACATGTGATCATTCAGAAATCATCAGGCAACTTCTGAAGGCACTTGTTTGCACTAAAAGGAAAGGGGGGCCAGTACTTATGCACATCCCACTTTTCAGTTTTTTATTTATAAAAAATATTCAAAATCATGTATCAATTTAATTTCACTTCACGATTGTGTGTCACTTAGTGTGTGTCTTTCACATAAAATTTCACTTAAATATATTTATGTTTATGGTCCATAGCATGGCAAAATGTCAAAGTTAAAGGGGGGCCGATACTTATGCCACCCACTGTAACTCTAAAAACTGTCACAACATCATTAGATACTCTAATGTTCTGGGAGGTTAAAAACTAAAAACTTTTGATATTTTTTACTTTCTAAAATTGCTGCCACTTTGAATGGAGATATCCAGAAGGATGAAAAGCACTATGATAAACAGCCTTTCAGGTTTTCATAGAAATCTTGAGGAAAGTTGATTCAGTTGTAGTTCAACTGATGAATAGACAACCTTTAAGAGGAACATAAGAGGAACAAGAGACTAAACCAGCCTAAGCCTGGTCTCTTCTCTTTAGGTCCAAGACGCCACCGCCGGAGTTTTCTGAAGAACCAAGATCTGCAACCACAAGGTAAAACAAATTAGTAGCATATTCCCTTACATGTATTATATATTTGCAAACGCCCTCAGTAAACAAGTCTTAAAGAAAATCTCCCCTCCTCCTCCTCTAGCTCCCTCTTGTTCTCTCTTCAGGAGACTCCACCGGCTCCTGATTGTGTTTCTCTCAGGTCTAAGAATCCCCCTCTAGAGTTTTCTATTGATCCTGGCCCTGCACCTGTGAAGTATGACATCATTTCTAATCAGATGGCAGTATAAGTATATGTATGTTTAGTATATATATTCTGTTATTCTCAGAAGGAGCGGAAGTTCTGACAGTGAAGACTTCTCTCTATTGGACCGGGCACCTGGTTTGGAACTGGACCCATTCACCGCTGCACAGAGTAAGACTTCCCCCCCCCCCGGTTCACATGAGTACAGTTTTGTGCACGGCTTGTGTGCGGTGTGGAGCCCACACAAGGTCACGTTCATGGGTTTCCTCCAATAATAGAGAAAATCTAGTAAACAGTGCAGTTATATGTCTTTTGGGATTTGGGATCTCTTAACCCCCACCTGAACCGAGCGCATTTTCTCCAGTTTGGCTTCACCCAAATCTAAAAGCTTCTTGAACAAAGTGTCAAAACAGCGACGAAAACGAGGATGAAAATAAGTGACAAAAAAAAAAGCTACAAAAACACAATAAACAAGGGACAAAACCCAATTAAAAAGTGATGAAAAAGCAACAACAAAAAAGAGCCACAAAAGAGCAACAAAAAACGTGCCAGAAAAGCAACAATAACACAATAAAAAAGCACCAAAAACACAACTAAAAAGAGACGAACACATGAACAAAAATGTAACAAAAACGCAACGACAACAAAACAACAAAGTCACAGGTCTTTGCTTCCAAATGAGGTGTTACACTGGCCAAGCTCTCCAGTCGAGAAGTTTTTAGATTTGGGTAAAGTTGAACTGGAGAAAATGCACTCGGTTAAAGTGGGGGGCAAAGATTAGGTTAAAAAAGCATTCAAAGTCATTAAATGAATTGTGTTAACATCAAGGCCTTAAGTGTCATTAAAAAGCATTACACTGAATTCAAACTCGCACTAAATCTAAATTTCTTGGAAAATTATGACATTGTACAATAATTATTACTGTTAAGGTTGTGAGAAAATACCAAAGTTATGGGCAAGAACATATTCGGTCGCAGTTTTGGCCAAAATTGATCAAATATTTTTGGCATTAGACTAGAATATTATATATAGTACTGAATATTCAGATTTAATCTTTCTTCTTTTTACTCCAATCTGCTTCGGGGAAAACCGACAGGACACGGCCAGTCCAAGAAGACGATACCTCAGCTAACAAAAGAACAATAGGCAGGTAATTAGCAGTGATCATCTATGAATAGGACAGGACTGACCGATACTGGGGGGAGCAGGTCGTTACAGACGCTCTACTTCAAAGGTGTTTACCCACAGGGGAGAGTAGCTGTGATTAGAGGGGAGGAGCCGGGCCAACCCCAACTCCTCCCAATTGGTCTTTATCTACGCTGCGTGCTGAGCAGAATTTCGTCCACTGACGAAGCCTTTTGGATGAGAGGCGAAACGTTTGGAGACCTCAACTACCGAGTACAGAAGATGACTCAAGTACCTTCATTGAAGATAGTACTGAATAATAACATCACGACAACTTTCCAGATTGATCACTGTTGTTATGAAATGTAGTTTTTGCCATGTAATGTAAACACAATCTGATGGCAGCCGCGAGTTATTTTCCATTTGTTGTCCTTAAAGGGACTAGATGCAAGTTGGTCATTTTTATACTCACTACTGCCACCCCAGGTCTAGCATGTAACTGCAGCCTCTATAATAAACTCGTGCATTTATATTTATTTATTCAAACATTGTTCAAACATGTAGGGGGAGGAAAATACTTAGTTTTAACTTTTTTAAACTCCGTATAGTCCCTTTAAAGGTACGTGCACATCTTCGCTTGAAAGACTTGCTATCAGTCGCCCGCATGTGTTCACTTCAGGAAGAGCCACTGCTATAAAAAAAACAAAACTCTGCGTTGTTGCTGCTAAGCACTAATGTGATAATGAAAATAGTTTCCAGATTCCTTGCTTGTGCTTTGGTGACGAGTGGAATAGTTTTACTACCTTTCTCTGACATTTGAGGCAAATCTTGCCTCTTTCGTCCCTCCTGCCTCTCTCCCGGATATTATAACAATACAATATTGTGTGGTTTGAGTGTGTAGTACCTGTCTGTCCAGCCTCATGTCATAATAAAATCCCCTTTAAAACAAACCTTCCAGGCATTTCAAACCACAGCTGCTGTGTTCCTCTTCTTTTCAGACGGTGTTTCAGAGTGTAGAGTGGTTTATTGTCCATGGGAGGAGGGGAGAGAGGGAGAAGGGTCATCATTCCAGGCTAGAAACTCATTGTCAGCGTGCTTAAATATCCTCTGTGATCCTCCATGTGTCTCTGTTTTGCACTTTTACATTATCCACTAGGGCACTTTTACATTATCCACTAGGGTGCGGGTTGATTTTTTTCCAAAGTCCATCAGATTCTCTCATGTGCTTACGCGTAGCTCCAACGTCTTTCTGTCACCAGTGCCGCTGAGCGTCTGCTCTCTCCTTTTCCCCTCAGCTCGTGCTAATTTTTCCAAAAGTTCATCGCGTTGCAGCCTCACAACTTTCCATCACAACCTTTCACGCTTTCACAGGACAGAGAGCCGTATTTATCCAGCTGCGAAGCAGACAGAAGAGAAAGGGGAGAGGAGAGATTGTACCACAGCCAGTCTTTCCTCTGGTTGGGGTTGGGGACCTCTGCTGTAAATGAGTCCATGCAGATTCTTTCTGTGGCGCTGTTCAAGCTCCTGTACTGCATTGTGGCTAATATCACTCAGTATTCAGTGTGAGCCCAGCGTCATTCGCCCTTTTGGAGGACGCAAGTAGAGGATTATTTCTCTTTTTTTCTGTTTCAGGGGAGCACAAAGAGAGTCTAAAGAGCAGGTGTGACATCGTGACGGAAGGAATTGAAGGTGCTGGAGAGACGGTGTCTCTGAACAGAATCTACACTGAGCTGTTTATCACAGAGAAGCAGAGAGAGGAGGACCAACACGAGGTGCAGCGACTGCAGGCGGGGTTTAAGAATGTGGTGCAGGAGACGTCCATCCGGTGCCACGACATCTTCAAACCTTTACCCTGCGATCAGAGGCCTGTTCGCACGGTGCTGACGAGCGGCGTGGCGGGAGTGGGAAAGACCTTCTCGGTTCTGAAGTTCTGTCTGGACTGGGCTCAGGGCTCGGAGAACCAAGAACTGGAGCTGGTGGTGCCGCTGTCCTTTCGAGAGCTGAACCTGGCCACTGGCCAGGTTCCAGTGGCCAGTGGCCAGGTTCCAGTGGTTCCAGCAGACTGTAGTCTGCTGGAGCTGATGCACATGTTCCATCCAGCGCTGCAGCCGCTCACGGCTCAAAGTCTGACTCACAGGAAACTGCTGTTCATCTTCGACGGCCTCGATGAGAACCGCCTGCCTCTGGACTTCACCTGTGAGTTTATCCACGAGGTCACACAGACATCAGAGGTCAGCAAGCTACTGATCAACCTCTTCAGAGGAAAGCTGCTTCCTGACGCCCTTATATGGACCACAACCAGACCGGCAGCAGCCAATCAGGTCCCTGCATCCTGCGTGCACAGGTGAGTTGTGGAAGAAGTATTTCAATAGTTTACGTTCAGACTGCAGGACAGGTAATGCTCTATGGGCTTTATGCAGTGCCTCACGTGATATCCGTTTGGACTGTAACATCAGCGCTGTCCTTCCTCTCCACTATCTTATACATTCACAATTAGCAGGGTCCCACACAAATGAAGAGGCCCACACAAATTAAAGTTAGGATGAGACGTAACAACTTCATAAGGGTGGGTGTTTTTGTCTTGAGGCTAACGGCTAACACAAAATAAAAAATGAAACTAAATTAGTGCAAAGTTTTGAACAAGCCTGCGCAAAAAAGAATCAGCCTGTTAGTAGTTTAAATATTATTGAGTTGTTCACATGTTATATTGTCATATATTTAAAAATAGCCCTTAAAAGCTCCGCCCTTAACGACCACTGGCGTTTCCTCCAGGGCAGGAGTCACAGCGAATGATGTTTGTAACACACCCTGCTAATTGTGACTGTAAAAGATGGGAGAGTATGGTAAGGACAGCGTAGATCTTATTGTCCAGCCGAAAACCATGTGGGGCACTGTGAATATAACCCATTCAGATTTTTTTTCAACTCTGATTATTTTGCAAGGTCGTTCATATTACTCTCAAATGCGGCCTGTCTGTGATCTCCTGAATGTGTCGCGGAGTAAAGAGCACAATGCACTGCTGATTGGTCATGTTAAAGGTGTGAGAAACTAACGAATGACAGTTTCCTTCATTTGAAAGATCAGCAGTCCCTTTCAAGTTAATCTCCAATAAAAGCGATTAAAATCATAATCTCCTCTCCTCTTACCTCTCGTCTCTTCGTCCTTTGTGATTTTACGATCCAAATCAATGCTCCCTCTGTCCCTGGTGCATGCGTCGTCTGCAGCGGTGTAGCAGTGTCAGTTTGAGGAGAGTGGCAAGATAGCTCTTTTATCCTTCTCCTTTCAAATTTTCCTTAACCTTTGAGGCCGACATCATGAGGTCGACTTTGAGGAACCTTTGGCCTTTAGGAACAGAAGCTTCAGCCGCTCCTTCTGTGTCAGGACGATCTGAACTTTCCTAACCCAGCAGAGGGAACAACCAGGAAGTTAGGTCATACAATATACGCTCCACAACCTCCTGCACTGCAACAAATTGATTTATTAATTATTACCAATATAATCCGAGTAACTTGTCAAATACTCTTTATAAACACAATTATCACTCAAATTCACCAAATCCTGTGCTTTTTGTTCAGTGTTTCCCAACCGGGGGTAGGGGGACCTAGCAGGGGGTACTTGGAAGCATTTCAGATTGAAATAAAGGGGGAAACTGAACATTATTTTGATAGGAATAGCTATACTTTGCAGTAAGATGTGTAGCTTTCAGAGAATTTTAGGTTTATTTTGAAATGCAACATTGTCATTTTACTTACGAATAGCGCTTTTATGTGATTCCTTTCTAAATAAATGGCAACAACAATGACGTATAGGGTACACGACACGTACTACCACTGAAAGGTCCAAGGGGTCCGCAAGACAAAAAAGGCTTTAGTTCACCACCCAGCAAATGTTCCAGTGTTAATGTGACACTGTTTGGTGTCTATATGAGTCCAACCTTCTCAGTGTTAATGTGAGTTGACTCTCTTCAGAGTTAGACTGAAGGATAGAGAATCTGACACCATGAGTGACAGTAACATGACGTTAAATAGAATGTGTTCTTTATTTCCAATAATAAGGCTGAGGCCTCATTGGACTTCAGTCTGTCCTAGACTGACAGGTAAAGAAGCAGGAAAATGTGTCATTCAATGAACGTCTAGGACTTCAGCTGGAAGTACAAATTAAAAACTGAAAATCAAGCAATCATTAATAACAGTTAGATTAAAGGAAAGAATAAAACTGAAGACATATACTTTTTTTAAAAAGCTCTTGAACTGTATCTGATGTAGGGTGATGTGTGTCCCTGTTCCTCTGAGTCAGGGTGGACCATGACTGATGTGCACAGGTCTATGTTACAGCAGACTGCACTCCAGGGTTATTTTATTGTCTCCAAATTAAAACTGGATACCACAGTCCTGTCAACTCACATTAACACTGAGAAGGTTGGGCTCGTATAGACACCAAACAGTGTCACATTAACACTGGAACATTTGCTGTGCACAGACAGCTTTAGTGTCTGCTCTTTCACAGTGGATCTTATGCAAATGAGCCATGTGGCTTAAATTTTGTGTGTAATGTAACCCATAAGTTCATAGATTTCCTATAATAAAACTTTCAGATGCTGCTGTGGCTCTAACGCTGCATGACCTGTTTTACACTTTCATATATTTAGGACCGAGCTCATGGTTTTATTTAATGACAGCCTTCAAAATTTCAGTCAAAGCTAAGAATATTCGTCAAATAATTCTGAGTTAACGTAAGCTCTTGTAAAAAGACCTTTATGCTCCCATATTGTACTTAAACAGTCATTTTTATGTTCCACCACGGGCACAGGTTGACGGAGGTGCGCGGCTTCACAGATACACAGAAGGAGGAGTTTTTCACCAAGAGGTTCACAGACCCACAGCGGTGCAGTACCGTCCTGCGCCACTTGAGGGCATCACAGAGTCTCCACACCATGTGCCAGATCCCAGTCTTCTGCTGGATCACGTCCACCGTCCTGGACCACATGTTGGAGAGCGATGAGAGCGGCCCGCTGCCCCAGACTCTCACCGACATGTATGCACGCTTCCTGTTGGTGCAAACCTACAGGAAGAGGAAGTACAGGCCGGAGGGAGGAGCCATGGAGGTCACTCAGAGCGACTGCGACCTGCTGCTGAAGCTGGGCAGACTGGCCTTCGAGCATCTGCAGAGCGGAAACATCATGTTCTACCAAAAGGATCTGCAGCAGGTGGGTCTGGACCTGAGCGAGGCGGCGCTGTACTCTGGACTCTGCACCAAGATCCTCAAAGAAGAGAGCGTCATCTTCCGCCAATCCGTGTACTGCTTCATCCATCTGAGCGTGCAGGAGTTTCTGGCTGCAGTTTACATGCTCCGCTGTTTCAACCACAACCAGACGGAGCAGGTAAAGGAGTTTCTCAGTGACTGGGAAGAGAATTTACCTCTCGACATCTTCCTCAAGATGTCCCTGGAGAAGTCTTTTGAAAACCAGAGCGGCCGCCTGGACCTGTTTGTGCGGTTTCTCCACGGCCTCTCGAAGGAGTCCAACCAGGCGCTGCTGAGGTCCCTGCTGGGGCCGGTGCGCACGGACGCGGAGACGACTCAGGAGATCGTCCGTAACCTGAAGGAGCGGAACACGGGGCGGATCTCGGCCAACGGCAGCATCACAGTGTTCAGCTGCCTGACAGAGATGAACGACCGCTCGGTGCACGGGCAGATCCTGGACGTCCTGAAGGCGGAGTTCGGGTCTGAGGAGGAGAAGCTTGCGGAGTTCCACTGCGGGAGCTTGGCCCAGAAGCTGCAGATGCCGCAGGAAGTGCTGGACGAGCTGGACATCAAGAGGTTCAGGAGGATGCCAGATGGGAAGCTGAAACTGGTGCCGCCCAATACCTGCCGAGAGGCCACGTAAGTTATGGATTTAAGCATTTTTTTACACATGTTCCTCACACACATGGGACTTGTGCATGTAAACACACCACGCCGGATTGTAGACGCTAATGACACTAGCAAGTTTGCTTGAAGCCAATGGCTGACATTAGTTTGATGTTGGGATGTACCGATACGATAATGATATCGGAGCCGATAATGGAAAAAATACTGTATCGATTATTGATTCCAAATATCCAATACTGAGCCAATACCTGCTGTGACTCACTATTTAAAGAAAAAACACAACTTTCACCAAATCTAAGTGAATAAGGACATGGAGAACCACTGAGTTAGTTTCAACCTCCGCAAACCTACTGTAAATTGCTGCGGAAAATGTCGAAGCAAAAAAAAAACAAGGCTAGTACAGAAACCTTGATTGGGTCATCTAAAGTAATAAAATAAAATTGTCAAGGACAAGTGTTTGTAGGCTATTTTAGTTTATGAAATAAATGTCCATCCATCCATCCATTTTCTTCCACTTGTCCGTTGCCGGGTCGTGGGGGCAGCCGCCGGAGCTGCCCAAATCACATTGCACCAGCCCCCCATGGCTCCTTCTGCAGGTGGTGGGTCCACGGAAGGACGGCCTCACGGTTCAAACCGGGCCTGTTGGTCTCTCCTAGGGGGCTACCAGTGTAGGCAGACACTGGAGGCAATGTGGGTGAAGTGCCTTGCCCAAGGACACAACGACAATGTGCACGGTCAGGAGGCGGGATTCGAACCCACGACCTTCCGATCATGAGACGACCCGCTTTCAAATGGGGTATCACACTGCCATATAGGCTTTACACTGTAAGTTGTGATTAGTAAAGATTGCTCAAAAAAATTGCAGACAAAAATTGCCACAAGTTAATTGAGTTTGTGATCGCAGGTCCTAGGCTCTCCATGTCAATACGCTTTGAGGTTTGGAAATGTATATTTGGAGAAAATAACTCAAAGCCTAAGACGGGAAGATAGGGGGTCTGCTAGATATCACGGGGCATTCCTACTAAGCGCAAAAAGTTACGCTATAGTTTGCATTTAGAAAAACAAGATCGGGCCCACTGAGTTTGAGTTCTGACTCACAATCTCCCTTCATCGTCTTTTATACTAAACTGTTTTCTACTGCATAATAATAATAAATAAAGATAGTGATTACAAACAGAAGATATTGAGAATTTCCTGTATTTATAAAATTATTGTCACTTTTAAGAATTTTGTGGAATGGACTCTCAAAGGAGCATGCAGAAGTGGTGGCCTCCGCTCTGAAGTCCAGTTCGTCTCAGCTGCGGCTCCTCGACCTGTGGCTGCGTGACGGAGATGCAGTGGAGGCTTTCTGTGACGGACTGAGGGACCCACACTGCCGGCTGGACACGCTCAGGTCAGAGTCGGGTGCAAAGTTTAGAGCATGTTCTGAAATGCATGTGATTGTTTTAGTTCATATTTCAGTATTTGAACTTGGACTTACAGTATTTGTACTTCTTCCAGTCTCCACCACAGCCGGTTGTCGAAGTCCAGCTGTTGTTCTCTGGCCTCGGCTCTGAAGTCCAACCCGTCCCACTTGAGGAAGCTGGACGTGAGCTGGAATGAAGAGCTGCAGGACCCAGGGGTGGAGCAGCTGTGTGCGTTTCTGCAGAGCCCTGAGTGTCTGCTGGACATTCTCAGGTCAGAGATGTTTTAACAGGACAATCAAACATATTCACTCCAGTAGTGATGGCAAAGAAAATCAACACTGTGTGCAAAAGGGTATGTTACAATCAGTGATGAGCAGGCAGGCTATAATTGATTAATTCACATAATTATAGTGATTTCACAATGCTTTTTGTCAGTTTTGTGGTTAAAAATGGCCAAATGTCAGTGTGCTGCGAGGTGAGGGAGGTGCGTCGCTGGTCTCCTTCTGCAGTACAAAGTTGCCTTGCTGTTTAGGAATGCAACCATGGGATCGCAAAACGGGATCGCTTTAAGCTTTAACCTGTTAAAGCGCTGAAATAATTGTTTTTGTCTCAGAGCTTGGATCTTGGCGTTTGGTCACATTTGAGCCCAACCCACCCTGAGTCTCTGTGATTTGATTGGCTTCAGATTTACACTGTAGGTCAGACACCATGAGTGACAGTAACATGAAGATAAAACATGACGCTACAAGTGTGATATTTATTATAAACAAAAAGGCTGAGGCTTCATGCTCTTTAGCCTGACAGGTGAAGAAAGTATGTCATGGCGCTTCTGCGTGAGACAGTTATTTCATATTTCTGCAGAATGAAAGATTGAATATCAAGTATATCTTAATCACTAGTGCAAGTGTGAAAATCCATTATTTCTAATAAAAATAAAAATAAATCCAGTCACTTGTATGTTGTTGAGTCATGTTTGTCCCAGCTCCTCTGAGTCGTGGCGCAGCAGGACTGATGTGGACAGATGTTACAGAAGAAGCTCATGAGGTTCATTTCTTCAACACAGTTACTATAGTAACTTTTTTCACCAAAGTAAAAGTAGATCTACCACAGTCCTGTCCACATCTGTCATGGTCCACCATGACTCAGAGGAACTGGGACACAAATGACACTCCATCAGATACAATTGTCATGTTTTGTTTTTTTTGTAAAATGAGAGTAATCAATAATTAACTAATATTTTTAATGATATAATTTCAGGATTTTCACATTAGATTTTTACTTTTTTTGATCGGAAATATTATTTTTTGTATATTTTTGAGTTTCAGAATAAGATATGACTCTTATATCCAGCAGAACTCTGACGTTCTGTCTAAAACAGAATCTCCATGACTTTCTTCTTCACTTCTCAGTCTGTGACTGAAGAGCAACGAAGCCTCAGCTTTTTTACAGACAATAAAGAGCTCACTATTAAGCATCATGTTACTGTCACTCATGGTGTCTGACCTAAAGTCTAACTCTGAAGAAAGTCAATTCACATGTACACTGAGAAGGTTGGAAGGGCGCCCCTAGTGTTCAAGTGCGTCCAACTGCCCGGACCGAATTTCTATTTATTTTGAGCCCACGGGCGGGCAGGTGGAGGTTAAGAGGTTAAGTCTGAAAGTGTTGTTAATAGACTGAATACTATGTGCCATTGCCCCCTGTCTGCAGGCTGGAGAACTGCAGGCTGGGGAAGGGCAGCTGCTCGTCTCTGGCCTCCGCTCTCACCATGAACCCGTGTCACCTGCGGGAGCTGGATGTGACGGAGAATGAGCTGACGGATGCCGGAGTGCAGTATTTCTGTGACGCTCTACAGACGCCGCACCTCAAGCTCGAACATCTCAGGTGTGGTAACTGCTCTGCTTTTCATAAGCACCAACGACACACTCAAAGCTAAATGCAACACTGTGCTACTCCATTGCTCACAGTTCAGTGATAATTAAGTAGTGCTGTGCGATACCTGGATTTTGGTATCAATCAATACCATGGAAATACAGGGCCTCGATCATAAAACAATAAGACTGGAAATGTTTTAAGTATCTTAAGACAGGGGTCTGTATGTTTACCCTGAAGTGCACGCCATATGTGTCCTTCCGCGGCCACGACACACTAATAATAATAATAATAATAATGCATCGGTTTTATATAGCGCTTTTCTGGACACTGAAAGACGCTTTACATTGCATTATTCATTCACTCCATACCTGGTGGTGGTAAGCTACTATTGTAGCCACAGCTGCCCTGGGGTAGACTGACGGAAGCGAGGCAACCAGCCTCAAAAATTTGAACTGAGAACAATTATTTTAGCTGTCCCGTTTGATAAATGATGTTACGTCAACAATTTTTAAACTTTGGCTCCTCTGACCACCACCAACCACTCACTCACTCACTACATTCGCTAGGCTTCCTGGTGTTACCAAACGGTCTCCCATCCAAGAACCGACCAGGCCCTTCCCTGCTTAGCTTCCAAGGTCTGACGGGATTGGGCAGAGCAAAGGTGGTAAGGTTTCGCTTTTACATAGACGGAGCTAAAAAACTCAAAGCAGCACATTTGATGTGAGGCTCGTGTTTGGGCTGTTCCTGGACAACATTCTGCTTGGACTTTTTTGTAAAGAAAGATTTTGAGGCAGATTATGACCAAGATTGGATCTTGGATGGGAGACCGTTTGGGAACACCAGGAAGCCTAGTCAATGTAGTGAGTGAGTGGTTGGTGGTGGTCGGAGGGGCCGATGGCGCAGACTGGTTGCCTCGCTTCTGTCAGTCTACATGAGGGCAGCTGTGGCTACAGTAGTAGCTTACCACCACCAAGTATGGAGTGAATGAAAAATGTAATGTAAAGCATCTTTGCTTTACATTCCAAAAAAGCGCTATATAAAACCGATTATTATTATTATTATTATTATTAAAATTGAACACTTATCAAGCACAAGGCCAACATGTGACAGCATAAATTAGAAAGTGTCAATTTTATTACTGTATTACTATAATTTAATACTGCCTAATTTAAAAAACAAATACATTGTATTATTTATATTGCACTTGCACCGTGAACCAAACCGAACAGGGAGATAGCTGAACCGTTACAGCCCTGATCAAAACTGTCGCCAAATGCAAAGCAATCTGGGGAAATAAACTGTAAAAATTGTAACAAAAAGGATGGATACTAGCTCTATGGTATCGTAGCGATACTGACTTTTGGTATCAGTTCTATCAGTACTTGGATTGATCTGCAAAGCCCTAACATTTACAGTGCCTCTCGAAATACACATTTTGTCATGTTTACAACCATAAAACATAAAGATTTTTATTTTTTACTGAAAGTTCACACACAAGTAACAGACAACTGTGATGTGAAAACAAAATGATACATGATTCTGTTATTTTTCAAAAAATAGAAAAGTGAAAAGTGGGGCGTGCACAAGTATTCATACAGCATTTTCGGAGTGCATTAAATATCCTTTATAACATTCCTAATGACTGCAGAATGTTCACACCTTGCCCTAACCATTAAATAGAGGCCACCTGTGTGTAATCTACTCTCAGTATAATTCCAGCTGTTCTGTGAGGGCTTCAGAGCTATGGTCAGAGTGTATTGGTCACTAAACATCATGAAGGCCAAGGAGCTCACCAGAGAGGTCAGGGATAAAGTTGTGGAGAAGTTTAAAGCAGCGTTAAGTTATACAAAGATTTCCCAAGATTTGAACATCTCACGGAGCACTGTTCAATCCATCATTCAGAAATGGAAAGAGTATAGCACCACTGTGAACTTACCAAGACACGGGCGTCCACCTAAACTAACAGACCGAACAAGGAGAGCACTGGTCAGAAATGTAACCAAGTGCCCCAAGATAACTCTGGAGGAGCTGCGACGTACTGCCGCTGAGCTGGGGGAATCTGTACATGGGACAACTATAAGTCGTACTCTACACAAATCTGGCCTTCATGGACGAGTGGCAAGAAGAAAGCCATTATTGAAAGGAGGCCATAAGAAATCCTGTTTGAAGTTTGCTAGAAGTCATATGGAGGACACAGCTACCATGTGGAAGAAGGTGCTTTGGTCAGATGAGACAAAAATTGAACTTTTTGGCCCAAATGCAAAACGTTATGTATGGAGCAAACCTAACACTGCTCATCGTCCTGAGTGCACCATCCCCAGTGTCAAATATGGTGGGGGGAGCATCATGCTATGGGGCTGCTTTTCCTCAGCGGAGACTGGGAAGATTGTAAGAATAGTTGGGAAGATGGATGGAGCCAAATACAGAGACATTTTGGAGGAAAACCTGCTGGAGTCAGCAAGAGAATTGAGGCTGGGGCGGAGATTCACCTTCCAGCAGGACAATGACCCTAAACACAAAGCTAAATCTACAATGGAATGGTTTAAAAACAAACATATTAATGTGTTAGAATGGCCCAGTCAAAGTCCTGACCTAAATCCTATTGAAAATCTGTGGAAAGACCTGAAAACTGCTGTTCACAAACGCTCTCCTTCTAATTTGACAGAGCTTGAGTTGTTTTGTAAAGAGGAATGGGCTAAAATGTCAGTCTCTACATGTGCAAACCTTGTAGTCATACCCCAGAAGACTTGCTGCTGTTATTGCAGCAAAAGGGGGTTCCACAAAGTATTAAGTCATGCTGTATGAATACTTATGCACACCCGACTTTTTGGTTTTCTATTTTATGAAAAATAACAGAATCATGTATCATTTTGCTTTCACTTCACAGTTGGCTGTTACTTGTGTGTGAACTTTCAGTAAAAAAAATTAAAAATAAAATCTTTATGTTTATGGTTGTAAACATGACAAAATGTGCAAAAGTTAAAGGTGTATTAGTACTTTTGAGAGGCACTGTAGACAGAGGCAGACCATGCTCTTCACTTTGGAGCTTATACCTGTGTATGTTTTGCTCTGACGGGCATGTTATTTCAGACTGGATAACTGCAGCCTGTCAGAGGCCAGCTGCTCGTCTCTGGCCTCGGCTCTAATCCTAAACCCTTCATCAAATCTGAAGAAACTGGACTTCAGCGTGAATGAAGTGTGTGACTCGGGAGTGGAGCTTCTCTCTGAATATCTGCGGAGTCCAAACTGTCGTCTGGAGGCCATCGAGTCAGTTATTTTTCTTCTTTTTCACACGAGGAGTCCGCCTGAGCTCCCATAAAACAAATAATACATATGATGCTGCAGGTGAAAACATGGATTAATAGGTTTTAATAGGTTTTAATAGGTTAATAGGTTTTTCTCAATTTTTGAGATTTGTTTTGGTTTTGATGTCAAAGTGAAAACTAGACCAAACTCACCCTTTACAATGTTTATTTTATAACGTTTGGTCAACTTCTGAAATCTGAAAACACTCCAACATGGCCGCGCGCCGAGTTTCTCACATGAACAAATGCGGGCATGTTTGGGATCCATGTGACGCACGGAATTCCCCTGATAATGTTCTGCTATCCAATTATGGTAATTTCATTTCGGAAAGACGACATACACACATGTGTGCAAATGCCACACACAAACTTTAGGGCCCGTTTTCTCTTAATTCATTTTTCATCCCACTCTTGCAACAACATCCATTTTAGTAGCTCCTACAGACTCCAAACTTTACAAGATTTGGAAGGTTTTTTAGAGGACTTTTCCCCATGTTTAATCCCTGCCTGATATATCAAGCTTTAAATCTCAAAAACAAGGCTTTTTTTTTTTCAACTTGCTTGTTCATAAACATAACAGATATACAAAACCCCCTCCTTGTAACTAATGTCAGCAAAATAAAACCATGACATGGCTCTATCCATGGACGTAAATTACCTCTAAAACAGTGGTTCTCAACTGGAATGGCATCAGGGCATATAAATCAGGACAAGCCATGACCCAAATAAGAACTGACTTTGTTACATAAATGTATATAAAATATAGTATTTTCCACATCTGGGTCCCAAACCACCAGTTGGGAACCACTAAACTTAACCCCGGTGTGAACCATGTCTAACTTAAATGCTTTACTGAAGCAAAATAAATCATATCTTATCTAATTGAAAGAGTTAAAGTCTAAAATGACAGATGTCCCTGAGCTTCACCTGTCCCGTCAGCTGTACCACAGCTTGTGAGCCGCAGATCTTGTTTAACCTCTGTGTTTTGCTGCAGATTGAAGGCCTGCGGGCTGACGGACAGGAGCTGTGCAGTGTTGGCCTCGTCTCTGAACGTTTTCATGAAGGACCTGAGACTGAACTGGAACGAGAACATGAAAGACTCGGGGGTGGAGCACATGAGTGGGTTTGTCCGCAGTCCGCACTGTGGTCTCGAGGTTCTCAGGTAATGGCACTCAGTCTCCCGAAAAGCATAGAGTAAGTGCAATTTTCCAAACAAATATTGCAGTTGTCCAGAATTGCATTTAATTCTCGCTCGCCTGTGGTCTGACTCTGTGCTTTCCGAGTCTAATTACTCTGCTAACTAGTCGATGAGTTGAGTGAAGGGCTTTCTTTCAAGACTAAAAATTCAAGATTTCTTTATTTGTTTCATGGGGAAATTTGTCCAGGACACACAGTATTAAAGTTTCTGCAGATAGCTCAAAGATGGTAGATGCAGACCACTATAGCACATCTGGGCAAAGAGAAACCGGAGAGTTGGTTTTCAATATTTATTCACCTTTCACAGTCCATGCACAGCAAAGTGTTAATGTGACACTGTTTAGTGTCTATATGAGTCCAACCTTCTCAGTGTTAATGTGAGTTGACTCTCTTCAGAGTTAGACTGAAGGATAGAGAATCTGACACCATGAGTGACAGTAACATGATGTTAAATAGAATGTGTTCTTTATTTCCAATAATAAGGCTGAGGCCTCATTGGACTTCAGTCTGTCCTAGACTGACAGGTAAAGAAGCAGGAAAATGTGTCAGGGAAAGTCTAGGACTTCAGCTGGAAGTACAAATTAAAAACTGAAAATCAAGCAATCAAGAGGAACAGGGACACACATGAACCTACACCAGGTACAGTTCGAGAGCTTTAAAAAATATATATATATATATGTAGTTTTATTCTTTTAATCTAACTTATTAATGATTGCTTGATGTTCAGTTTTTAATTTGTACTTCCAGCTGAAGTCCTAGACGTTCATTGAAGAACACATTCTATTTAACGTCATGTTACTGTCACTCATGGTGTCAGATTCTCTATCCTTCAGTCTAACTCTGAAGAGAGTCAACTCACATTAACACTGAGAAGGTTGGACTCATATAGACACCAACATTAACACTGGAACATTTGCTGTGTGGTTTCTAAAGAAGTAAACAATGACACAAACACAGAATTAGGAACTAAACAATTAAAGAAATCTATTAACCCCAAGTATTATTATAAACCAGAAATTGTCTCCATCAGTCACGCATAGATATTCAAACAGAGAGGTGTTGACAACAGTGTGTGGACCCAGCCCTTTACAGCACATCTGTATAGAGTTGGTGAATCAAGGGATTCATTGCACAAACCGTCCACCAGAGGCTGCCATTGGAGAATAGGGTGGTATTCATGGATGAACTGCGGCGGAGCCAATACAGGTAGAGGGCGCTCTGGGAGTGGCTCTACCAAAAAGGTTACAGGGTGAGCCAATCTAGTGCCAGGTGTGGTGCTACAGAGGCAAATGGTTTTCACCGTGCTCGTGCTCGTCTGTGTGTTTTTAAAACAATAATCAGCGAAGCTCAAATCATCCTGCACATAGTATTTGTATACTTTATTGTCCCCGTAGGGAAATTTGTCCTCTGCATTTAACCCATCCTTCGATGCCACTGAGGCAACCCGTAAGGAGCAGTGGTCGACGGCAGTGCCGCGCCCGGGGACCCATCTCCATGATGTGGGGCCAGGTTGATGGTCAGAATCACCTGGCTGGAGGATTCACCAATTGCACATGTTTTTAGTGGTAGGGGAAACCGGAGTGCCCGGAGGAAACCTACGCAGACACGGGGAGAACATGCAAACTCCACACAGAAAGGCCCCGTCCAGGTGGGAATCGAACCCGGGACCTTCTAGCTATGAAGCACGAGCGCTAACCGCTGTGCTACCGTGCCGCCCAACGGTAGCCAAAGCACGCATTCATCCAACTTTTAAATGCGCCACAACAAACTGCGATCGGAATTGGTCAGCCAGGATTTGGCTTTGACGCCAACGACTCCGCCCCATGGCCTCTGGGACAGCTGCCACATTAAAAAACCACACCCACCAAATTGACATGACAAAGACTGTAAACCCTTAACAATCAAAATACCCCCATAACACAACAGCGCTCTGCTCTTTGGCCTGAGTTTAAGAGGTTCACTTATCTGCGGAGGAATGATTACGTTTATGTTTTTATTTTATTGGATCATGCTGTACAGTTACCAAGAACTGTGTGAATGAGGCAATAAGGTACGTTTTTTTATGAGGGAGCAGCACGGTTAAAAGCTTTATAAAAAAAGAAAATTAAGGCAAGGTGAAAACATAGATTTTTCATGCCGTTGTCACTTGTTAGATTTTTGGTAAGTTTTCGCCTTAAAAGGTGCATTATCCAACTTTTTGCGTATTTGACCTTGTAGTGACCCACTCACTGTACGAATGGTCAGCATGGCGCCTTTATTTTCCATCACAGTGGTCTCTAGGACACACCAGGATCAATTGTTTGGTAGGTTTTCTGGTGAGAGGGTCCGTTAGCAGTGAAAACCTTCCAAACAATTGATCCTGGTGTGTCCTAGAGACCACTGTGATAAAGTGAAGGCGCCATGCTGACCACTCGTACAGTGAGTGGTTCACTACAAGGTCAAATACGCACAAATATCAACTTTTTTTCCCACAGAAAAAGTCACATAATGCTCCTTTTAAACATTTTCGTTTTAATGTCATTTCCAGTTTTTTACTTGAAGGTCTTTTGAAGTTTTCTTTCTTTTTCTTTCATATCTAATTCCTAGCCTGATACAAAACACAAGATACAAAATCCCCTCTGAACAAATCTTTTCAATAAAAAAATACCTTTTGTAAAAGTTTTTTTCCCTCCCAGATTTCGAGGCTGTGGCGTGTCGGGGACGGGCTGCTCGTCCCTGGCCTCAGCTCTGGAGTCCACGCCCTCGTCTCCACTGAGAGAACTGGATCTTTGCGAAAACAGTCTGAGTCCCGGCGATGTGGAGACGCTGTCGAAGCTGCTGCTGAACCCACAGTACAAACTGGAGAAGCTCGAGTCAGTGCCTTGATTTGTTGTTTGACTTTTACCTGCTCTTCTGAATATCTCAAACCTGTTTCGTTTTTGCAGATGGGAAGAGAACTGAAACCGGATGGACCAAGATCACTGATGCCTTTTATTTATAATCAATATTACAACAGTAACAATCATTTACTTCAAAGGGCTTTTAAAGCGTAGCTTTGTTAAAAAAATATATATATATATATTCAACAACAATGCTATAACACTACACAATTATCTATAATACAAAAGCTATGCTAAAAAAATCTACCTAAATGCTATAACTAATCGCAAACCTGACAATCGATGAAAATACTCTCTCGCTATTCCTTCTCCAACTCCCTTCGGGGCCGTGAGCGAAACTGGGCCGCTTTTATAGAGCGGCAGAGCAACTGACGTCAGGCTTCACGCCTGCGCAAATACTGGCGCCAAATTCAAAAATCAAATGCAGTAAAGACCGATCGCCTGTAGATGGCGCCTCACTGGCGGTTTTAGGCATAAAGTTTATCTCTCAACTAATTTGCACTATTGGACACTCATTTACACAGTTTATCAGCAAAAAAGTGGATTTGAAGGTGAGTTTTCCTTTAACTCTGCAACTTAAGCCCAACTGAGCAAGTTTCTGATCAGTTGAGTCTATTTTACTTTATCTGACTAAACGCACACACTGTGCATTTGGATTGCTTCTTACGCCTGTGATGTGGTGGCGTTTGTGTGAGGGGCTGGTGCTTTCTTTGCTGCGCGATCTTTAATGCCTGGTTCACAACAAATGCAGCCAAAGCCTCCAAAGTGTCAGGTTTACATTGAAAATAGATGGGGGGAGCGTCGAGAAATCATGCAGTGCGTCCCGCACCTCCTGTGCAGCTCGTTTTGAAGCTTTTTGACGCACATCCAGCGCCTCGAAAGCGGCCGAGGCTAGAGTTGGAATTATTGGACTTTATGGAGAAATTCGCGAGCGTCGACCAATCAGGAGCTTTCTCCAACAGTGACGCTGGAGCGGAGCCACCGGCGCAAATCCCATGCTGCAAATGTAAACAGTCAGAGTCATGGAGGATTTTAGCTTCATTGTGTAGTGAACCGGAGCAGTTCTGAGACTTTTACAAAGACACACATCAGTGTTTCTTTTACCTAAACACCCAGGATTAAAAGCGGCGACAAGAAAACTTATTTCAGTGACTGGTTTTGCGCTGGGAATGTGTTTTGGCCTTGATGATGCTCGTAGAATTCCCATCGGAGAAAGCTAATGCTACAAGCTAAAGCCCCGGACAATCGTGTGAAAATGAGAAATATGCACGAATAATGTGAATTAAGCCCATGTACATAAAGCATCTGTTTAACAATGATCACACACTGAGCCGGGCATGTTGATTTTTAAAGTTTATTGCGCACATTTCATCTACAATGTGTCGTAGCCGAGTGGTTTTCTCCCGGAGATAATAAGCTATTAGCAGCTGGTGCCGTGCCATTGGTCTGACTACCTATTAGTCCGATGTCTCATTATTCTGAAACTGTCCCATTGAGCAGAGGAGCCATTAGTCCGACATCTCTAACCCAGTTGTGTTGTGGATTAAAGAGCCATATACAACCCTAACCTTAAGGTCAGTAGACTCTTACCTGAACTTAATTTTCTTTTTCAACCCCTACTCAATGGGACATTTTCGGAATAATGAGACGTCGGACAAACGGGTTGTCGGACTAATGGGCCGACCCCTAGCAGCCAACAGCTAACTCGCATTGATCCTGTGAAAACAAGTATTATGCACTAATAATGTCAATAGAGTCCCAAAATGGCTATTCTGGGGGTAACTAGTCTATTTTTCAGGCAAGAACTCTGAGCTGACGCGCGGCCAGAACGTCTGACGCTCGGTGACAAGCATTTGATTGCAATAAGCACATGCGGCCAACTAGGGGCTTTGGGCACGTTTTTGAAAAAGCATTTGGTGGGGACGCACTATAAGAGTTTTTGTTCTGTTGAACTGGAGCCAAAGCAGAAATGACGCATATTCGCTTCATGATATTCTCCGTACGTCGCAGTTTGGATCAGGGAATCCCAATAGATTACAATGGGTTATTCCAAATGTTTCAGAAACTGAAATATTTACCATAACCCGAATATTGACGGCACGTATACGTAGTCATTGATGAGGAATTCACTCCCAGGCAGAAAATCGTGACCTTATTATCTTTACTTTTATTTCCATTAGTCAACGGCCCAAACACGCTCTTATTTTCACGTTTCAAGCTACAGCACCTTGAATTCCCTAAATGTGACTTTGATGTGGCATTACTGGAACCACCAGGAAACTGAGATTCGCGGCTCCTTACGGGTCGTCCCAGTGGTGTCGAAGGATGGGTCAAATGCAAAGGACACATTTCCTTGTACAGTTGTACTTGCACCTTATTTAAATGTAGACAATGCTAAAATGCATTTCTATTTTATACTGTGGACTTTATCTGTTACAATTTAAAGCTGGGGTACCTGATTTTTTTGGTGTTGTAGAATACTTTTATTTTTGCCACCTCAGAGTATGTTGTAAACACAGCAAAACACAGACCTTGTTGTATTGTCTTCACCTAAAGTTTTATTGAGCAATGGATGATAGAAGTCTAATCTTCACTTTGTCACCACTCAATGCTGTATGTGGGTGTTAAATGTGTATATAATTACATTCTTTGAACAATGTGAATACACAGGAGAGACTATGAGAGCTAGAAACAAGTTTGGGCCAAAACAAAAGATGTCTCTGTTTGAACAGTAAAAGTCAGGTACCCCAGCTTTAAGTTCACATTACTCATCTGGAGAAGTGTTTCCTGGTGCTAAACGAATCATAAAGTTGTGACATTGTAAAAGTTGTTTCCTTTAAATATATTTTCGTAAAACCATATATGCATTAAGTGCAAATGTTATTTTTGTATAACTTTATGCTTTATTGCCATCATGAATAAATAAGTCCTAGTTTTAGGCAAATGTTAATCATTGAACATACAGAGGAAGGACAGGTTTTAAAAGCCCTGTGCCAGTCCTGAGGTGTAACATCTCTCCCTAATCCCTGCAATAAAACCAGTGTTTTGTCCAAATTAAAATCCTCTACTCTTTATTTTTGTTTGAATAAAATGGGCATCATCTGTTTTGATTGACAAAACATCAAATTTGTCTTTTACATCATGGAGAAAAAGAGATGTCATTAAAATGTAACCTGGCATCCAGAATGATAACCCTCTGTATGGGATATCAGTCTGGACAGGGCACTCGCTTTAGCCACTGCTGCCAAACTCAAACGAGCCCGTGCAGTCAGAATTGTTTATTTGCGGTCACGTGTTGTTTGCGAGCAGCGTCCCCTCAATAACAATCTACAGGCGGCGATGGAAAGACCACTACAAACGTAGTTTACCACCACCAAGTGTGGAGTGTATAACTGTCTCACACTTTGTCACCATATCTGTGAAAGGCGCTATATAAATAAAGATCTTCCTCTTCTTCAAAGGTTATTTCATTTGGGGAACTTGGGCATCAAAATCCTTTCCCAGTTTACCATCATTCTGAGCGCACATGAACGCAGCATAAGACCCACCTGTGTAATAATGAGGTCTAATCAGCATCTTGATAGGCCACACCTGTGAGGGGGCGGAGTCTCTGACACAGAAGCGCTCACTAACACACGTACACAGATGTGTGGACAAATGGGTCTGTTGTGTTTATAGAACAAGTTATGTCTTTGAGTTCACTCCATGAAAAATTAGAGAAACACAAAGTGTTGTGTTTACATTTTTTGTTGTGTATCCAATTAGCTTTACATCTTAATGCATTAATTTAAAACTGTGCTTGCTGGTGGTAAACTACTAAAAGATTAAAAGCTGAACTTTCCCTTAAAATTTGCGATGAGACGAGGGTGGCGATGAACCAGGGCGATGCGACGAGACTAGGGTGGCGATGAACCAGGGCGATGCGACGAGACGAGGGTGGCGATGAACCAGGGCGATGCGATGAGCCAGGGCGAGGCTACGAGTGCAGCGATGAACCAGGGCGATGCGATTAGACAAGGGTGGCGATGAACCAGGGTGATGCGACGAGACGAGGGTGGCGATGAACCAGAGCAGTACGATGAACCAGGGCGAGGGGTGACGAGGGTGGCGACAGACCAGGGCGATGCGATGTTCCAGGATGATGCGACGAGGACCAACTGGGAGAAAAAGGAGGAAGGCGACGAGCTGAGGTCGCACCAGGCCGCACTTGAGGAGGAGATGTTCCAGCGTCTCCGGGTCACAGCTGCAAACTGGACAGTCTCGGCCGAACTGTATAGGGTGTATCTGGTGCAGCTGTATGCATGTGTAAACCAGTCTGTGACAAATTTTGAAGTCGCACTGACTCGGCACCGGGGCTGTGTGTGGATTGTACGTGCATCCATAATGGTAGGCCATGGAGTGCGGGATGGAGTCGTATCCACACGTTCACGGCGTTTGGTGTTTTTAACAATCCTGTTGAGGATGAGGAAATAGGAATGTTTTGTGGGCAACCTGTTGTGTGGGAGGGGGTCAGCCCCTGCAGCAGAAGGTGAAAGTCGAGTGTCGTCTCCCCACACCCCGGTGGGGACCACGTTGGTCACGAGCCGAGTGGGGAGTGACTCCCTTTGGAAAACGCCCCCTTTGGCGCAAAAAGCACACGTACAAAGCACCGAAATCGACCTGCCCCGCCTCGTTCAGCAGGTGCCCCAAGCGGGTCACACCCACATTCTCCAACATCGCACTCACAATAAAATCACTGGACCGGACTTTGCCCAGGTCACTGTTACCTGTCTAGTTTATCATTTAAAACCATAAATATTTAAGAGCTTAAAATCCTGTCCCATAAAACCCAGATGTATTAAAAGTTCCCATTCATCTCTCAACACAGTGCTGCCCTTCACCACTACCAGTTTTTTTTACCATCATTCTTATTTTTATTTGAGCTGCTCCAAATGGATGGGAGTGGCCAGAGTTCCTCCCATCCCAGAGTGAGTCCGTACTAAGGACCATCCATGACAGGTTCCGGAGTCTGTTTGGGAAAGCTGGGTGGTTCCCGTTGTGTCAAACTTTGTAGGGCCCGCGCTCTGGACTCACTGGTTCCCGCTCCTGCACTGCAGAGATTTAAAAATTAAGGTGAGTTAAAATCTGCAACTCCTCCTTCGTCCGAATGAGCACAGAGGCGATTTTTTTGTGTGGCTGTGTCCTCGGGCCCGCCGCCTGCAACTACAGCCTCTTGGACTGTAGCTGCTGCCTTAAAGGTCCTATATCATGCAAAATCGACTTTTTTGAGTTTTTAGCCATGTTGTTATGCTATTTCCTTATCAAAAACACCCCCAGAGCGGTTTTTGGCTTCATTCACGCAGTTCTAAGTAATCCTCCTGAATCCTGCTCTCTGAGCAGCTGCTCCACCCTCTCCTGGTAAACGACTGAGCTGTTCAGTTGTGTCGTCACAGCGGAACGGAAGTGCTCTACGTCTGTAATGTAATGCCTTACGGCCTGATGTTTATTTATAAAACAGCATTTTTTTTTTTTTTTTTTGAAAAAAAAAAAAAAAAAAAAAAACAGCAACTCTCCGACGCGTCTGTGCTGTCCCGCGACGCTAATCAAGCGCACCCACGGCTGGAGGAGCCATGGATCCGAGCATAAGTGTTGTTTTTGAAGACTGAGCTCTTTCTAACCTACTCTGGACACCGCCTGTTCTTTTTTCTTACCGATAATGCCACGGATGCGCGTTTGGCTACGAGAGGAACAGGGCTATTCAACCTTCCTAAAGAAGAGTGCACTCGCCAGAAGTTGGAATTTCTTTCCGGGATTAAGCTAGCTACTATATCAACCAACCTGATGGATGCTTGGTGAACCTTGGCCAGAATCAAAGTGGATTAACTTTTATAACCAACGCGATCTCATGGGGAGGCCAGACTGAGCGGTGATCAATCAAAACGCATGTTAGCATGTGTGTTAGCCATTTATGAAACTGTGTTGCACATGTCAACTCCTTATAACTGCATTATGTGAAGTAACTTCACTTTTTGCAGCAATATTTATATTTATAATACTGCAAATGTGGAATGAGCGGAGAGAGGGGCGGAGTTAACTGAATCGAAGCGTCTTGTCTTCCGGGTAGGGAAAATACCCCCCAAAAATACTTATATTTCTCTCAAAAATGAGTACTCCATAGTGATAGAGGTACAATATATCATATATATGCCTATACTTTACTTTGGAATGGCTAAAATAGCATGATACAGATCCTTTAAAGGGATACTTCGGGATTTTTGCAATGGCCGCTGGCTGCTCTGCTTTGTGACCGCAAACACTGGAGGCCGCCATTGCTCTTCCATTCCTGTAGTACCTCCATTTGGCCGCTAGGCCCCCATTGAAAAGCATTGGACTTTAGACACGTTAAAAACAACTTTAATGCCTGGTTTCAATTTTTTCAACACTTAATATGGCTACATATTCCTCCTGAGATAATGCTGGGTTAGTCAAAAAATAGAAACCAGGCTGGTTTTCGAAATATATTTTTTTAATCTCCTACTTAACGGAGGTCGGACTGTTGGCATTGGAGCTGCGCGAGCTACACGTCACGCAAGGGCCGAGTTTACAGTGAGATCCCGCCCTTTTGCCCTTATTAGGAACATTCTTCGTCAGAGCTGGGGAGGAGGAGTCTGTAAATCCGCCATGATTACCCCCTCGAAAGTGGTCATTATGGTAAACGGGGAGGAGTGAGGAGGAGCTGTCTATTCTTTTTAACAGTCTATGGATTTTTGACATAGGGCCTCATTTCCTAGTTATCCAGAGCGTTGTTGATGTCTGGAGATATTTTTTTCTTAAATTCATGCAGTTCTTATATTTGAAGAGTCTAGTTGCGCTAGCCTAGAGCAAGGCTAAAGCAGTTCTATGGTAAACGCTAGCCCGCATTAAAAAACAGTCTGACTCACTCCACAGTGCACCTGAGGTAAATCACTTATAACACCAGACTAACCATATAAATGTCTGTGTTAATAGAATAATTTTTTTAAATTACCGCATTTTGAGGGACTATTTTCTCGCACGACTATTTTACAGCCACGAAGCTGATGCCGCTCAAATATAAGTTATTTTAAACGCAAAATGGTTAAAATTAACCTATCGACACAGACATTTATATCGTTAGTCTGGTGTTATAAGTGATTTACCTCAGGTGCACTGTGGAGTGCGCCAGACTGTTTTTTAATGCGTGCTAGCGTTTACCATAGAACTGCTTTAGCCTTGCTCTAGGCTAGCGCAACTAGACTCTTCAAATATAAGAACTGCATGAATTTAAGAAAAAAATATCTCCAGACATCAACAACACTCTGGATAACTAGGAAATGAGGCCCTATGTCAAAAATCCCGAAGTATCCCTTTAAGGTGCGTACAGACCAAACGCTGACACACCACCAACTTCCATGTTAACCCTATGTAGACGTGCTTCGAAATGTAAGCAAAGCCGTCCGCGCGTATGAAGCGTAGCAAATGCGAGCAGATGAGGATAAACGCGCGTCAAAGCCAGGGAGAACAGCGCGGTACACAAGCAGTAAGTAATCACAATCTACACGTGCGTTCATTTACGCCTTGTTAACCAATCAGGGACTGGGCTCAAATAGTGAGCACAAGCGTCACCTGTTACCTGCAGCATGGAGGACAAGTTGATCATCACGGTTTGCGCTCGGCCTGAGTTGTATGACACGCCTCCTAATTATGACGCTTGCAAAGCTTCACGCGCCAGCAAACAGGCGTTTCTCACGAGTGTGAAGCGGCAATGTTTGGCGTCCAACTAGAGGTGGATGGGGCGTGGACGCACGTTCGGTCTGAACGCTTTTTGGGGTGGGCGCTCATAAGCCTTTGGCTTCGTCCCACTCCTTTTCAGCAGAACGCTGCTTAAATAAATAAATAAGAATAAAAAACGCACCTTTACGGATGACAGCCACCGGGGGGATCTGCATGTGCCTTCCTACCAGCAGGTTTCTGGAGGCCCATATGGCGTTGTTACGGCCCATGGCTGGTGAAACTGCCTTCGCTAAATCTGCCTTCTCTGTAATCGCAATGGGTCAGTGGAACACACTGCCAACAGAGATTATTGCATGTACTACATTCAAAAGATTTGCGCATTTAACTAAAAAATGGCTTCTAGAAAATCAAACTTGCACTCATGATCTGTAACGACGTCATGAGGGAGCGACCGTTTACCTAGAAAAAGAATTGGTAGAAAATGTTATAATGTTTTAAACGTATTTAAATTAAATGTATGTTACTGATGTTAAAATGTATAAATCCATGGTCACGTATTCATCTACATTTAAAATCAGTTTTGTACTTATTGGTAACATCAACCTGCCCAGGGACTACAGGTGGAAATTAGCATTTTTGCTATAACCTGGTAGCCTGGCTAACGCCAGACTGCTGTGTGCGCTCGAATCTTTTCGAACTTCACAACAGCCTGGGGACCATGGCCGACATTTTTCCATGGATTTGGGCACCAATCACAGAACGAGGAGGGACGGTAAGACGATGACGCGCTATTTGACATAAAGCTTGTAGTTTGTTTAGGGATAAAAAAAATATTTACGGATCCAACATGACAGCAGCAGATGCGATGCCATCTTTCGATCAAGCTTTAGAACGTGTTCTAAATAGTTTAGCTCAAAAGTTTACAGCAGGTACGTCATACGTCATCTGATACCATGATACGATTGGCTATGGCTAAGTGCAGACGCATGAGAGACATTCGTAGCGCCCAATAAACGGCTATGAACAATCGTAAACCACACCTCTCCTACGAGAAAATGAATTGGTGGTCCCCAGACTAAATATCACTTGTGATTTTAGTCTGGCGTTAGCCAGGCTAATAACCTGGTACAATGCATCTTTCCTTTTGGTCAATGTTAAATTGTGCTCTGTCCCTGTCTAAATAACCATACCATACCATGACAGGTCCCGGAGTCTGTTTGGGAGACCTGGATAGTTCACATTGCCCCAAACAGTGGAGGGCTCGCCAAGTGCGAGTCCGCGAACTGGACTCACTGGTTCCGGCTCCTGCACGGCAGAGATTAAAAAACGATGGTTAGTTAAAATCTGCAGCTCCTCCTGTTCCAGTTTAAAATGGTTTAAAAAGGTGGGAATAAAAGCATACAACTTGGACAGGTTAAAAGACACTGATTTTCTAGGATCAGTTTTTTAAAATTTCCTCCACTCGTATGAACCCATCCAGAACTGTGCAAAGGTTTTTGGATGGGTCGGTGGAAAGTGTGATGTGCAAAGTGCAGTATTTCGCCCCCAGGAAGAGGTGGAGGTCGGGAACGGCTTTCCCTCCTTTCTCCTTTGGTAGTTTCATAGTATAGCCGTTCCAATTTTGATCCTCAAAGGAAGTAAAACATCGCCCTCTCGAGGAATAAAAACAGAACAGATTAGTAAAAACAACGGTAAAATCATTGACTTGATGATTACTGTAAAACCTTCGCTTCCATGATCAGTCCTCTAAAAGGCCAAAGCCCTAAACGTTTTCTAACTTTCCTTATCATGTCAGCCCAATTTGAACTCCCATCTCCCTACCGGTCAAACTTTATTCCCAGTATTTTCTGGGTCTTAGAGCGGTTAAGTTTATAGACCCAGAGGCCAGTCCAAACCAGTCCATCAAGTCAAGTGTCCTGACAGGAGTTGTGCATCAGCAAAGACAGTCCGGAGCTCTGCAGCCCAGGGGACTTATTCTTACTCCACATTTGTAATTCTACAGTCAGGCAGGTTAATGAGTCGATTTAACAGTCGAACCATTTCACATTTCCTTTGGACTGATCCAGGAACCCAGCCCATATCACCCTGCACTGCCAGAACTGAACCCCCAAGAAGCAGCGGATTGCACAGGTTTTCTACAGCATCTAAGGCTGGGCTCTGCATGGCCCCCCACACACCAGCAGCACAGTGTAACACAGGGACACACAGGCAGCATAGGCTACAACTGTGAGAATGTACCATAACCAAGATCTTTACAGATTTTTAACTTGTTTATCACAGAACCCAGGGCTCTACTGAAGCAGCTAGGATTTTAACTCCTCTGTCAAACGTCATAAATTAATCAAATACAAATACCAGATACTTATACTGGGCTAGTGCATACTCAAGAATGGTATTGCCAAAGGTAAAAACTTTTGTGCTTTGTGGAGTAAATCCTTTCCTGAAGTGCATAAATTACGTTTTTGCTTGAGTTATAACAAGTCTCCATCTACAGCTGTAAATCCTCTTCAGCATAGGGCAGAATACCAACGATCACGCTGTCTAAGCACACTCCTAAGTTCATTTCAAGATCGAAATCATTTATGAACAAAGAGAACATGCAGGCTTGGGGACGATATATCCCCTGTTTTACACCAATGGGGATATGAAACCACTCAGTCTGTTCATCATTCACCTGCACACATCCCACACAGTCTGCATAACGCCCAGTAGAACTTCCCATCAACCCCGGCCTGGATAAGCTTCAAACTTAAAAAAAAAAATCCCTAATCACCCAGTCGAAGGCCTAAAGTCCACAAAACAAACAATATTTCGTTCATCTATACTGTTAAAAAAACAACTTAATTTAGCATTTAAAATAGTACAGTAGATTTTATAGACAGTACTTAGGAGACTGATTCCTCTGTAGTATGCGGGGTTCATCTTTCGTTGAGTTAGGAATAGGTTTAATGATTGATTTATGCCATATTGAGGGAACAATACCGTTGTCAAAGCAAAGACTAAATAGATCAAGACACATATGCCTAAGATGTGGACACTTTAACACCTCATTTGGGATTTTCCTCCACTCCCATAGCCTTCCTCAGCATGATTACCCCCAAAAATGCTTTTTCTGTGATTATTTCCTATTTACTAATATTGCGTGCAATACACAAACTATCCTCCAGGGGGTGCTGCAAGCATCCTGGGTACCCCATGGCTAAAAATCATTGATTGTTTGGCGATATACTGTATTTAAAGGCCCTATACCTGATTTAGTTTTTATTGCAAACAATGAAAGGGGAAACCACTAAATTATGTTAGATGTGGTTCAAATTCATTCGTAACTTTCCTAATATATTTGTAGCAACCACATTTGTTACAGGGACAAGTTTATAGGCACATTTCACAACTTGCAGGGTCTTATTTTTCACAAAAATAGTAGAAATATAGCCTTAAAGTTCATCAAATGGATACAAAAATGTTTTATAATTTGATGCACGCTGTTTTCCCCACAAACGTGTGAATTTACAATATACTAAAGGAGGACAACATACATTTCATTCCATTTCTTGAAGTAAAATCAGGTCGTTTAACCTTAATGTTTAACCTAATTAAACTCATTATGTATAGATCAAATATGAATCCAAAAGCAAATAAAGAAATGTAATACCAGTACCCTTTTTCCCCCCCAACCTGGCGATCTGCTGTGGACCATTGTTTTTGTTACTGTCGCTTTGAGAACCTGCGCATGGCTCCTCCGTGCGTGCCTGCGTCCTCTCTCTGCGTGCTACGTGAAGAGCATAGCATTTAACACTAGAGAGGACAACATTTAGTAAATATCCCTGCATGTTCATTTGCAGATACGGAGTGAAGTATTTTGGCTTAACGGACCGTCGCCTATATATAATAATATATATATAATATATAATTGATTGATCACACGGAGGAGCTCATGGTAGAGCCGCTGCTCCATTATGTCGAGAGGAATAGCTCAGGTGGCAGACAGCTTAAACTGGCAACCTGGCCCCGTATGAAGCAGAAGAAAAAAGATAGATAGATAGATAGATAGATAGATAGATAGATAGATAAATAGCAAATCGAACAAACAAACGTCTAAACATTTAACCTCTTAACCCCCACCTGAACCGAGCGCACAATTTTCTCCAGTTTGGCTTTACCCAAATCTAAAGACTTCTTGAAAAACGACGACGAAAAAATGACAAAAATGTGTGACGAAAACGCAACCAAAAAAAAAAAAGCCACAAAAGAGCACCAAAAATGTGACAAAAAAGCAATGTAAAAAAAAAAAGACGACAATGTGGCAACAACGTGAGGAAAATTATCTGTTTATTTTAGTTTTTTGGGGGGATATAGTGTTCGGGAAATTCAACAGTTACCATGGAAATCCGCCATCTTTGCAGCTGTTAGCATACATTTCCATTGAATAACATTAGCTAAAAACAATATAAAAAAAAAAGCTGTGGAACAACTCCGTTAGCTGCTGAGTTATACTGCTGGTAAATACAACTAACACATGGTGTCCAAGTGTTTTAATGTGAACAATAACTCCAGTATTTTAACTTTTAAAATCTCCACTGGTTTACAATTGCTGCTAATCCCATAATGCATAGCGATATGACATCACATTCCCGAACTTTATGGGGATGGCTAGTGCCTACGTCATCGTAGCCGAATACGTCACTTCCGTGTCCAAACCGAATTGGGCTAGAATGGTGCAGTGCTGTGTCCCAAGTTGTAACAACAGAAATGATATCAATAAAACGATAAGTTACTACCGCTTTCCTTTGGACGAAAACGAGAAGAGGAGATGGCTTAAACTGATACGGTAAGCTGGATATCTAACCATGAAAAATACATTTAAGTGCGGGCTAGCGCCAGTATTTGCGCTAAACGTTAGCCGAGATAACGTTACCTGTTGCTGTTACGATGGAGTGGGGCCACATAAAATAATCGAGATTAAAGTAATTATTTACGAGAATAAAATTGCCATTTACTAGTTTAATGTGACTGAGTTTAAAGTCGTTATTTATGAGAATCAACTAGCTAGTATAAAAGTCACTATTTATGTATATACAGTTGCCAAATTGTGTTGCTTTTGTGGAACGGGGGTGAGAGGGATAAGGGTTCTGCACTGGCAGAACCTACTTCTTTTTGTTTATCGCCACAGAGTTCTTTATGTAATGTTCTTTTCTTTTATCCAGGCGTAAAGATTTCACCCCTAACTACAACTCAAGGGTCTGTGGATGGCATTTTCCACATGGCAAAGCAGCGGGGCCCACACGGTTTGCCTGGAATGAGGGAAAGGCTTTTCCTCACATCAGCCAGCCGACCAAACGGCAAAAGAAAATGCTCCTGGCGACTGTAGAGGACGAAGGAGGAGCTGAACCAGGCCCAAGTCACCTTGGCACTGCTCAGAAGACCCCAAGTAGTTCAAGTGTTTTGGTGCTCGAAATTGAGAATGAGATGCTCAGAAAAGAAAATGACAAACTGAAGAAAGAATTGGAGAAACAAAAACAAACATTTTCATTTAGTCAAATATCCTCCCACCCAGACATAGTCAACTATTACACTGGCTTGCCAGATGCTGCCACAGTCTTATTTTTGGAGACCCTTCTTTCCAAATTTGATCTCCAGTATCACTTTGATTGGAACGTCCAAAAAATGCCGGATTGTGCTCGACTGTACTGAAGTAGCTGTGTCCAACACAGAAAGTCTGGACACCCAAAGTCATCTGTACAGTCATTACAAAGGAGGTACCACGCTTAAGGCTCTGATTGGTGTGGCACCTAATGGATTCATTACCTTCGCCAGTGACCTGTATGGTGGAAGCACATCGGACAAAGCAATAACGGCAGACTGCGGAGTACTTCAACAACTAGAAGCAGGTGACATGGTGATGGCTGACAAGGGCTTCACTATTCGTGACATTTTACCTGCAGGTGTTTCACTGAACATCCAAACATTCCTTGTCAACGGACAGTTCACAATGGAGGAAATCAACCACAACAGACTTATTGCCAGTGCAAGAGTTCATGTGGAGCGTTCCATTCAGCGCCTGAAAACATTTCACATTTTGTCATACATTCCATACCAGTATAAAAAGCATGCAAACAAGATACTGAAAGTGTGTGTTTCTCTCACAAATTTACAGACACCCATTCTCTGTGAAATAGCATGAATTTCCTCTCACTGTTTGCCACAATGCCATCATCAGCATTGAATTTTTCTTTAACTGTATTCCATATGAACTGTATCAATGTTGTTTTTTACTTGCTAATCAATTTTCCTAAACTCAAATGTTATATTTTTTTAAAGGTTTATGTTATACATATTATCAACACAACTGTGTTTGATCCTCCATAAGCTGAATGAATAATTTTGAGAAGTACTTAGATATCCATTTGACAGCCTGGATGCAACTGAAGCTGAACAAGACAATAAAAAGTCTTCACACTGATTATGTTGCTCCCACTCAATTTATTTGAACTGCATGTTACTGCTTTTCTTTTTCTTTTTTAGAATAAATAAAACAACAAAACACACAAACATCAGTTTAACTGGTACAAATGCACAGATATTGATATATACAAATTGGGAGAGGCTACAACATTCAAACTGAATATCCTGCTTTAGAACTAGGAATGTCAAGATTAACTGATTTTACAATAACCGCGGTTATAAAAGCTCACAGTAGGTTAATCGTAATAGTTTTAGGGCCCAAGGTAAATCGTCTCAGCGTTAAATCCGCTCAAACGCATGAAGTCAACGGCAGGTTCATAAGTCAAATGTGCAAATCTTATTTTCATAGCTGCCAAAGGAAGAGTTAAAAAAAAAAAGGATCATGTGCAGCCGCGTTTGTCACGTAAAAATGGACATGAACAGTGTAAGCACATGGAAAGACATAGATCTTTCAAAAACATCCACATAAATCTGCTTTCTTATAGCTAGCTAGGTAGGTATAGGTATTGCTAATAATAATAATAATAATGATATTCTACTGCCTATTTATAAGTTTACTTTTATTATATTACTTTTTTATATAATGACAAAAGCATGAAGATAAAAAATAAAGGCTGAACCTTCAATAGGCTATCAATTAAAACAACCCTTAAATAAATATATACGTAAAATGTCCTCTTTTGTGAACATTTACACAGAACTGTAAAGGTTGAGAAATTCTTTCTTCTAAATTTCGCTATTCATGAATAATTGTAAAGAAATCGCAACATTTTTCCTCATAATATTCGTGACTCAAAAATTTGAATCCTGACATCCCTATTTAGAACATGTAAACAAATGCAGGGTTAATCATTTAATATCGGAGAGAATATGGGGCAGGAAAATGTCCTTATAAAATATTTCTAAAACACTAATGTTGTTTGCCCAAGCTGGATCTTTATGGATGAACAGAATTACAACATCCAGCGGAGTCCATACCACCAGGTGACATGTGCCAGCTCCTGTCAGGTACAGGTTGCCCTGAATTTGATGCCAGTAGTTGTGAGTCGGCTTCATTTTCAGTAGGCCAGTAACTTCATCCAGTTTGAGATAAAAGTCCTTTGCCTCTGCTGCCTGAATTATGGTCTTCTTTCTGGCTGCATAAGGACATTTCACCTCAATGATGCAGTCAGCAGATACTGTCCCATCTGGAGAGCCACCAAGCAGGCCACTGTCAGAGAGAAACACTCCGCTCTCCTGGATGGTCACACCAGTGCGCTTCATGTACTCTTCTTTAGCCTTTGGCTCATGAACGATTCCCCAATCACAAGCCTGGGGGTTGAAAGGGAATTTCATACACAATGGCATCACAAGGTGCTTTATAAAGGGAGAGAAGGAAAGAAATATCAGCCCAACCCTTCTAGTACAATTTTTGTTTACACTTGTTTGACTTAAAAATTACCCTTGGGTCTCTATGTGGGTTTTTTCTGCCACAAAAGGGTGATATGTAGAACTAATTGACAATAACCTTCACTGTATTTGAGAATAAAAACATTTTTGGTGAAGAAACTTAATTGTACATACATTTTGAATATGTGATAAAAATAAAAAATGTAAACGGTCTAAAATACACTGTGGGCAAATTCGGCTGTTTAAAAGCCACAACCATTACAGCTGAAAAAACATCTGATAAAAAAATTTGATCAACCTTTTTCCCAAACACTATTCATCAAGCTCAGACCTGATCAAAACAATTATTTTTGTGTTTTTAAATAATGGATTTTAACCTTCTGAATGCCTATTTCATATGTGATTTCACTGCAGTGTCATGGTTGAATGAAAAATTGTGGTTATAATGGGAGTCGCTGGGGAGTATTACTTAAAATCTGATGCTGCAGAAAAAGTAATGTGCCAAAGCAGATGTTTTCACAAGTCTTTGGAAGATCCAAGAGTGTGATAGCATATAACAAATATCCACCCATACACCATTTTTATATTAAAAATCTGCAATTTTGTGTTTTTATCGGGGCCAAGATTGATGAAGAGATCTGAGTAAAAAAACTGTATATATTATGTTTTTTACAGCAGCTAAAGTTGTACCTTTAAAAAAAAAAAAAAAAAGGGACTAAAGGATATGTTTTATTACAGTACCCAAGGGTTAAAAGAACTTTGTGTCCATCACTTACATGAGCTCCTTGCTTGAAGTTGTAATGACCAAGCAGCGTTTTGAATAATGAAGGAGGGTAAGAGTTCCTCTTCACTGCCGCCAACACAAGACCAAAGTTGCTGGCTGTAACTCTCTTCTTGCGATATGCCATCCTGTTATAAAGAAACACACAACAGTTAACCTCACAGCACTTAAAAAACAATTCAAGAAAGAGCTAGTCATTAATGACTTTTAGTACACATGAAATCAATCGATCCTTGTATGTATTATTACCATAAGTCATTCTTAGTTTGCCCAACTGTGGCTCTCTCGATGGCTTCCTTTTGTTGTGGGCTCACAGCAAGGGATGAAAGGAGATGTTGAGCTTTGTCCTCACAATACCCGGAGTTGGCCAATATCCCATCAAAAGTTTTGATGTGATGGCAGGGGTCAAAAGTCTGTCCCAACAAATATCATTGAATCAGAATAACAACAATTAGATCCCTTCATGTCAACATTGTTCACAGACATACATATATTGAGTTGCCTTGTGTACGAAATGCGCGGTATAAATAAAGTTAAAATTAAAGTCTGAACAGGTTTATGTCTGATTTGCAATGGTTTAAATCTGTGGATATGTCAAACTAAATTTACCATCTTACTAGGGATATCGTCAATCTTTGTAACTGATTTAATGTTGTGTACATGTGAAGTTTCTGATAAAGCAGGACATGAAACAACAAAACACAAAACACAAGTCAAACCTGAGGCAGTGCAGGAGGTTCTGGAGCTAATATCCAACCCAGACCTGTAAAACGGTCAAGCTGTGCCAGAGATGACGATGCCCATTCTATGTCCTCCGGGGTGACAGGGCGTTTAATTCCAGCTGAAAAAATAGCATAAAGGGTATGATGGTAACTGCTATCTAACCCAGGCTTAGATTTTAGTATGGAAAGAAAACATATGGTCATTGTTTTTCCAATGATAACAAAACAGAAAGCATGACACATATTTCCAAGTTACTCGAAGAACTAACCTTGTGATGTGGAAGGTGCAATCACAGACACTTTCTTGGCCGTGATTTCCTCTGTTTTGGGTGTCGTGGGCCTCTTCCACATACACTCGACATCCGTGCGGGTGAAGTTCTTCTCAGCCCAAATGAGGAGGGCTGCAACATGGTGGCACTTGGACCTCCCGATGGCACAAGAGCAAGAACTTGCCTTCACTTCCTGTCCCTCAACGTGTACCTGAGTGAAATCAACTTTGCTAACCCTCACAAAATACTCTTAACAATGCTAAGAGGCAAAGCTTTGTAGTGCACTCTGACTGTAAGCCTGCACTGCTAACTTTTTTTATTATAGTATGTTTATTTTTTTATTGTTTATACTTTTTGCCCCCTGAAGTCTGGTAGTCACTGTATAAGATACCTCCTATATTTACTATTTAATTGTTCGCACGTTTCCTGTCTATTCTGCACACCCCGAGTGTTTTCTTGAGAGCTGAATGTAACAAGTGAATTGTGAGATCAATAAAGGTTTTTCTTATCTTTGTGTTGCACTAGGTGGAGCCAACAACTAGTTAGGTAATGTCTAATCTGTATTGGGCGAGTAATACTTTTCCAGAGTTTTAAGTTGTCAACAAACCGTAGGTACTTATTCTAACATAGCTAAGTACAATAGTTAACGTTACACTTGTACAGTAAAGTTAGCTTGGTGGCCGACAGCCTTATGTTAGCGAGCTAACGGTAGCTACTAAAAACGTGTAACGTTTGAACCGTGACAAATGTACAATCTTTTTATGGTAAAGGGCGACAGCTTAATGATTGATTAAAAATTTGTTTTATGCTTATATAACGCAACAATAGTCAATGTCATAGAATTTTGTGCCAGATGACGAGTCACTCAGAGTCAGGACCTCACCTCAACCTCGTAAACTTTACTTTTCATTGAAGCCTGTACTTTCCCTTTCAGACTTCCACCTGCCAGCACACTAACATTTACAACTCTGTTGGAGTTGTAGGAGTTCAAACCCTTTTTCACGGACTTTGGGGTGTCCGAAAAATACGATGTCACCGTAAAAAAAGTGACCGGTTCCTTAGCTACTGCCATTGTGTTTACATTAGATTCAGCGGCTTGGACACGGAAGTGATGTCGTGACGTCACGCTAGCCATCCCCATAAAGCTGAACTGGAGAAAATACACTACTTACCGTACCAAGATGGCGACCGCATGCGTCATGGCAGCGCCTTGTGCCTGGTCTGTCCGCTCTAGAGACGTTACAGCTACGCTCCCCTGGCGTCATTTCTGCCAACACCGCGCCGCTTCCTGTACCGGCCCCGCTCCATGGGTCTATAGCCCCCGCTCACACTGGCGTGTCCTCGGGGTAAAGCAGCCCCTGAGTCCCGCTATGGCTCCCTGACTCCCGGAGCGAGGTCCTGCAGCCGCCAAACGGAGGTAAGAGCCCCCCAAAAAACTACGTTAACCGCTTTGTCTCGCCGTTACACGCGCAGAAACAGTGGAAGTGTTAGGAGTTCGTTCATAGAAGTGTCCATTGTTTATGCTGCAGTCATTACATGGACTTTATAACGCAATCAATACAAGTGGAAGAGATGACATTCATGGACATTGTACATTTATTACCATTGCTATATCTGTTTCTGTTTTGCATGCTCTAAAGCAGTTTGTAATGAGACTCTGGCCCCTTGGAGATACCATACAAAATTATTAAGTTAATAAATCATCTATTTGCTACTAGTATTTACCCATTAAATAAGCCTAGCAGTGTTGCTAATATATTATATTTAGGCAGCATTAACATCACATGCCTCCAATTCCAATTCATTGACAAGCTTGTTTATAGACTATGTCGTGAGAAATTGATATCACAAATATTTAGGAGGACCTATTGTTTTGGTGTCCTTAGTCTGCACAAATAAGGCAAAGCAGATATTCCTCTCAAATCCAAACACCGTCTCACAGGGCCATTCCAAACCCCTCAGAGGGCAGAATTTAGCCCGCGAGCCGCACTTTGGGCTCTGATTTATTTTAATTTCATTTATTCATTCATTTCAATGGGACAATGCACATTAATGAACAGACAATTAGTGCTGTAAATATGCCGGATTTAGCTCAGAGCTAATTTCACATTCTGAAAGAGGGGGTATTATGCTTTTTTCAATCACATAGCACCAGTCTATAGCATACTACAATGATGACGTAACCTTCTGTTGGTCTGTATGCAGTAAATTAAAATAACTGCCTTGAATAAAATTGCTCTCTCAAAATGGCTGTACTGAACGTCTTGAAATAGGCCTCTGTCTCTTTAAGAAGCTTTCCGACACGCCCCCTTCAGCACACTGCTGTGGCATCTAAACAACACTACTGTGTGGGGAGGGGGCTCTGCTGAGCTGAGGAGCAGTGGTTGGTGGCTTGGCTGGTGACAAAAGGTCCAGAGGCGTCTCCAGGAGGTGGGGGCGTTCCTAGGAGGACTGAGGCATAGCTACACCTAAAATGGCTGCCGTCTAAGTTTTTGAGTCATTCCACGAGAACTTGACATTTTGCGTCCCAATGTTTCTTTTAGGTATATCTTATTTCCTCAAAATCCAAAATGGGTGTTCAGTAGCTTAAATTGTAGATTGAGATGTCTCCTTTAACACACTATAAATTACAAATCTATGATTTTTCAAATTTTGTACAATATTTCCTTATATTTTAGTAAATGCCTAGATTTTCCCATGTCCCCAGAGGCTTTTCTTAAAAATTAACATGGATTATAATAATTAAAGCAATAAAAAAATACATATATTTTAAAATCATTATGAAGACCTATTTATGCTCTTTTAGTTGGTAATGGTATTTTTATGAAAAAAATATTCAAAATATTTAAATAATGTAATTTAGTTGTGTCCCCGGGTCAGCCCTCAACCCCGTTACATATAAGGTTCTCCCCCTATAAAAATGTATGGTGTGATCCATTTGAACCCAAACACCAGGAAGTGACATCACGAAAGTCTTTTGGACGGCAGAGAAGCAGAAAGAGGCAAGTGACTGTCATCTTCTTTGTTAATTTTGATGATATTTATCATGAAAATCTGATTGTTAAATTTAATGACTCAACACCGTTACATAAAAAAGTTGAAAACCTACAACTTAGAAAAAAAGTTATTTGTTATTTCAAACATATAAGCTAATTTTAAATCTCATGCATGCCATGTGGTCTCTTTCTGACACTCAGCATGTGCTATAGCAGACATTTTCCACAAAAATCACAACCCCGTAACATTCAACCCCGTTACACATTTTATTGTAACGGGGTTGAGTGACAGTTACGGGGTTGTAATTTGAACACAGTTTTTTTTTGTTAAAATAAATAAGTCTCAACATATAGTTTTTTCATAATTTTGACAGCTTATGCCTGTGTGATAGTTATATTAAGTTAAGTAAGTAAGTTATATTTTCATGCTGAAATTGTGTAGATGAGATGGCACCAAAAACTGCAGCAGAAAGGTAGAGGGAGTATCGTGCACGTCTAAATGCTGATCCTCAAAGAAGAGCGAAGTACCTGCAGAGTGAACGAGAGAGATGGAGAAACGATGTAGATGCAGGGAGAAAGAAAAGTATTAAAGGGGGGGTATTATGTAAAATGGACTTTTTCAAGCTTTATATCATGTTATTATGTCATTCCCTCATTAAACACATGCCTGGAGTGTTGCCTTGGCTCATTCACATATTTTTGAGTAATCAGTAAAAACTTAGACGGCAGCCATTTTAGGTGTAGCTATGCCTCAGTCCTCCTAGGAACGCCCCCACCTCCTGGAGACGCCTCTGGACCTTTCGTCACCAGCCAAGCCACCAACCACTGCTCCTCAGCTCAGCAGAGCCCCTCCCCGCACAGTAGTGTTGTTTAGATGCCACAGCAGTGTGCTGAAGGGGGCGTGTTGGAAAGCTTCTTAAAGAGACAGAGGCCTATTTCAAGACGTTCAGTACAGCCATTTTGAGAGAGCAATTTTATTCAAGGCAGTTATTTTAATTTACTGCATATACAGACCAACAGAAGGTTACGTCATCATTGTAGTATGCTATAGACTGGTGCTATGTGATTGACAAAAGCAGAATACCCCTCTTTAAGGACCTGAGTGTTTTGTTTTTTTCATGACTTTTTGCTAAACTCAGTAAAAGTCATTTCTATTTATTTTCTTGTCTATTGTCCTTCTTTTGGTTACTCAAATATACAATGTCCAAAGATTTTTTTTGTGCTAAAACATTTTTGTCCCTTCAACCCTGTTACAGTCCTCAGCCCCGTTATTCTTGTCTCAACACCGTTACACCTACATTTTTTTCATTGTATTTTATTATTTTAGGGTGGGGGGATGTGCATTTGTTGACAACAGTCTAAAATGTTTTGTTGTATCATTATATAACAAATTTTGGTTGTAATTCTTTGGTTAAATTCATTTTTTATTGAAACAATAGTGGCTTGAGATCATTTAAAGCCCCATTTATGGCTTGATGAACTAAAAAATGCAACATTTTATATGAAAAAAGTGTTTGCAATTATTTAATTACTGGTTAGGACATCTGGTGAGCATAAAAATCTTGTTTTATAGACACAAATATGTTTGCCTCCAATTAGGAGAGGTTTACTGTTGTCCATAACGGGGTTGAGGAAAAACTCTGCCAACATCACAAAAAAATAATTATTAACAATTCATATTTAACACATAAGATGGGAAAATATGATTTTCTGATAGTGTAATATGTACCTAATGTGGTGATGTAAGATTTAAATTAATATATTTAGTTTGAAAATTTGAAACTGATGAGGCTCATTTTGCACAGTTCTCGTGGAATGACTCTTTTACTGATTACTCAAAAATATGTGAATGAGCCAAGGCAACACTCCAGGCATGTGTTTAATGAGGGAATGACATAATAACATGATATAAAGCTTGAAAAAGTCGATTTTACATAATACCCCCCTTTAAAGTCACTGTTAATTTTATCATTTTGACAACACATTGAAAGTTTCAGTGTTTTTTGCTATTCGACAAAAAACTTGGACATTTTAGCCATAGTTTGCGTTAGCTTCTTCAATTTTTGTTATAATCTTATTTTAATCGCGAAACAATACATATCACGATACAGAGGGCCCGATAAGTTTATAAACCAAATGCCATTTGACATTTACTGACGTGTTAAAGGAACAGGCCACCGTTTTTCCATACTGAGATATGTTCTTACCTGAGCTTAGACGAGTTACTGCCTGGTATTTGCGCTCAGTCACGCAGAATGACCAAAGATGTTGTTAGCATTTGGCATCTCCCAGTATATTCCTATAGCTCCAAACGGAGGTGAAGTTGGAAGCGACCAGACTCTTCCACGGACACAAAGACCAGACAGGTACGTATCAACTCGTCTAAGCTCAGGTAAGAACATATCTCAGTATGTAAAAACAGTGGCCTGTTCCTTTTAAGATTGAAAAGTGCATTAACACAAAATGGAAAAAAGTGCTGGAAATGTTACTGGAAAACAAAACAAAAAAGCTTCACAAGTATTGAAAGTATTGTGATACTTGATAAAGTATTGTGATACTTGATAAAGTATTGCGATACTTGATACTTGATCCGATATTTTGTCCCAGCCCTAGTATTTAGTGGAAAAATGTATTCATAATTCAGCATGTTGTTGAAGTAATGGTGGAAGAATGGGACAAAGTTCTGTTTTTTCTCTTCTTTGTTTTCCCTCTCTGGCTGCTTCGAGAAAGAGAAAAAATGAACTTTCTCCCATTTCTCCAAAACTGCTTTGAGAAATGCTGAATTATGTATGTTTCTATTAATTTAAGAGATATGGAGAGGAGCATAACCATAAATACTTACAAAATTGATATTGCTAACCAGCAAGCTACGGTTAGGTTAATGCTATACTGTATATGCTAACATTAGCAACAACAGTTTTTCGCTTCTACTGAACAATTTGCCGTAAAAAAAAACAATCAAATGGACCCGATTTTGGCTTGGCTCTATTTGTGTGTGATAAATATGTTCATAGTCCGCCAGAAAACGGCTAAAAAGAGTGATTCCATGAAAGGTTTTGCCCCCTTGTATGACGTGTTGCCATCTGTATCTATACCAAAAACATATATATGTATATGTATATATTTTTTTGAGTATCAAAAAGTATTGCGATGGCCTCCGATACAATACACGTATCACATCAAAGGATACTGCAAAACGATATTTTGTCCCAGCCCTATTGATCACTGCTCCATCGGGTCTTACTCCGTATAAAACCCTGTAGTTTTAGCGCTCTACAAACATTTGTAACATTTTGTAAATGAAATGGAACAAACCGTGTGAAATGGGTAAAACAGCACAATATCGTTATTGCACGTAATAGAAGGCATGAGTCAAAATGTATATTATTTGACTGGTGTTTGTTCATTCGTGGCATCAGGTCCTTTAATCTCATCTCTAATCTCGTCTTGTTTGTCAAATATCCTGTTTTAGACATAGCTATTGCCTGTTTGAAGGTAATGAAGAGAAAAATGGCTGCTCGCGGCTCACTGCGCTGCTCTCGCACAGAAGAGCTGCCGGTATCCACTTTCAAACCACTGTCGGGACGATTCAGGACATTTGATATTACACTCATGTTGGTCCTTTGTTCTGTGAGGCCTGTGCATTTACGTCATGTCTATTCTCATCTAGTCACTGAAACTCTGCATCCAAGCTCTACTGCACCGTAAACAGGGTCTTAAGCAGGGAATCAAAAGTCATTAAAGGAATAGTTCCAAATGTACACTCAGATAATGTGTCTACATTTCTTTTAAAATATTGTTGTCATTGCTTGATTTTTTTTTTACAAATTCCCTATGGCCACTTTTACAAATATTTTTCCCTAAAAGTTGACCTTTATTGTGTCCCTTTCACTCTCACTCCTTTTGTATTTTATCAAATGTTTACAAATCTTAAACAATGAATGCACAGATTCATTGCGTTTGTGGTTTGTTTTGCATCTCTGGCTTGTAAAGGTGTTAAATTTGACCAGAACCAATGGGCGAGGAAAGCACTTCTATTTGGTGCTGACATTGCTGCGATACCACCCCCTAGTGGCCCGGGACGACTCTAGAAGGCTCACTTTAATGCAGAGGTGACAGTAACTAAAGATATTCATTTACGGAATATCTTTTGCTTTGACAGAACAAGCCTAATGAAAGTCCAAGTTTATGCAGCACTCTTCTGTCTCTGAGCAGGGTCTCTGGGCCCTCTCCAAGGCGCAGCTGCATCACTCTGGAATGCCGCATGGTTTCACTTTACATTTCGTACTGCGACTTAACAGCTTTTTACTGCCGTGCAGGCTTCAAACTCAAAGTCTCACGATCTAATCTGCTAAACATTGTGTTTCTTAAAGACCAGGTTGAAATTGAGAAAATGCTAATAATGCGCTCCAATTTGCATTTAACAGGTAAATATGAGCCTTAAAGGGACTATACAGAGTTTAAAAATGTTAATATGTATTTTCCTCCCCCTACATGTTCCAGCCATGTCCTAATGTGTAGAATGAGCCCAGACCTGTTCACCACAACTGCCGCTAAAATCCTGCACTGTCACTCAAAAAGTTGTTAATTCGGGTCTGAAGTGCCGTCATGCACGAGCTTAATATAGAAGCTGCAGTTATGCGTAAGACCTGAGGTGGCAGTAGTGAGTATAAAAATGCCTCTAAACTAAACTCCGTATAGTCCCTTTAATATTGACAAGCTGATGATGGCTCTGAATAAGTCGAGACTTAAGTTTAGTTTGGCTCCATTTATCCTGCAATCTCATATTATTTCTTAAAGGATCTGTATCATGCTATTTTAGCCATTCCAAAGTAAAGTATAGGCATTTATATGATATATTGTACCTCTATCACTATGGAGTACTCATTTTTGAGAGAAATATAAGTATTTTTGGGGGGTATTTTCCCTACCCGGAAGACAAGACGCTTCGATTCAGTTAACTCCGCCCCTCTCTCCACTCATTCCACATTTACAGTATTATAAATATAAATATTGCTGCAAAAAGTGAAGTTACTTCACATAATGCAGTTATAAGGAGTTGACATGTGCAACCCAGTTTCATAAATGGCTAACACACATGCTAACACACACGCTAACACGCGTTTTGATTAACTCACCGCTCAGTCTGGACTCCCCATCGGGTTATGGGATCGCGTTGGTTATAAAAGTTAATCCACTTTGATTCTGGCCAAGGTTCACCAAGCATCCATCAGGTTGGTTGATATAGTAGCTAGCTTAATCCCGGAAAGAAATTCCAACTTCTGGCGAGTGCACTCTTCTTTAGGAAGGTTGAATAGTCCTGTTCCTCTCGTAGCCAAACGCGCATCCGTGGCATCGGTAAGAAAAAAGAACAGGCGGTGTCCAGAGTAGGTTAGAAAGAGTTCAGTCTTCAAAAACAACACTTATGCTCGGATCCATGGCTCCTCCAGCCGTGGGTGCGCTTGATTAGCGTCGTGGGACAGCACAGATGCGTCGGAGAGTTGCTGTTTTTTTTTTTTTTCAAAAAAAAAAAAAAAAGCTGTTTTATAAATAAAAATCAGGCTGTAAGGCATTACATTACAGACGTCGAGCACTTCCGTTCCGCTGTGACGACACAACTGAACAGCTCAGTGGTTTACCAGGAGAGGGCGGAGCAGCTGCTCAGAGAGCAGGATTCAGGAGGATTACTTAGAACTGCGTGAATGAAGCCAAAAACCGCTCTGGGGGTGTTTTTGATAAGGAAATAGCATAACAACATGACTAAAAACTCAAAAAAGTCGATTTTGCAGGACCTTTAACATAAATAATATGAGCTTGCAGGATACATTTATTAACATAAATAATAGGTATATATATCTCTCTTTTATTTATTTCATGAAACACAGATTAGAAGAAATATCAGTTTGCTTCCTTTAGATAGGGCTAATATTAATGTTGTTTTGCCCGTTAATTATTTTAAAATCCTAATTTAAATTAATTTATTTTTCCAGAGTAAAAGGATAACAATAAAAGATAACAGGCTAAATTAAAACCATTTATGTCATGACATCCCTAATACTCCTGATGGATTTTTTTTATGACCCTGTCCAACAAAATGATGAAATATGCCTAGCAAAACCATGTGCTGATCCTCGATTTTGACACATGTTAACCATGCATTTTCATTAATCTTGCAGGTTTGAAATGCATCTTACGACCCTCTTCAGTCTCCTCTGAATCCTCTCTTTCACTCCAAATAACTTCATGTCCTGTAAAATTCACTACATCCGTAAATCTAATCTATGGGCTTCCTTTTGCCTCTTGTTTCTGCAGCTCTAACATCACTATCTTTCCGATATATTCACTGTCCCTCCTCTGCACGTGTGCTCTTTACATGTACATTTTATCAACTAAACCTTTCATCTTTTCAGTGGGGATGGTCCTGGACTCGATCCGCAACGAGCGTTTCAATGAGAAGGATCTCGATGAGCGGAAGACGCCCGAAAATGACATGGAGTTCTTGGTTTCGGTGCCCAAAAGCCCCCCACAATCCCAGTCAATGGACCTTAACGCCATCCCCGCTGTGACGTCATCGGCCAAAACAAAGATGGCATCTCCCTCAATGCCTCAATACCCTGCTGCACCCACTTCAAACCATGCCAACGTTTTAGAGGCCACACTTTCACCCCGAAACGCCACAAATACCCATTTTTCTGCGAATAGCTTTTCATCGCAATCCATGAATTACATGGGCGATGTAGAAGGCTGTAATGAAGACACAGCAAATGCAAGAACCAGAGATGCTTCGCCATGTAACCTTATCAACAAAAGTGCCGTTATGTTGTCTTCAGTGCCCCCAAACGGCAAAAAATCTCCCACTTGTTTGCCTGGCAACAGCAATCCGTCTACACTTGCTGTATTCGACAGAAACTCTTTGCCTTCCGTGTCCACAAACGACACGCAAACCGCAACCTCCGAGGACTTGAAAACGGCTTCCAAAGTTGACAGAAAAGAAAGTTTAACGCCAACGCATGCCAATGAATCCACTTTGCGCGCAGCGTCGTTGGCCAAAAGCAGCATGGGGCTCGTTCTAACGTGCCACGATCGTCTCGAAACCGCGCTGACGCCGACGAACATCATCGAGTACAAGTCGATGGACGGTTTTGCCAGCCCCGCGTTGGCAAGTAACGACAAAGTGTGCAAAAGCGTGGATGTTTTGTCAAAGCAAAGTGGATCAAGACCTTCTGCGATGTCGACGCATCAAAACGATGTGGAATATAGTTCAGCAAAGGGAAGAATAAACGAACAATCCATACAGTCTGGCGTTTTGAATGCTCAAAGTCCTTCAAAACCAAATAGTGATCAGATGTTAGCTGGTTCAAAAGATAAGGACACTGTGATTAGCTCAGACGGGATGAACAGCAGTGACATACCTTTGATGACCCAAACCAACATGGCGGCTGCGACTTCAGTGACCCAAGGGACAAAAGATCTGGATCCAATTTCCAATATTGATGCTGAAGTAGCGTCGATGGACAAATACACCTTGGATTCCACAGCTAGACCAGATCGTTTAGACTTGCCCCTAAGCAGTACGGCGACATTGACTTCTGGGGCAAAACGCAAAAGTGAACCACTCTCAAAATCGGCCTCGAAATCTCCCTCTTGCGACAAATTGCCGTCGAGGCACAGCGGCGCGGCTCTGTCCGTGTCCCAAAACAGGATCAAAAGTGATCATTTGTCGTCAAAAAGAAATATTGATTCCCCGACCAAACCGAAAATTATCGCAAAGTCTCCTTCGCATGACAAAACGGACAAAAAGGTGTTCAGGTACACGATCGGTGCGTTCCCGGGATCGCCCCAAACGAAGATAGAGAACGGTGGTACATTGGTCCTTCCGTCCAAGCCGAAAACTGTAACGAAATCTCCGTCGATCGATAAAATGGACAAAAGGCTGAACAGGTCAACAACCGAGATGTCGACGATGCCCCAAAACAAGATGGCAGAACGGGCTTCAGCTCCCAAAACCAATATGGCGTCTCCAACAAAACTGAGGACTGCCTCGAGATCGCCCTCCGTCAACACAGACAAAAGCGCCAGTAATTCTTCTAAAACCAAGATGGCGGATGTAGCCTCATTGCCCCAACCCACTTTGACGTCTCCGACAAAGCCCAACACTCTCACCAAATCTCCGTCAGTCGACAAAATTGCGTCCAAAAAGCCATTACGGAAGGAGAAGTCCTGTCCCGCTGAACCGTCCTTGGAACGGCGGCCATCTTTGAAGCCCCCATGGCGCGGGGGAGCCTGGACCCCGACCCGAAGCCAGAGCAGCCTCAGTCTGGCCCAGAGCGGCTTCATTCGGCGCAGTGAGAGCTCCTTGTCGGTCAACGCGGGGCTAAGGTACAAATCCAAAATCAACTTTATTTATTTTGCGCATAAACATTGACACACAAACAATTTGTAATAAAACGCAGAAACAAAAACAACAAACAAACAATTCAAAACGAAAACACATATTTCACATTTATTCTCTGTTCTTTAATCATTATTATAATTATTTGGAGCTAAATAAATAGACAAACCTGAGCAATAATAAGGCTAATAGAAAATTAATTTAAACAAAAAAGAAATACAAGTATATCAATTAGGACTGAGATACAGTGAAATAAAAACAATAAAGTTTATAAAAACTATGAAATAAATCAAATCAATAAAATGTAAAAAAGTTAAAATACATATTGTCCAGTTTTTCATCTACGAAATTTTAGTGCATCAAAATTTGATATAAAGTATTATTTAGTTTAGTTTATTTTCACAATTTAACACATACAATCAATCAACAATCAGGACATCAACTTATGCTTCATTGTGAAGAAAATGGATAGCTCACAACAAAACTCTTGTCATTTAAGATAAGAGGGCGGATTACAGGGTTTCTACAAGTCATTAAATCAATGATGTCAAAATTAAGGCCATAATGCATTAAAAAAGGCAATACATTTGATTCAAATAGGCATTAAATAATAATTTCTTGGAAAATCGAATTTTTCCTTAGAGACAACATTTCTCCTCATTCTCCTGTTTGATTGAATGTTTACAAATCTTTTGCATTTGTGACATTAAAAATTGAGGCATTAAAATGCCTCAATTTTTTATATTTTTAATGCCTCATTAAAAATAATCAAATTTGACTTGTGTTCCCTGTAGAAACCGTGGGATTAATATGTGCTGAGCTAGCACTCCTGTAATAGATACAGCCACAGTACAGGAGACACATATTAATATTCATTTTATACAATTGCTACCATTTTCCTTTGGCCATCAACCAATGTCTCATCGTACCAAAGGAACCAGCGCGGCTGTACAGGATGGGCTTTCGACAGTTCAACTTACAATGTGTAATAAAATAGCACAAAAAAGCTGACTGGAATCTTATCCACTAAGCCAGCTATTCCCAAAGTCCGGGACGTTGTGGCCTCCTTTATCAATCTGAAATTCTCTCTGGGTCCACCAGTAATAATAATTTCTCTATTCAAAAGCATTTTCTTATTATTTTACAGCTTAAGTTACATAACAAGCGACATCTAGCAATGTCTGTAGGCTAAAATCTGGTTTAGCAAATACATTTATTTTTTCTTTTCAAATTTTTTTTTTAAGTACTTGTACAAAGTACATACAAGCACACATGCATTCACCCCAGGCTTCCTGGATTTCACAAATGGTCTCCCATCCAAGTACCAACCAGGCCCTACCTGCATAGCTTCAGATATCTGACAAATCGGGCAGATCAAAAGCAGTATGGTTTTGAAACAAAACCTAAATCTCAAGATATTTTATATCAACTACAAGTTACAAAGCAGAAATGTTAACAGATGGGAATAAGAAAAAAGAGCTGGACTTTGTTTTCATTGAAACAGCCTCGTGAAGTGTCTGTGCCAAAGGACACAACTTCAATTTTTCATTTCATATTTTTCCTTTGGATATTTCTGTTGCTTCTTCTGCTGCTTTTGCTGTTATAAACGTGTATTTTTTATTCTTCAGGAGCAGAGCGGGCGTGATTCGACCAGCCACATCTCTCCCTCACATTCCCAAAGCCTCCAGTGCCCGGCCCTGCCTGCTGGTGGCGCTGCGGCCCACCAACCTGCAGCAGGAGCGTGAGCGCTTCTTCCAGTCGGAGTTTACGTACGAGCCGCAGTTCGAGTACGAAGAGGCGGAGCTGAGCACCGTGCTGGACAAGTACAGGGAGGCGTCCGACCTCTTCCTGCAGCAGGTGACGGAGATACTTCCTTATTTTAACTTCAGCAAAATGGTGTTCACTCAACCCCGTGTTCACTCAAACCCCGGTGTTCACTCAACCCGTGTTCACAACCCCGGTGTTCACTCAAACCCCGGTGTTCACTCAAACCCCGGTGTTCACTCAAACCCCGGTGTTCACTCAACCCCGGTGTTCACTCAAACCCCGGTGTTCACTCAAACCCCGGTGTTCACTCAAACCCCGGTGTTCACTCAAACCCCGGTGTTCACTCAAACCCGGTGTTCACTCAAACCCCGTGTTCACTCAAACCCCGGTGTTCACTCAAACCCCGGTGTTCACTCAAACCCCGGTGTTCACTCAAACCCCGGTGTTCACTCAAACCCCGGTGTTCATTCAAACCCCGGTGTTCACTCAAACCCCGGTGTTCACTCAAACCCCGGTGTTCACTCAAACCCCGGTGTTCACTCAAACCCCGGTGTTCATTCAAACCCCGGTGTTCACTCAAACCCCGGTGTTCACTCAAACCCCGGTGTTCACTCAAACCCCGGTGTTCACTCAAACCCCGGTGTTCACTCAAACCCCGGTGTTCACTCAAACCCCGGTGTTCACTCAAACCCCGGTGTTCATTCAAACCCTGGTGTTCTCAGGCGGTGGGGATCATGGAGTGCGTCCTGGGAAATACGGCTCTTACGAAAACTTTGAGGAAGTGACGGGAGGAAACGTTCTGCCCAAGAGCCAGGTGTGGGCCGCGGTCCGGAAGTACCTTCAGAAGGAGGGCTGCGTGGGAGAGGTACGGATCTTTGACCTGGTTACAAACATAAACTACACAGAGTATAGTTCAGCATCCGTCTATAGCAAGATAGGTTATATTTTGAGGCAGGAAAATATTGAACATAAAATACAATAAGACACAACTTGCTTTGGCTAAAAAAATAAAGTATTACATTAGAAAAATTGGTAAAAATGCAAAAAAAATGTACAGACGATTTATGTGTTATTTACTGAACGATAAGTCGATATAATAATTATTGTAACAGACCTATGTATTCTCACTCTCATCTTCTGAGGCAGTGGTGCATTAGTGATGCCCATGTCTGGTGGAAAAGCACTGTTTTTCTTTGTTTTTTAGACAGTATTAAGGCTAACAACCTATAAGTGCATTCTCACTAGGTCTGGAACAGAATAACGTATCGCAATACCAAATATCGATACTTTATCAAGTATCATAATACTTTTAATACTTGTGTTTGGAGGTATTATTTCCTGCACTCCTTTGTTTTCCAGTAACAGTTACACAGCGCTTTGTTACATTTTGTGTTAATGTACTTTTCAATCGTAACACTTTTAACACAATTACTTATTGTATCGCAATACGTATCTCATCGGCCCTCGGTGCTGGCTGTGTCCTCAGTGAGGACACAGCCAGCAAAACAATGTGGGCTCTGCTTGGGTTATAAGTGGGTTTTTCCGCAGTTTCCATGTGTGTTGGCCCATGTGGGCTGGACCTTTACAAGTCAAACTTAACCTTTTCACTATGGTTTTATTATTTTTAGTCTCAGAGCTTGGATCTTGGCGTTTGGTCACATTTGAGCCCAACCCACTCTGAGTCACTGTGATTTGATTGGCTTCAGATTTACACTGTAGGTCAGACACTGTGAGTGACAGTAACATGACGCTAAATAGTGACCCTTTATTTTCAGTAAAACAGCTGAGGCCTCATTGCTCTTCAGTCACAGACTGAGAAGTGAAGAAGGAAGTCATGAAGGTTCTGCTTTAAAACATTAGACTTCTGCTCGATGTAACAATAAAAGATTGAAATTCAAGTATTCCTTCGTAATAGATGTGAAAATCCTGAATTTATGTGATTAAACTGTCAGTTAATTATTAATTACTCTCATTCTACAAAAACAAACCCTTGCCATTTGTATCTGCTGTAGAGTCATGTTTGACCCAGTTCCTCTGAGTCGTGGTGCAGCAGGACTGATGTGGACATTAGTCTGTGGTCTGTGACTGAAGAGCAATGAGGCCTCAGCCTTTTTACTGGAAACAAAGAGCACACTGTATTTAGCGTTTAACATTTAGCGTCATGTTACTGTCAGTCATGGTGTCTGACCTAAAGTCTAACTCCTGAAGAAAGTCAATTCACATTTACACTGAGAAGGTTGGAAGGGCGCCCCCTTGTGCCCCTTTGCGTCCAAATACCGGGACCATCAGAGCCGGTTTTTCCTATACGCAAACTACGCAAGATGCGTAGGGCCCCCGCAGCCGCAAGGGCCCCGCATCTCAGTCAAACTACGGTGTTGTTTCACAGATTAAGCAACGCGTTGTTACGGGGACAGGCTCTCTGACAGCGCTCACTCACTCTCCGCCGGCTTTGCGTCATATAACACTAAAACGCAGCAGTCTGCTGAAGTGAATGAGCAGGAGAGACCTACCGCCTTCCCCCTGTCGCTCCCAGGCGCGAGTGCTTCTCCCCTTCGCGTCCCCGCTCAGCTGTGTGTCTCCCGGTGCTCGCCTCCCTTCCTGCATGTCACCCGTGTCCCGGGCGCTGCCCTCATGTTTTCTCTGCTCGGACTCGGGGCTGCATCGCCACACACTCATTTAAACTCTCTTCTTATTGTCTCTAGCGGAGGATCAGAACAGTAGTTTGGCGAATAGACGAGAGTAAAAAGCCGTTCTACGTGGCCTTTTTGTCTCAAAGACGAGTTGAATCCACACGGTTCATATGAGCACAGTTATTTATTTTTATTTTTATTTTATTTATTTATTTATTTTTATTTTTTATTTTTTTATTTATTTCATTCATTTAAAAACAAATGCAACAACAGCATTTAACATGAATGAAAAGGAGCAGAAAGAAGTAAAAACTTATAATGTCTACCCCCTATCAACACAAAATCATTTACAGTTCCAGTTCATTTAACTTTTAAGCTGTCTCATGCAGCCATCTTTTTTCTTTTCTCTCTTCTTTTTGGTCCAAGACATCAAAACACAAAAATACATAAATAAAGTTGATCTGCTACTCCGCAGTATCATATTTCTGTAACATTGATAATTTAACATACTTCTTAAACACGTAAATGGACTTAGAAGTTTTAATTTTGCAATCAAGACTGTTCCACAGAGCGACACCATTGATTGATATACATCTTTCCTTTACAGCCGATTGAAACCTGGGTTTTGTAAAAAGCTCAGTACCTTTTAGATCATATCTACTTTTTCTCTTAGTGAATCTGTTTTGCAAATTGTTTGGTTACTTACAGTAATTCATGAATTGGGCTGCTCACAGGCTAATTCTCAGTGGTAAAACAGAAATAACGGTCAGGTGCAGGTTTGAGTTAGTTTTAAATCAGTGGTTCCCAAACTGTGGGTCAGGAACCAGAGGTGAGAGAATATGACCATTTGCTATTTACCATTTTAAAAAGTGGGGGAAATAGACTAGTAATAGTCCTGAATCCCAGTCTGACAGTGGCTTAGTGGTTAGTGGTTCTCACACAGAGGGGCAGGGCCTGAATTGAGGTCATTATGTTCCACTTCTGCCCTGCTCTACTCCACAGTGGAACTGTTTTTTACCGTAAATGGGTTCGCTCTTCGTCAAATAGCCATAGGATGCGTAGGTACTGAAGGGCCCCCGGGTGGATTTATGCTTAGGGCCCCAGAAGGGCCAGCACCGGCTCTGGGGACCATAACTGGAGCCAAATATGGCTCTTTAGAGTAGAAAGGGTTAAGTTTGACTTGTAAAGGTCCAGCCCACATGGGTCAACACACATGGGGCCCACATGGAAACTGCGGACAAACCCACTTATAACCCAGGTGGGCAAACCCAAGCAGAGCCAACATTGTTTTGCTGGCGGGAATAGAACTGACAATACAAAAGAAGACCACACAGAGTTGTAGTAAGGCTAATGCAAAAAGAGGACAATTAGTAGTAGTAAGTAACCATCTCAATACTATTATTAAGAAAAAAATAGAATTAAATGCAGCACAGGAATTGAATACTGCATGGACAGTTGGACATGGGCTGTGTGGACTTAACCATCTCCATTTAACATCTTTATAAATCCAATTGAGACCCAAGAAACAAATCACAAGCCTTGGAAAACAATATTGAAATTATATCCAATACAAATTGTAAATGATATTGAATGAACATTAAACAAAGTAAAAGCGCAGAAGTAAAATTCTGATAAATCATCTCTTAAATGTGTAGCATACTTTACTCAAGGAAATATAAATGAGTAACTAATTACTAACCAAAAGTACAGTTGAAGAAAATGCCTTGTACTCATAGCGGTATTTGGTATCGGCAGGTACTCAAATCAAAGTACTCATACTCGTGTTGGTTTTAGACAAAGTTTGTTTGTTTGTTTGTTTATTTATTTATTTATTTATTTATTTATCAGGACAGTGTACAATTACATTATGCATTATGCTCGAGAGCAAAGATGACCGTACCAGACTGTAGCTTCTCAAGCTAATCTGTAGTCCTTAGGGGAAAGTTATATATATATATATATATATATATATATATAGTGCAGTCAAGGGTCATTCATCAGCATCACATCCATAACAGGCAGAGGCTAAAACACATCACTCAGTCTCTTATTACATATAGTCATCATCACATACATCATCACATGTAAAAGACACACAGCAATATTCTCACCCTTACATATGGATATACATTGTGTCTTGATCATAAGAGTGCATACACATAATATTCATTTTACTTACAACTTAACACCATCATTTACAGCTAATGCTCGCAACTCTGGTTCACCATAAACCAATCCTTTACTTCTTTAGTAAAGGTTCTGAAATCAGTTGAGCTCTAAAGTGGTATTGGTGCATCCCTAGTTCCTGTTTGTGTGTGTGGATTTTCGATTTGGTAGTTTTTTGGCCTTTGCATCACTATGGTGTGATTTTCTGAGGAGCTGCTCTCCGTCTCTGTCTTCTTTCACTCTTGCTTATTCTCTCTCCTTTCGGTCTCCCTGTCGAGGTGGTGGTGCGTCTCTCAGACGAGCTGCTCTCTCAGGCCGTGATGGTGGTGGAGAACTGTCGTCCGACTCTGACCATAAACCTGTCGGGGGCGCGGCAGCACTGGCTCGAGGGGATGCTGCGGCATGAGATCGGTACGATGATAATCTTCTGCCAGTGTTGGAATGGCCTCTCAATGCGGCCAGCAGAGGGCGCCAATCAGTAACAAAGCTCTTTTTCAAGCAGCACTTGCTCAAAGAATATGGAAAAGTGCATAGTACAGTGATCTGGCCCTATATCGTCAAAAAGGTGATATCTTGAGTTAGAAATGCTTAATTTTGTAATTTTGCCAAGAAAAATAATAATTAAAAAATGGAACTACACAGTATAATGAGTATATTGTGAGCTTAAAATGAGAGTAAACATATTATTCCAGGTACATCGAAATTACGGTAATCTTTTTTTATTTTTTATTTAACCAGAAAAGTCCCATTGAGATATATAAAATGACATACAAATAAATGAAAAACCGTTAAACAATTCAAAGAGGTTGTCTCAAGTGCTCTCAGTGTGGACTTAAAAGTGTTCAATTGAATACGTTTTGTTATTTTAAAGTCTTTTTTGCAACTGGAGCAGAGTAAACAAAAGTAAAGTAAACAAATAAATACACGTCACTCTAAACTCAAACCGTGTTGCGTTCAGGGACCCATTATCTGCGCGGGGTGAACAACAGCCTGCAGCCCTGGGCGTCCTCGGAGCGCAGGAAGGCGCTGGGGCTGAAGGGGGCCAACCCGACGGAGGAGGGCCTGGCCAGTCTGCACAGCGTCCTGCTCCGGAAGCAGCCGCACCTCTGGAGGGCAGCGCTGCTCTACTACACCGTGCACCACGCCGCCGCCATGAGCTTCAGCCAGCTCTTCCACCACATCCGGAGGTTCGTGCACAGCCCTGACGTGCGCTGGGAGTACTGCCTCCGCGCCAAGAGGGGGCAGACCGACACCTCCAGGCCAGGTGAGAGACAGGAGAACCAACTTCATCTAATCATCTAACTATGAAACATTTATATCAATTTGAGGAACTTACAGGCTAGTTTATAAGCATATCAGAAAAGTGACCCTGCATGTTTGAAATGTGCCTACAAAGTTGTCTCTGTGAAAAAATTGTATGCAACTAATATGTTGATATGAAAAGTTAGGAATGAGTTTGGACAACAACTAACAATTACATTTATTTAGTCCCTCTTTCATTGTTCAATCAGGTATTGGGCCTTTAAAGTAAAAAGTATCAATCCATTTGAATAAATGTGATGAGTAGTAACATTTATCTGTACGGCAACCTGAGTGTTGTGAGACAGAGGCATTGGCAGTACATCTGCACAGTGCCCCCTACTGCTCCCAGTCTGGATTATAAGCAGTGGCAGCTGGTGATGTAAACTCTACTGTAACACACCGTGTTTTACTGTCAGATATACTCATTTACTGCTGCTCGTCAGACTTTAAAGAAATATTTAACCACATATCAGCAAATACCCACAGAGCTAATGTTACAGACAACTGTCATTCAGACATCTGAAGTGAAGACTAGGAATGCATGATTGAAAAGAAATCAAAATGGTTCCCTCTTTGGAGATCCGATGAAATGTCCTCAACTCTCCGCGCTATGGTTCTCCGAGCCAGGCAAACATTTGCAAAGTCCTGTTTCTTCTCGGGGCAAATGTTTTCCACTATTTTCATGGCGCAGTCCTTAATAAACTCGCCCTCCACTAGTGACTTGCCATGCTTGGCTATTAGCATAGCCACCTCGTAGCTTGCTTTGGTGGCATTTGCATTAGACTCCCATGCCCGAGAAAAAATTAACTGTTTAGGCAAGGCAAGGCAAGTTTATTTGTAGAGCACAATTCATACACAAGGCAATTCAAAGTGCTTCACAGAAAGCAGATAAAATCAATAAAACATCAATATAAAAATGTATTAATTACAGTAAAGAGGAATGTACAACCTCCAGTTGTTTAACTTTGTCAACACAGTGTTGTTCCGTTAGCTTATCATATGCATTAGCATGTTTTGTTTGATAATGTCTTTTTACATTGAATTATTTGTACACCTCGACAGTCTCTTGGCATATTAGTCAAACACAGTTGTTGTTAAAATCAGTGACAAAATATTGCAGTTTCCATTTATCTTGAAACGTGCGGCCCTAGAGATCAACTTTTCTCAAGGCATTGAGGTTACACCCAGTCACAACATGCACTCACAGTGAAATCGCATCATTATAACCTAATTTAGCGGGGGGTTATTGTTGTTTGGCTTGTTGGTTGCGACCCGTACATAATGTTAAGATTAAAGTTTAAATTGGTAGTGCCACATTAAATGACGACGGGGGCCGTGATTTTGGGCCCCAAATCTCACCTCTTTCCTCTCTCCCTCTCCTGGATATTATTTCAATACGTGTGGGTTTGAGTGTGTAGTACCTGTCTGTCCAGCGATCATGTTATGATAAAATCCCCTTTTAAACATGTTTGTAATCCAGTGCCTTGTTAAATGCGCCCGCGTTTGTGTTTTCATAAGTTTATTGAAGCGTATGATTCCTCTGATCTGAATGCCTGGGCTCGGTAAAGGCATTTCAAACCACAGCTGCTGTGGCTTTTCTTCCTCTTTCTAACGGCGTTTTCGTTTCACTTGTGTCTTTAGATGATCATTAAATGATTCCAGAATGTGTGTTTTAATCCTCGTGTCTCCTCAGGCTGCGTTCCCGCCGCTCTGAACTGCTGGCGCAGGTTGCTTCTAATTCCCACCGCTCTAACGCACCTGCCGCCACGCACACTCATCACCCGCACACGTGCACGCACTTCCCATTGACAATACACAGGAATCAACCGCCACTGCAGTGTGAACCGCGTTTGGTGTGTAGGCACCTTTAATATCAATGGCCTCTGTTCATTACCGCATGTTTCCGCGCAATGGAAAGCTAGAGCTTGGCTAGAGTTGCCCTTTTTTGTGGGTGATACAAACATTTCAAAGGGGTAAAAGTCCATGACGCTAAAATAGAGAATAATCTCTGTAGAATCTGCCCTTTGTGAAAGCTATAGTTAGTATGTCCCTGTGAGCCAGAGACAAGCAAGTTATTTTTACACGGCCGCTCTGTGACAAAATCCTGTAAAGGCTCAAGGGGATTTTCTGTTGCAGAAGCTCCGAGCGGCCACTGATCGAACTGGAGACAGACTGAGAGGGCACCACGTAGCTTCAAACTTGTATGACCGTTGTATCAAAAGCAGCAACCGTTTTGGTTTCTTTCTCCCAAAGATTGTCTCGCACCAAGCAATGATCAGAACCTGAGAGCCCTTTACCACCAAATATTTGTATTTATTTATTTATTTTTGTTTAGTTAATTTTGAGCAATTTTACATTCATTTTGTCTTTCAAAATTCATACAGTTGTGGATGCTCAAAATGGAGTAGGCTGAAGCAATAAGCTTATAAGTGCCTACCCCATATTCAATTCAATGTACATTTACATAGCATAATATCATATCAACATGTAAAGCCAAATATGTATGAACTGCAGCAAAGAACATGTTTTGACATGGCTGAAAATCTATGCACAATTAGTATAAAAGGTTTTGCACAAAAAGCAATGGTCATAGTCTTCTTCCTGAAAGCACACACGTCTAAGCCCTCTGTCTGTCCTGTGCTGCTCAGGCTGCTTCAGTAAGGACCAGGTTTATCTGGACGGGATTCTGAGGATTCTGCGCCACAGAAGAGCCATCGACTTCCAGCTGCTCACGGCTCTGGGCAAGGTACAGTCACCGTCACGCTTCGTACCACAGTTCTACCACATCCAAGAGAAGTGAAACTGCGTTACGCCCAAACCCTTGGTGCAAAAGAAACAATAGTTCCCATTATAGACAGAGCAGTAATATCGATTGAGGATTCTGCTCCAGATCTCAACAATACATGTGGAGAGATAGAAAACAAAGGAGACCAAGGCTGATCGACAGGAGCTCCTGTCCCAAATAATATGGTCCAATCTTTGTTGGAGAGAGACGATTTCTCTAAAAATTTCTCTCAGATTTACTGACATTTTTGCACAAAACTCTCCCGTTGTGCCCAATTTGCTTCCCTCCCATCATTCCTCTGTTCACTGGAATGGCTACAAATCTGATTGTGTCATGAAAATGTTGTTGTATTGGCATTACAATGGCATAAATGGCCTATATTTTCTGCAACAAAATCTAAATAATGGATAGAGCTAGGTTTAAATTTGTGGGACCAAAATAAATAAAAATTTGGTCCGGGCAGTTGGACACAAGGGGGCGCCCTTCCAACCTTCTCAGTGTGAATTGAATTTCTTCAGAGTTAGACTTTAGGTCAGACACCATGAGTGACAGTAACATGATGCTAAATAGTGTGCTCTTTATTGTGTGTAAAAAAAGCAGGACTGTGGTAGATCTACTTTTACTTTGGAGAAAATAGTTACTATAGTAACTGTGTTGAAGAAATGAAACTCATGAGCTTCTTCTGTAACATCTGTCCACATCAGTCCTGCTGCACCACGACTCAGAGGAGCTGGGTCAAACATGACTCTACAGCAGATACAAATAACAAGGGTTTGTTTTTGTCGAATGAGAATAGTTAATAATTAACTGACATTTTAATCACAGAAATTCAGAATTTCTATCCTGAATTTGTATTCCTTATTACTAAGGAATACTTGAATTTCAAACTTTTATTGTTACGTGCAACAGAAGTATAATGTTCTAAAGCAGAATCTCCATGACTTCCTTCTTCACTTCTCAGTCTGTGACTGAAGAGCAATGAGGCTTCAGCTTTTTTACTGAAAAGAAAGGGTCACTATTTAGCGTCATGTTACTGTCACTCATGGTGTCTGACCTACAGTGTAAATCTGAAGCCAATCAAATCACAGAGACTCAGAGTGGGTTGGGCTCAAATGGGCACCAAACGCCAAGATCCAAGCTCTGAGACAAAAATAATAAAACCCTGGGCTTAAGAGGTTAGTTCAAGTGAAAGACTCTGTAAAAATGCAAATTTCGCCTTGTTTTGGGGGTTCAAAGTGCAATAAATCAGGCAGGAATTAGATATTAAAAAAAACTTTCAAATATTGAGTCTGTAGGAGGAACTAAAGTGGAGATGTTGCAAGAGTGGAATGAAACCTTAATTTTGTGAAATTGTTTAATTGCCGATGGCACCTAGCCTGGCTAACGCCAGACTAAAATCACAAGTGATATTTAGTCTGGGGACCACCAATTCATTTTCTCGTAGGAGAGGTGTGGTTTACGATTGTTCATAGCCGTTTATTGGGCGCTACGAATGTCTATCATGCGTCTGCACGTAGCCATAGTCAATGGTATCATGGTATCAAATGACGTATGACGTACCTGCTGTAAACTTTTGAGCTAAACTATTTAGAACACGTTTAAAGCTTGATCGAAAGATGGCATCGCGTCTGCTGCTGTCATGTTGGATCCGTAAATATTTTTTTATTTTTTTTTATCCCTAAACAAACTACAAGCTTCCGTATGTCAAATAGCGCGTCATCGTCTTACCGTCCCTCCTCGTTCTGTGATTGGTGCCCAAATCCATGGAAAAATGTCGGCCATGGTCCCCAGGCTGTTGTGAAGTTCGAAAAGATTCGAGCGCACACAGCAGTCTGGCGTTAGCCAGGCTAGATGGCACCATCACACAGTAAGGAAATGACCATATTTGGATTACAGCGTCATCTCAGTCACAGCCTTTCGTGCTACACGTGGATACCAAACATTTGTGAATGGATACTCGCGGGAAAGATGAGGGAGCGCCGCGCTGTTGTAGTTATAAAACTCTGATGCGATACTCAACAAAAAGTCATCAAATTAACATCATAAAGAGTGGGTTATGTCTTTATTTTATTATACAACTTTTTATGTGGAAAACAAAGTTGATATTTGTGTGTATTTGACCTTGTAGCGATACAGTGGCTCTATGAATGGTCAGCATGGCGCCTTTACTTTCCATCACAGTGGTCTATAGGATGTTTGAAAGGTTTTCACCGCTGTCGGAGCCTCTCACCAGAATACCTACAAAACAGTTGATCCTGGAGCGTTGTAGAGACCACCGTGATAGAAAGTAAAGGCGCCATGCTGACCACTCATACAGCCACTGGGTCACTACAAGGTCAAATACCTACAAATATCAACTTTTTCCGCATAAAAAGTTGCATAGTGCACCTTTTAACCCTGACAAAGGACTGGACTGATCTTCTGACTCTTCATCCTCAGGTTTCCTTCGAGGACATGGAGCGACTGCGCCCGCTGGCCACTCTCTCGCGGACCAGAATCCCTCACTTCATGATGGACACGGACAGGTACCAGGCCCAGCTCAACCACATCCTCGCCTCCAACGAGCTGAGCGACGCCGAGCTGCAACGGCTGCTGCCATGAGGGGGCGCTGTGGGTACATCCCCACACTGCAGACCGCATTAGTGGGACATTTTACTCGGCTCGCTGTTTCTCACACAAAAGGAAATCAGTCTATTATGCTCACTGACTGGCCATTTTATTAGGTATACCACATCACCACAAATTTACTTTATTATTTTACTTTTTTTTAAATCTAAATTATATATATTATTTGTAATGTATGCCTTAAAGAGCCACGAGAGAGTGCCAGCTCTGTCCTTGGAGCATCTCTCCCTCGCCCTGTGTCACAAATGTTTTAGAAGAACACAACTTTTATTTTCGAGTTTTCTTTGCATTCTCCCAACAAACTAAGTCATAATTTGGAGAAAAAAAATTGATGTAAAACCTTGGTATCGTTGTCAAATATCACTTTTAAACACACTTCACTGTCATTTCCCCGTCTTTGCACAAATATATAATTAACAAAGTGTTCCTCTTAAAGTGGCCAGTCACAATGGGGTTTATCCAATTGAAATTGGCAGCAAAACGACCTTATAATAATTCCCCCAGCGGGACTGACACTTCTGCTTAAAGACTGTAACCTTTCTCTTGCTCTATTTACTCTGCATTATCCAGTATTTACTTATGAAAAACTTGAATATTGTGAGGATCGTGGACCTCGATGCATGTACCTCAGAACTGTATTATTATTATTATTATCCTACACAAGCCAATGATACTAGTGTTAGTATTTACACACACTGTTCCGGAAGAGCTCAGCAGGTTTTTAAAAGCACATATCAGGAGTGAGTGGGCGTTGATGTGTAAAATGGGTAAAGATCAGAGATTTCAATAATGTTTCAGTCAAGCTAACGGAAGCTCCACAAACCGCTCGTCGTAGCGTGTGATAAGAAATGGCTTTTGTCGCTAAACCAGAGCTCGTACAAACAATAGTAGTCACCAGTGTAGGGAAGATTACTTAAAAAAAATAATTAGTTACAGTTACTTCTGCGCTAAAGTAACTGTGTTGGTAATGAGGTAAAGTATGATAAAAGTAACTCGTTACTGGACGAAATATTTACCGAGTTCATAATCAGAATCAGTTTTATCGCCATTGTCAGTGAATACGTTCACAAACTAGGAATCTGACACGGAGCTCAGTCACCGACACAAACTCAGAAGGCAACAGCTACAAGAACGACCTACAGTAAAACGAATGATTCATCATCAGGAGACAATGGGCAAACATCGTCTACTGCTTTACTTTACAGTATTTACTAAATGCACAATTATATCAGGACATATCAAGGGAATGTCAGCGCCTGTCTCCGTGTGTAAACTACGATAAATGAACCACAAAGTTAAATAAACATCTGCACTGACTTACTCACATCGCTGCAGACTTCTATAAACTCCACAAACACGCAGCAGCTCCTGCACCTCATGACTGTCGTCGCCAGCTTTAAATCCATCCAAACGAGTCGTCAAATAATGAAATACGGTATATATAGGGATGGGTACCGTTAAACGGTGCCTACTTGGTACCGACCGAAAAGCTCCGGTCGGGGGTGGTATCAAAAAACCTAAAATTCTTTTGGTGCCAACTTTCGGTTCTTTTTCTCTCTAGACGTCAATATATGACACTATATATTTTAGCGAGTCTAAAAAAAGCAACATGAACGTGCGTGCAGATAATGAGCCGCTTCAGCGCAAATGGAGCAAAGCAAAGCTATAACTTATAGCTATAACTTAAAGCAAAGCAAAGCTATAACGTACTAAACTTTTGTAATAGAGATGGCCCAGCCGCGGTCTGCGGCAGGACTAAAGCAGGACTTACACCGGTTGTAAAACCCAGAGCTAAACTAAACCAGTTATAAACCAGGACTGAATAAGAAACTTGAGTTTTTAGGCAAATTGAAAAACAAAACGGAGCAGTGAAGACAAGAAAGACGTCTTTACCTTTAGCGACAGACCCACAGAGGCTGAGTTTACAACTTTACAAGCAGCTGCAGCGAGGGGAATATCAAAGATTGTTTGTGGAAAAGTGAGCGCTCACTCTGTATTAGACATTTTTGGTACAGTTTTGGTAGATTATTAGTGCCAGAGTGAGCGCTCTCACTATGTAAAGCTATTTGACGTGCGAAGCGCTTTCGTCAGTGTGTTAGAAAAGTTTATCCAAAAGAAAACGGTGTCCTTCTTATTGATCTGTCCTGTCTCTGCAGCTCAGGAGGTAATAACGTCCTTTCTTTCTTTATATCACTGCTTAAGTGGAAATTGTGCTCAAAACACGACGTTACAGGGGACACTGCTGCGGCCTTCTGTTTTGCTGTTTTAGGACTTTTGCCTGAACGATACTTTTTTTCGATACATAGGTATCGAAAAAAGTACCGTTAAGCCCGCTTGAGTAACACTAGAATTTAGTGAGAGTTAGAGAAACACAGGAAGAGGCTGATTCCGAAACCGTGAAATTGGTAAGTGGTCTAACGCCAAACCGGATGTGCGTCAGCGTCCGCCATGATAAGTAGCTTCCAAATTAGTCTGTCAGTTAGGAAGAAGTTAGGGAAAGGAGCCTCAATGCTAACTATCATAGCCACTTTAGCATAGGAGCTTCTGATGCTACCTCACTGGCGATTAGGAGCCATGTGCCATCCCATAAGCCACTGCGCCGCATGCCCGCCCCCCTCGCCCCCACCCTCGAGTGATTCTTCATGCTTTGATTGACAGGTGCACAATTCATTAAACAAATATAAATACGAGATTCTGCACAAGCCAAACTTTATGAAAGTGACGAAATACATGTTAGAGTCATCACAGCACAGTCACAGCCTCAGTAAATGGCTTAAATGGAGGCAGTTTGTGCTTTTGCTTTTATTTAGTAGAAACTTAAGCCACATGGCTAATTTGCATACTGTAGCTTTATGAAACAGCTGTTGAGATAAAATAAGGCTAAATGAAAATGTGAAGGATCATTTGGATTTATTTTTTTCTCCTTAAATGTCTTTATTTGGACACTATGTTGTTACATATGCACTACAGTAGGTGGCGGTATGCGCTTTTGTTTGCCTGCCAATATCGTTAAAGAAGAAGAAGAACAGCTGTTGGTGATGTCACTTCCCCTTCCCCTGGGTAAGGACGGTGGAATTGGGCAAATGCTGTTGAAGCTCTAGTTCACTAACTGCATAGAGATCTAACAGTTGAGCCCATGAAAGGTTAAGGATTAGTGGCTAGTGTTAGTACTTAGAGGCTATTATTTAAGGGTTTCGGAATCAGCCAGAGTTTACCATGGAAAAGAATGAGCTATGAGACGCTACGGGGCTCTTTTAAAACTCTACATTTGGCTTTGGCTTTTACAGCAAAGACAGAGACCTGGATTATTACGAGAGCCACCAGCTTTGTGCATATTGCTGAGTGCGTCGCCGCTGCGTTTGGAGAGGATTTATCTTCGTAGCATTTTATTACGGAATTAAACGAAGCCGAGGGGAAACTAAATACAGCAGGCTCATGTTAAACCTGTGTCTCGCCACTGCAGTACTACGACACAAGTTTAAAAAGAGCCTGCTGTATGTAGTTTCCCCTCTGCTTCAGTTGTGTGCTACTGCTGCGCGTGATGCCCGTGTCATTATGTCCCTGATCTACGAGTGACACCCGTTGTGGAGTAGACACGATTTTAAATGCCCCGTCTGAGTTATTGTATATTTTAGTCCAGTCACTTCCAAAGAATAATCAGGGGAAACATTTGGGCATTTCTGTTTGGAGATTTCTTTACAAAAATGGGCTTTAAAACCTGCTCAGCTCTTCCTGTTACACTTGACACTATGAAGTTTTTGCACTGACTTTGTGTTCAAATATTTGAATGTTTTTTTGCTCACGGCTTTATTAGTTTTTTACGCCTTTTATGCCTTTTGCCGAACAGCGGACAGTATGTCAGAAAATCAATTTGAACTTTATGAAATATGTTCGTGCCACCAGTTCATATCAGTGTTAGCGTTTCAGAAGCCAATGATTTTATTTATATCAAGGAAAGGTAAATAATGAGGAGAAAGAGTGCAGGAAGTGTCTGAGAAAAGATGGAAATATGAACTCCTAAACTAAAACTCCCTTTAAACCATGTTTGAAGACATTTAACCTGACACAACAGTTTGTTCTCTGCAGAAAAATTAAGAAGAATGCAGCCTTCGAGGCAATTGTCATAATCTCGATTTGATTGTGATTAGTGATGGGACGATATCTGGTTAAAGTATATCTCTCTGGTGAAAATCAAAACTAAAACGCTCCTAATTGGCTCCTAATCTAACATTACTACATCTTCCATTTGAAACTGCTTTATTGTTGTTTTGAATGTATGCCCAAAGAATTGACCCAAGATCTGCATTTTTGTTTCCATTTTAAGGATTATAATATCATTTTACAGTCCACCGTCATACTGTGGTGGTCAGACAACACGCTTTCCCAATTCTGTACAAAGACGCAGGGCCGTCAACAAAATTGGCCTGGGACGTAGACAAACTGTATTGAACCACATGCGTCATTGCAGTAGCTCAATAATAATGGATAAATACAAACAAAGAAACAGACCAAGTTGACCAGACCCCACAGTCCACAGCCCTTCCAAAATGTGTTAGATCTGCGAGTTCCGATGGATATGACTGACGGGCGGCTTGACCAATCAGAGAAGCATGTGGTCAGTTCACACCAAAGCAAACATGCCGGCTTACCAGAGTATGAAGACATGGAAAAAGAACTACTGTATATAAAAGTCAAAAGGAATTTTCGTCCAAATCAGCAGATCAACTAAACTTCATTCGCGAATAGTGTTACAAATTAGCATCTGGGAATTGGAGCAATCAAAAAACATATCAGAAAATGTACCACCTGCGTGCAAAGTCTCCGACGCTCCTGCTTTTGAACAGAAAGGAGAAGAGGCGACCTGTATATATGAAAACTGTGATCTTGCAGTGGAAACCTCCGATCGTCCCACCTCTAATAGCGATGAATCCTGCCATCACTATGGAGACACAACGTTATGCTGTATATTCTTACAAATGGAATCACCTGTGAGACTGCTGCTTGTATAATTTTACAGTTCGACTGCTGAATGGTGGCGGAGAGGACAGGAAGGAAAGAAACAGGAAATAGTGAGGTGTGAGGGAGAAAGAAGGAAGGACTGAACAGTTCTGTAAGTTTTGAATTCAATATCAGGTTTAAAAATGTCCATTCTCACCACTGACTTTGCCTTTGTGTTTGTAAAAGCCAATTGAATGTTGCACGTTTTATTTGCAGGAAACAAAATCCATCCGGTTTATTTATTAAAAACCACAGAATTTGTCTTTGGGTCTTTTTTTAATCATAGTGGTGTGTTTGAGCTGATTGGCCGAATGGACGCTAAAATGTCTATTCACTTTATTCCACCCCGCCCACTTTTGCGTCTTTTTGCCACATAGGCACTTCCTTTGTCTTGACAATTCCGTTAGAGCGTTAAGTCCGTTCACTAAGTGGAGATCGAGGGAAAATATTTGCCGCTAAAAAATGTCATAGAATTGATTGATTTGAGTAAAATGTCCAGTGTTCATTTGCACCAACAAGTTGACACTGCACTGTGTTGACTTGGCGCATGCGCACGCAGCACACAGCAGTTCTGAGAAGCTGGACCACTCTGTTGTGAAACTTTTAACCTTTTTAACTGCGTTTATCAGAAGTGACTTTACTGAATCAAGTCAAGTTAAACGTGAAGGGAAGAATCCGCTTTGAAAATCAACATGTTTAATTTTGTGTAACTAGACTTGGATCCTACCCTGATAAACCACACCCACTTCTTTTCTGCGTGAAAGAAGGTGGTCTGGACATACACGGTAAACAAGTTGCTGATTGGTGGCTGAGGCCTAGCCGAACCAATCACAACCGTCACAGAGAATTGACACTCGCTGCCCCACTATGTTGTTAGTTCAATCAACATTAAAGAGTACCTAAACAGGCGTGCCAAAGCCTTTCCCCGCCCACAAACAAAAGTCAATTGCTCCATCCGAAACCAGTAAATTGGTAAGAGGTCTTGCGCCAAACCGGATATGCGTCAGCGTCCGCCATGATAAGAAGCGTCCGAATTGGGTTGTCTGTTAGGAAGGAGTTAGGGAAAGTGGCCTGTATGCTAACTGTCATAGCCACTTTAGCATAGGGACCTCTGATGCTAACTATCATAGCCACTTTAGCATAGGGACCTCTGATGCTAACTCACTGGTGATTAGGAGCTATGTGCCATCCCATAAGCCACTGCGCTAATCTCCCCACCCCTCTCGCCCCCACCCTCGAGTGATTCATGTGCAACCACTGTTGATTGACAGGTGCACATTTAATAATAAAAAATTAATTAATAAATAAATAAGATCCTGCACAAGCCAAACTTTATAAAAGTGACAAAATACATGTTAGAGTCACCACAGCTCAGTCACATGGTTTTAAAGAGCCTCCTCAGTAAATGGACTGAAGGCAGTTTGTGCTTTTGCTTTCATTTAGTAGAAACTTGAGCCGCATGGCTAATTTGCATACTGTAGCTGTTGAGATAAAATAAAGGGAAATGTCAAGGATAATTTGGATGATTCTTTTTTTTTCCCTTAAATGTCTTTATTTGGACACTGTGTTGTTGTTGGACAATATACAGTAGGTGGCGGTATGCGCTTTTGTTTGCCCTGCACTGAAGAAAAACAGCTGTTGGTGATGTCACTTCCTCTTCCCCTGGGTAAGGATGGTGGAATTGGGCAAATGCTGCTGAAGCTCTAGTTCACTAACTGCATAGAGATCTAACAGCTGACCCCATGAAAGGTTAAGGATTAGTTGCTAGTGTTAGTACTTAGAGGCTACAATTTAGTGGTTTCGGATGCAGCAAAAAATTGCAGTGAAAGAGGCGGTCTCTGAAGTTTGGGGGTGACATGCAGGGGTGAGTGTGTGGGCCTTTGCATTGGCACAATCACAGCAGACAGATTACGTGGGAGGGACTTGGTTATAAACCACAGGTACAGGGGCAGGACAATTGGAAGCACCTGATGACGTTCTGTGGAGGCCGTGGACACGTCTCCAGCCAATCAGGAAATTATAATTCAGTAGCAGAGTTTACCCTGAAGGGGGCGCAACCCGTTCGTTTTCAGGCCAAAGTTAGGATTTAACACATGTTTGCGCTATAATGTCAGAATAATGTCAGGGACCAGTGGACAACACTATGAGACACCCATTGAGACAGTTTATCAGTAAAAAAAAACTTGATTTGGTGTTTAGTTGCTCTTTAACATTAGCCAAAGGTAATCATGGATGAAGTAGTGGAGGATTTTGCCTCTGCGTTCTTGTCAGTTTATATTCAGTTCATATTTTGTGAGTTGGTCTACTGCTGTCGTCACGTCCACTAATTGCTGATTGGTTTATTTCACTGACAATCTGTGCGCGTTAGGCCCGCCCGTTCAAACTGCTCCAATTGCTCCATTACAAGACTAACTTCCCTGCGTGGAATGGACAGGGAAATAGTATGGCAGAGCCAGGCAACTTGGATTAGGGCTGAAACAACTAATCGATTAATCGACAACTAATCGATTATTGAAATAGTCGACACCCATTTTAGTAATCGATTAATCGTTTTCTAGTAAACACAGACTCAAATAAAGCAAACATGACAAGAAAATGTAGTATTTTTGATGAAAACCTACTTGTTTTTATAGTTAGTGTATGTAGTGTTTTGTACATTGTAAATTTCATGAATATCTGTCTGTGTTTCATCCAATCAGGAAGCAGAATTAGCGCCAAGAGCCTCCAACAAACATTTACTTTAAGTTTACTCCAACATGTCCTCAAGCGGCACCAATTTAGCTTTATGTGATAAACAATTGAGAAAATAAAATTTACCTGCACCATTCACAGCCAAGCGATTAATCATAAAATTAATCGATAGATTAATCGATGACAAAATAATCGTTAGTTGCAGCCCTTGGATCCCAAAGCACACTGCCAAACTGAAGCGAGGAAAACGCATAGGCATCAGAGAGCATCTTAAAGAACAGAGGCTGACCCAGCTTCCTTTGCCTTCGGTTATTCTGAGGAATGTGCAATCCTTAAAGAAAAATGGCATTTTGAGATTGGTCCTGAATAATCCAGCCCGACCCGAGCCCGACCAATTAACTTGAACTGTAGGCCCGAGCCCCAAACAAACCTGATGTAAATAATATTTTTTTTCAAGGCAGGCCTATTTAGACTATGTCAGAGCGCACTCTGCACAGAGAGCATTCAGCAGCAGCGGTGACTGAGATGAGGTAACACGCACCACACATGTTACCCCCTTGAAATGACCAGGGGAGTCAGATGTCTTTTTAAAGTTTATTTTGAGCTCAAACATAAAGGTACAGTAGGTCCCCTGTGAGTAGTTTAGAATATTTAGGATTAAGTTTATAAATATGTAACCCAGTGGGGTATTGAGGGTCTGATAAATTATATCTAATTAAAATTAAAGCCAGACAACGCCACCTAAGATGTAACTTTGGGCCAAAAGCACACAGGTTCGGTGATTGAGGCAGAAGTTATAGTTAACAGTCGAATTTATTTCAAAGCTCAAAATAGCTTAGTTTCTGTTTGTTTCACCATTGTTTCATGATCAACACAATTCAAAGAAAAACATCAATCAATTTTTATTTGTATAGCGCTTTTCATACATTTCATGTAACACAAAGTGCTTTACAGATTTAAAAACAATCTCTCACCTCCTCCCACAAATACAAACGCATTGTTGTATTCACACTCTCCCCACCACCTTCCCAGAGACACACCACACACACACTCAAGGTAAAACAATAGACGCAATGGACAAAAGGCTGAGGTAAGGCTGGGTACAGATAAACCAGGTAAGGAAACACCATCCAAGGAGCCGTCTGCATCGGGAGCGGCACCTCGGCTGCAGCCACAGGGCACCAGCAGAGGGTGCCCGGAGGAGGCGTATGAAGTAACAAAATTTAATTAAAATATGAATGTGGTAAAAATCAAAGCAGTAAAAATGGACCTGATAAAAATTGAAGGTGTGAAAAACAAAAGATGGTAAAATGGAGTGTCATAAAATCCCACATGTGATTAAAATCGCCTCTGTGGAAATGTTATTTTGTGAATTTGGATGTCATTAAAATGATAACATGGCTAATTTTACTGTCTTAAAAATGATGTGCATAAAATGTAACGTTGCTTGTTTTCATTCACTTTCTTGTTTTTAGCACCTCCACTTTCACCACTTCAGATTCATCATCAAGTGTGTCAGATTTAACGTTGCCCATTTTCATTCACCGCCTCGATTTTTACCACCTCCATTTTTACCGCTTCAGTTGTAATTTAACGACAGCAGACATTTGTAGTCCAGAGCTCTTCGCGTATGTTTCCCCTGCTCTGCAGCGAAATCGCTGACCACGGGCCGGAGTGGAGGCTTTTAACACAAATTATGGAAGAGATCGTTTTGATATAAAAAGCTATTGTTGCGGCTAACTAATAGGCTAGCAGGTGCTAATGTCGTGACAAACAAGCTTCCAAACGTCTCCGCATGGAGCTTTTGGACTGTGTCTCGGTCAATTTAGGAAACTGTCACATCTGCCCATCCATCCCAATATCGCTGAAGCAGGCTGAGCTGTGTCCCGGAGTTTTAAGCTACAGATCTGAAGTTGGAGGAGCGACTACCTAGTTATTTCATGGGATAGGCTTATACACTTAGCCTATTTTGGGGAATAAACAACTCCTGTAACGGAGTAGCTGCTTTGACCCTTCTTTGGCAGGCGTGCCACTGATAGCCTGTACCCGTACACTGACCAGACACACCAGCCTTCTGGTGGGTGTGGAGGGAGACCTTCATGCTGGGGTATAGAGCCTTTAAGTCACAGGGAGATCATATTGAAGACCACACTGGGACAGCTGAGAAACAAGTCACCTACTCATGAAATAAAGTACATTATTGCAGACTTTTAATTATAAGTAACTTAAAAAAATCATAATTAAAATAAAGGCCATCGCCCCCTACAGATAAACTGTGACGTCATAGCTGTAATAATATTGTTCGCTTTAGGACTCTCGCTGTCCTCTGTGCCAAAACCGCCCAGTTTTAGTTTGGACCAGAACTATTTCAAATCTACATTACACACACTCTGTCATTGTTTGTAAAAAGGATTATCATGAAGGAAAGCTGCTATCTCAACTCCAAACATGTTGTCAAAAGCATTTTGTATCATCTCAAATGTTCACGCTTCTGAAAGTGTACTGTATGCCGTCAACTGAATTTTTCTTTTAAAACTGTTAAAAAATATTTTTTCTTTAGGTTTAATTCCTCATGCTCTGCATTGTTTCTGTCTGAGTCTCTAAAAGGGTGAATTCAGGCTCATTTCTTCACATGCAACGTTTCATTTGCAAAATAAAACCTGTTTTACACAAATAAAACAAGTTCCATACAGCATTAAAGCTTATATAAAAAGGTAGATTTTAGTCTAGAAGATAATAAACAATCATTTAAATAAATACCTGATGAAACTAGCTGGTGGACCAGTTATGTTAGAAAAATACAGTATATAAGATAGTCACACAAAGTCTCTCTAGTGGGATGGCATGCAGAGAAATGATTGGCAAAGGCTTGTTGGAGCTTTGAAATATGTTAAAGATTTTAAGATTTATCAGCCCAACGCAATCAGTCGTGATTTAGTCGACTAAATTCAAGAGAAATTTAGTCGACTATACATTTATAATATTCATTATAATCATGTTTAATCGTGGTCCTCTGGTTTATGGAGCTTCTCCTCATGAACAAAGCTCAGAGCTGTTTCTTTGGCAGAGAATTTAAATGATCTGAGGCTCTTTCAAACTGTCATGGAAGTTTGCTTGATTTTAGTCTCTTCATTTTTATTTAGTCACAGTTTTAGTCTCATGAAAAACTTAATTAACTAAATTTATAAACTTAACTAAATTTTAGTCTGCAAAAATATGACTTTGACAAAAATGAAACTAAATGTTTTAGTTGACGAAATGAACACTGATAACGACACAATTTGAACACGCTAAAGCTGCTCCCTGTACTTGGAGCATGAGCAGACTTTATAATGTTGGCCTCAATAAAGAAACCCTTTGACTTTTAAACCAGAAAACACTAAGATATCCTTATGTGACGAAAAACAACCATTTTACACCTGGCTTTTCATTCTCCTGCTTTATCCCTTTGTATAACTCCTGAAATAAAAACTCACAGACTAATGGAGAAACCTTAGCTGCCCGTTCACCCGACAAAGTCAACCTACGAAGGTCACAGTTCAAATGCAAATACTTTATTTATTGCACAGTAAGAAAATGAAATGGTGGTGTGGTGGGGACGGGGGAGGAGGAGGAGACTCTTGCGTTTCTAAGTGCAGACTGTAGACAGGGGGCGCTCTGTGCGATCTTCAGCTTCATACCTGGTGCAATAAGTGGGTTGGACAGGCTCCCATGGTGAGGTGATGCACAGCAGTGGCTTTTTCTCCTACAGACCGTTTTTGACGGCATGGAGTTTGTGCTAGAGCGCTAGACCCATCCATATATTCTCTGTGGGGACGTGGACAGTGTTTAACTCACACTCCGGGGCAGGTGCGGTGTAGAAAGCGTGCAGATGGAGGCGACCACCGAGGAACGGCCCGTCACTTCCTGTAGGAAAGACAACACCAGGTTCAATTTAACAGCGAGGCTAACGGAGGAAATACTTTTGAGCGTCGGGGGGCGCCACTGAGCCAGGACCTGTAAATAAAAACATAATGGTCAAACGATTGTACCTTTTTAAAGGCCTGGAGGATGAAGGGCAGTCTGCTCTGACGGCTGCGTGGGATCACTCCAGGGCAGGTGCAGTGAACAAACGTGTCCTGATGGAGGCGACCACAGAGAAACTTCCTGTAGGAAAAAGAAAACACAATTTAACAGCGAGGCTAACGGAGGATATACTTTGAGCATCGGGGGCTGCCACTGAGCCAGGACCTGAAAATAAAAACAAATAGAAACAAGAAGAAAACAGGAAGTGTTAGTGAAGACAAGAAACTAAAGTGTGATGCACAAACCCTTGTACATTGACAAATAAAGCACTTACTTACTTACTTACTTACTTACTAAAACACAGCACAGCAAACCAACTATTTACAAACTATTTACACTCTACTTTGGACCATGTCCTCAGCAGAAAAGGTTTGGATCTTTAAAACCTACGACGCGACCTCTTAGCAGCAGGGTCAGCATCATCATCGTCCTCCCTAAAGCGCTTACGAGGGGAGGGAGGAGACGGAGAGGACGGAGGAGAAGGGGAGGAAGAAGAGTAAGAAGAAAGTGAGGAGGGAGAGGAAGGAAAAGAGGAGGAGGGAGAAGAGGCCGGAGACACATAAGATGGTAGAAGCTGGTACCAAGGACGAGAGGGTGGAGAGGAAGAGGAGTAAGAAGAAAGTGAGGATGGAGAGGAAGGAGGAGAGGAATACGGGGAGAGAAGGGGAGAGCGAGAGAGAGGAGAAGGAGGGGGAGAAGAAGACGCAGAGAGAGAAGAAATAGGGGAAAGAGGAGGGGAAGGGGAGAGGAAGGGGAAAAGGCAGACCCAGCGGAGGGGTCAGAACAGAAGGGCAGCAGGGCCAGAGAAGGCCTCTGCAGGGAAGACAGGACGAGGAAAGATAGGAGTAGGACGGACAAGAGCAGGAGGACCTGGAGGGAAAGGGAAAGCCAGGACAAAGTATAAAGGCTCTTGGGGATGTCCGACGCCGTGAACAATGGGATGCACCTGGGAAGAGGCAGGAGGGGAGGAAGGAGGAGAGACGGGAACAAGGGGGGAAGGAAAAGAGTAGATGAGGTCCGGAAACACGTCCAAAGAGGAGGGAATAGGAGAGGGGAGGAAATCAGGGGAAAAGTAGGAAATGACAGAGTGAGAGGAGAAAAGAGAAGAAAGGGAAGGGGGAGGCCCTGGAGGAAGAGGGGGAGGGCCCGGAGGAAGAGGGGGAGGGCCCGGAGGAAGAGCCACCGGCGGAGGAGACGGAGGGGGAGGCTGACCTGGGTCGGAGCCTCCATCCCCAGCACCGAAGGGAAGGACCGCAGGAGGAGGAGGGTCCACAGGCGGCAGCCAGGGGGCGTCTCCTAAACACAAAAATAAAAACACGAGTCAGAGTCGGCTCTAATTTATACTTTTCAACTTACAAACTTAGTCCGATTAAACTGGCTTTGTACTGCAACTATGTAGAAAAGTATTTCAATAAGGTTTTTTGGTACATTTCATTTGTTTCTGTTTTTGTTTTTTTTAATCTTTAAACATTTTTCCTCATATTTTATTCTATTTGTTTAAGAATTGTCCTAAGCTGGACACTGTAGGAGCTGTCTGTGAAGTGGACAGTCCTGGAGCCTTGTGTCTGAGCAGGTGTCAAAGTCCCCAAACACACTACTACATCAAAATACTACACAATTTGAAGTCTGTACACACTACTGCATCAAAATACTACACGATTTGAAGTTTGTACACACTACTGCATCAAAATACTACACAATTTGAAGTCTGTACACACTACTGCATCAAAATACTACACGATTTGAAGTTTGTACACACTACTGCATCAAAATACTACATCATTTGAAGTCTGTACACACTACTGCATCAATACTACATCATTTGAAGTCTGTACACACTACTGCATCAAAATACTACATCATTTGAAGTCTGTACAAGGCCTGCAGTTAGACGTTATATTGAGCATTTGAAAGTAAACGTTCCAAATGAGAGTGGGCGCCATTTTGTTCAGAAATGTTGCTACTAAATATGACATTCAACAACACCCAGCACAAAAAATCCAAACAATTTCCCAGATAATCTTAGCTAATGTGTTAGTTTGTGCCCTCTCCTTTCAAATGTTGATGTTTTATCCAGGTTTTATAGTGCCATTTTGAAGCAATCGTCGAATGAACTGTCTGCTATCGATTTGACCGCAAACCAAACTAGCTATGTTAGCTTGTTAGCCCCACAATTCCCTTTAAAAACGTGTTTTTCTACGCTAAGTTATGAAATATAACAGTACATTTGCAATTGCTTTGATCATTTTCTACATTTAACTTGTTTTCAGCAGGTTTTTGGTTTCATTGTCCAAAGAAATCACTAATGTTAGCTTAGTGTTAATGTCAGTTTGCACATATCCAAACCTAACAACGGCCTAGCTCAAACAGACTTCTTAGGCAAACTATATTTCACAACCTGTCAAATTCTAGAATAAGTAAGTAATAATAAGTAAGGATATTTGGGAAACTTACCTCCAACCTGCAGGTCCAGGAGGTGGTCCGGAGCGAAGTCCAACGGAGCCATCGTCAACGTTTTCCACAGTAGTTTTGACAAACCTGGAAACATATGAAACATTTGTTGGTTAAACTGCTTCTAATTTACCAACAGATGAATGTGGAGACACTATTTAAAGCAGAAGATGCTAAAATGATACGCACCAGTACAGTAGCAGTGACCACTCGAAGTCCAAGTGAGAACTGAGAGACTTGAGAACTTTGAGCCTTATATACTGTTAACACACAGGTCCCATGGCAACCATGGAGTTCTACATCGTGATGTCACAGACCAACGCATTATTTCATTTAGTGGGTTGTTTTCATAATGAACTAGTGGAGATTTTAAAAGGCAAAATACTGGAGTTCACACTAAAACATTAGGAGTTGGACACTAAACATGGATAATATTGCTATGGTAGAGAGCGGCAGCCAGTGTTGGGGAGAATACTTTGAAATTGTATTTAATTACTGAATACTAGCCTTAAAATGTATTTTGTAACGTATTCCGTTACTTTGTTTAATCAGAGTACTGTATTCTGTATACTTTGAATACCTTTAGAATACTTTCACATTGATTGTCATTATTTATGTGTACATATGGTGCGTATAATTACAAAAATGAAGACTACGATTGTTGGAACACCTGTTATAAACTCACCATTAATAAGGAACTTTTTAACTCTTGGCAAATGGAGCAGCAGATACAGCATCATGTGACACATGTGCAGTGTTTGTATGAACTGTGGCATAAGGCGTTTAAAATCTTTATTTTATTTTAGGAGGAAAAACAGGTCAACATTAAAAGTTATTTCTTAACAATGTTGTGCAATATGGAGCTGAAATTGAATGATTGGTACTGAGATGTATTGCCTTGATATTTGGAAACTAACTGTATTCTAAATACTCTCAACTGAAAGTGTAACTTTACCAGAATACAGTAACTCAAAATGAGAATTCTAATTACGTATTCTAAATACATGTATTTAGTTACTCCCAATGGCCGCTGGCTGCTCTGCTTTGTGACCGCAACACTGGAGGCCGCCATTGCTCCTCCATTGCTGTAGTACCTCCATTTGGCCGCTAGGCCCCCATTGAAAAGCATTGGACTTTAGACACGTTAAAAACAACTTTAATGCCTGGTTTCAATTTTTTCAACACTTAATATGGCTACATATTCCGCCTGAGATAACGCTGGGTTAGTCAAAAAAATAGAAACCAGGCTGGTTTTTGAAATAATTTTTTTTTTATCTCCTACTTAACGGAGGTTTGACTGTTGGCATTGGAGCTGCGCGAGCTACACGTCACGCAAGGGCCGAGTCTACAGTGAAGATCCCGCCCTTTTGCCCTTATTAGGAACATGCTTCGTCAGAGCTGAGGAGGAGGAGTCTGTAAATCCGCCATGATTTCCCCCTCGAACGTGGTCATTGTGGTAAACGGGGAGGAGTGAGGAGGAGCTGTCTATTCTTTTTAACAGTCTATGGTTACTCCCCAACACTGGCAGCAGCTAACGGAGCTGTTCCACGTGTCTTTTTTTTAAATCCATCCATCCATCCATCCATTTTCTTCCGCTTTATCCGGGGCCGGGTCGCGGAGGCAGCAGTCTCAGCAGAGATGCCCAGACTTCCCGATCCACGCACACCTCCTCCAGCTGTTCTGGGGGACCCCGAGGCGACACCAGGCCAGCTCGGAGACATAGTCCCACCAGCGTGTCCTGGGCCTTCCACGAGGCCTCCTCCCAATAGGACATGCCTGGAACACCTCCCAAGGGAGGCGACCAGGAGGCATCCGGAACAGATGCCCTAGCCACCTCAGCTGGCTCCTTTCGACGTGAAGGAGCAGCGACTCTACCCCGAGCTCCTCCCGGGTAACTGAGCTCCTCACCCGATCTCGGAGGGTGCGCCCAGCCACCCTGCGAAGGAAACTCATTTCGGCCGCTTGTATTCGCGATCTTGTCCTTTCGGTCATTACCCAGATCTCATGACCATAGGTGAGGGTGGGAACGTAGATCGATCGGTAAATCGAGAGCTTTGCCCCCTGACTCAGCTCTCTCTTCACCACAACAGTCCGATACAGCGACCGCATCACTGCTGACGCTGCACCGATCCGTCTATCGATCTCACGCTCCATCCGTCCCTCACTCGTGAACAAGACCCCGAGATACTTGAACTGCTCCACTTGAGGTAAGGACTCCCCACCGACCTGAAGCGGGGAAACCACCTTTTTCTGGTGGAGAACCATGGCCTCAGATTTGGAGGTGCTGATCCTCATTCCGGCCGCTTCACACTCGGCTGCAAACCGCCCCAGTGCGCGCTGAAGGTCCTGATTTGATGAAGCCAACAGAACAACATCGTCTGCAAACAGCAGAGATGAGATCCTGAGGTTCCCAAACCGGACACCCTCCGGCCCCTGGCTGCGCCTAGAAATTCTGTCCATAAAGGTAATGAACAGAACCGGTGACATAGGGCAGCCCTGGCGGAGACCAACACGCACCGGAACAGGTCTGACTTACTGCCGGCAATGCGAACCAAGCTCCTGCTGCGGTCATACAGGGAACGGACAGCCCTTAGCAGAGGGACCCGGACCCCATACTCCGGAGCACCCCCCACAGGGCACCACGAGGGACACGGTCGAACGCTTTCTCCAGATCCACAAAACACATGTGGACTGGTTGGGCGAACTCCCACGAACCCTCGAGCACCCGATGAAGGGTATAGAGCTGGTCCAGTGTGCCACGACCGGGACGAAAACGGCATTGTTCCTCCTGAATCCGAGGTTCGACTATCGGCCGGATCCTCCTCTCCAGCACCCTGGAGTAGACCTTACCGGGGAGGCTGAGAAGTGTGATCCCTCTGTAATTGGAGCACACCCTCCGATCCCCCTTCTTAAAGAGAGGGACCACCACCCCGGTCTGCCAATCCAGAGGCACTGTACCCAACCGCCACGCGATGTTGCAGAGACGTGTCAACCAAGACAGCCCTACAACATCCAGAGACTTAAGGTACTCGGGACGAATCTCATCCACCCCCGGGGCCTTGCCACCGAGGAGCTTTCTAACCACCTCAGTGACTTCAGCCTGGGTGATGGACGAACCCCCCTCCAAGTGCCCAGCCTCTGCCTCCTCATCGGAAGACGTGACAGTGGGATTGAGGAGATCCTCGAAGTACTCCTTCCACCGCCCGACCACATCCCCAGTCGAGGTCAACAGCTCCCCGCCCGCACTGTAAACAGTGTTGGTGAAGCACTGCTTCCCCTCCTGAGGCGCCGGATGGTTTGCCAGAATCTCTTCGAGGCCGACCGATAGTCCTCCTCCATGGCTTCTCCGAACTCCTCCCAGACCCGAGTTTTTGCCTCTGTGACTGCACGAGCTGCAGCACGCTTGGCCTGCCGGTACCTCTCAGCTGCCTCCGGAGTCCCACAAGCCAACAAGGCCAGGTAGGACTCCTTCTTCAGCTTGACGGCATCCCTTACTTCCGGGCGCCACCACCGGGTTCGGGGATTGCCGCCGCGACAGGCACCAGAGACCTTACGGCCACAACTGCAAGCAGCCGCATCGACAATGGAGGAGGAGAACATGGTCCACTCGGACTCCATGTCTCCAACCTCCCTCGGAATCTGGGTGAAGCTCTTCCGGAGGTGGGAGTTGAAGACCCTACTGACAGAGGGATCCACCAAACGTTCCCAACAGACCCTCACAACACGTTTGGGCCTGCCAGGTCTGACCGGCTTCCTCCCCCCCTGCCAGCGGATCCAGCTCACCACCAGGTGGTGATCGGTTGACAGCTCAGCCCCTCTCTTCACCCGAGTGTCCGAGACACGCGGCCGGAGATCAGATGACACAACTACAAAGTCGATCATCGACCTCCTGCCTAGGGTGTCCTGGTGCCACGTGCACTTATGGACACCCTTGTGCTCGAACATGGTGTTCGTTATGGACAAACTGTAACTAGCACAGAAGTCCAATAACAGAACACCACTCGGGTTCAGATCGGGGAGGCCGTTCTTCCCCATCACCCCCGTCCAGGTCTCACTGTCGTTACCCACGTGGGCGTTGAAGTCCCCCAGTAGAACAATGGAGTCCCCAGTCGGAGCACTATCTAGTACCCCTCCCAGGGACTCCAAGAAGGACTCTGCACCGATGTTGGGCCCGTAGGCCGAGACAACGGTGAGAGACCTGTCCCCAACCCGAAGGCGTAGGGACGCGACCCTCTCGTTCACCGGGGTGAACTCCAACACGTGGCGGCTGAGCTGGAGGGCTATGAGCAAACCCACCCCAGCCCGCCGTCTCTCCCCGCGGGCAACTCCAGAAAAATGGAGAGTCCAGCCTCTCTCCAGGAGTTGGGATCCGGAACCCAGCCTGTGCGTGGAGGTGAGCCCGACTATATCTAGCCGGTATCTCTCGACCTCCCGCACAAGCTCAGGCTCCTTCCCCCCAGCGAAGTGACGTTCCATGTCCCGAACGCCAGAAGCTGCGCACGCGGACCAGGTCGTCGAGGCACCTAGTCCTCTCTGCACCCGACCCCTACGGATCCCTCTGCGGGTGGTGGGTCCACAGGAGGGCGGGCCCACGTCGTCCCTTCGGGCTGTGCCCGGCCGGGCCCCGTGGGCAGAGGCCCGACCACCAGACCCTCGCATTCGAGCCCCAACCCCAGGCCTGGCTCCAGGGTGGGGCCCTGGCTGCGCCATACCGGGCGACGTCACGGTCCTTGATATTGTACTGTTTCGTTTTTTAAAATCACTTTTTATATTTCTACACGCCTGTGCCCTTTTTGGCCACCAGCGTCAAATTGGGGGCGCTGTTTCAGTCCTTTCACAAAGTTAAGGAAACACAGGTGTGTCTGGGTGTTTAGGAGCCACGTAATGCAGTTCAGTTTATAGCGACGGCGACTACAGTGAGAGTGAATGTTTTTGACCAAACACAAACTCAACCAGGTTTGAGAGAGATTGGTGTTAACTCAGTAATGTCTGCTGTTGGCTGTGCCGTCCTCCATATATAAATGTGCGCCTAATGACGCCTCATTTATTTATTTTTCATTCTTCATAAAGTAACGTCTCATTTCAACATTCAGTGCTTTTCAAAATCTGTGAAATGGGCTGTAACCTTTAACTGTATATTTTTGACTTAATCCTTTAATTTGATTCTACTTTATTCCATTTCTACAGTCAGAAGGGTACAGTAGTTAGTTTACAGTTGTGTTAGGACTCACTTGTCAGTAAGAATAGTGGTTCCCAAACTGTGGCCCATGTGGCTTCACAATATATCGCAAATAATATCATATCGCAATATTAGGTGATGCAACATCTGCATAGCATAAGCCACAACATATATTACTAAATCTCGTCCTCCAGCTCCAGGGTTGCCAATTGGGCGTTTTTTTAAGCCATTCCGCGGGTGAAAAAAACTGTCCGCGTTTTTTTGCCTTGCTGTTTTCAATGTAAAATTGGCTATTTCTATCTTGCTTTTTGATCAAAATTTCGAATGACAAAATTTCAAATCCAAGGCTCTTTGAGCTGCTTTTTCAATAAGAGAGGGAGAAAGGGGAGCACATGGGCTTTGTTTACTGGTAAACAATATTGAAAATTCCAGCCGTGCCGTATGTCCGCGGGTTTTCCGCGGTTTTTCAGATATTTTGGGCGGGTTTGGCTGCCCAGTCCTGGCAACCCTGGTTCCCAAACATTTCAGGCTGTGACCCCCAAAATCACTCAAACAACATCTGTAAAATGTCATTACCATTTATAATAATTTAGCTGCAAACATTTCAAATCTGGTTTAATGTTGTTAGTTTGGATACTGTATTTTGATATTGGGCATAATTTCACTAAAATGAGTGAAAGGAGGGTGGGGGAGGGGCAGCCAATCACTGTTCAACTAGAGGGAATCACAACATGCCCCTCCTTTGTTGCTCTGGCTTCTGAGTCATTTGACCAAGCCAATCAGAGCCTGTATTTTCCATAATGAGCCTCTTAAAGCTTCAATAGTTTTCACGTCCAAGCAGCTCTTAAAGGAGCTATACATGATTTTACTTCTAGAAGTGGAATGAAATTTATTTTGTCCTCCTTCTGTATATTGTGAACTGAAACAGTTGAGGGGAAAACAGCGTGGATCAAATTATAAAACATTTGTATCATTTGATATTTGATGAACTATCAGGCTATTTTTCTAGCATTTCTGTGATAGTGACCCTGAAAAGGGACCCTGCAAGTTGTGAAATGTGCCTATAAACTTGTCCCTGTAAAGAATTTGGATGCTACAAATATATTAGGAAAATTACGAATTAGTTTGGACACAACTGCCGTTTTAATTTAATCGCTACCACTTCCTTTGTTTGCAATTTAAAAAAATCAGGTATATCAATCAATCAATCAAACTTTCCATTCCGAAAGGTATCACTAAGAGCTTTACAGATTACAACATTTAAAACAATACGCCCCGCACATCATATATATATATATATATATATATATATATATATATATATATATATATATATGATGTTATGATCTTAACATCTGTACAGACCACAGATGTTAAGACACAAAAGCTCCTAACCATGCAACCCAAAATCCAGCACCCTGAGACTGTACACTAGCCTTAAGGAAGGAGGCCGTGGACTAGTGGACTAGTGAGCGTGAGAGCCACTATCCAGGTTGAAACATCCAAGATCCATAAGTACATCAAGGACAAGGCTCCAACAGATGACGTGCTCAGTGAATGTCTCAGACAATGGGGAACAGAAGATGAGGCGCTGGAGGTCCCGTCATGGGAGGACAAGCCCCTACACAGGATGTACCACCGAAACATAACTGAAGTGGCGGATATCAAGAAATCCTACCAATGGCTAGACAGAGCTGGCCTGAAGGACAGCACAGAGGCACTCATCATGGCTGCACAGGAGCAGGCCTTGAGCACCAGAGCAATAGAGGCCCAGATCTATCACACCAGACAAGACCCCAGGTGTAGACTGTGCAAAGAGGCCAATGAGACAATCCAGCACATAACTGCAGGGTGTAAGATGCTGGCAGGGAAAGCTTACATGGAGCGCCAGAACCAAGTGGCTGGCATAGTGTACAGGAACATCTGTGCAGAGTATGGGCTGGAAACCCCAAGGTCAAAGTGGGAAACACTAGTGATGTGCGATTCGTGAACGAATGGTTCAAAACTCGAGATTCACTTTACTGACTCAGGAGTCGTGATTCCCCGCCTCCATTAACTCGTTCACTAACTCGCCCGCCCACTGCTTTCTAAACTGCGATCCCGGGACTGCGTTTGAAGTCCCAATGAATGGCACACTATTATGTGTGTGTAGCTCGTTTGAGCACAGAAACCAAAAGCTTATTGTTCACAACTAATAACTATTTCCCCCTAACGTTCTCCTTCCTGCCTGCCCGCGCCTGCTCTACGAGCCGCACGAGCAATGAACGACTCACTGTGGTTCTGGTTCAGCCCCTTCCCGCTCCCCTTCGAGTCGTTCAGCTCTGAACGAATCGTTCATCTCATTCAGCACACTCTATGATGCTGACTCGTCTCGTAACTCTCGTTCTCCCACGGAGCCGCTAACTGGGTTGAAGAAAGTCGTATCTTCTGACAAAAAAAAAACCCTCTACACGTGTCCGCCTCGAACATTATTGATGTTAAATGAGGTTGAATATTTCTGTACAAAACTAGAGTTATTGCACTCAGAAGTCCTATGCTGCTCTGTGTGAGTGAGTGACTCGTATGAACTGGTCTGGGAGAACGAATCACTCTGTGGTTCACGTCAAACAAAGGCACTGATACGTCCGAATCAAATGACTCAACTGCTAACTCCCGGCTAAGCTAGCCTCGCGCTAAAGTGTAAATAAAGCGGAGTAGTCAATTCAGGCAGAGTATTGGAAAAACAGATAAATATAATTGAATGCCAAAATCATGGATTACATAAAATATAACTTTATCCAGTTTTACAGTCTAAAATGGCACCAAATTACAATCAAATCACCATGTATTTTTTTTATTTTTTATTAAACAACAATTATTAATGGATTTAATTATGTGTGGAGGTTATGTTTTTTGTTCTCTATGATATTTTCCCAACTACTGTAATATTTTAATTGGTTTAAACGGTGGTTTACATTAGACTGACTCACTGAATCAAATGACTCAAAACACCCGATTCACTTTGGTGAGTGATTCATTTTAACTCGAGTCAGTAAAATGAACCGAACTTCACATCACTAGGAAACACCTCTAAAGGTGGTAGAGAATGACCGAGCCAAGATCCTGTGGGACTTCCAGATACAGACGGACAGAATGGTAATGGCGAACCAAATGGACATTGTGGTGGTGGACAAAGAGCAGAGGAAAGCCGTGGTGGTTGACATAGCAATACCAAGCAACTTCAACATCAGGAAAAAGGAACATGAGAAACTAGAGAAATACCAGGGGCTCAGAGAAGAGCTAGAGAAGGCCTGGAGAGTGAAGGCATCAGTGGTGCCCGTGGTCGTTGGGGCACTCGGGGCAGTGACCCCCAAACTGGAGGAGTGGCTCCAGCAGATCCCAGGAAATACATCAGACATCTCGGTCCAGAAAAGTGCAGTTCTAGGAACTGCAAAGATACGGCGCAGAACCCTCAAGCTCCCAGGCCTCTGGTAGAGGACCCGAGCTTGGAGGAAAAAGAGACCGCCCGCGGAGGGTGAGGAAGATTTTTTTGTGGTTTTTTTATGGGTTTTGAGCCTGCTCTTAAATACATGAACGTTGCCTTATGAAGGTTCATAAGGTAAAAGCAGTTCTGAAAGATAAGAAGGACCAAGACCAGTAGGGTTGAACGATTTTGGAAAATAATCTAATTGCGATTTTTTTCTTCAATATTGCGATGCAATTAAATATGCAATTATTATTGCAAGGTCCTCTCATGTATTTTTCACCTAACACAAGCAATAAATCAGTGTTTCATAATAAACAATATTAGATTCATTTGAAGTGAAAATTGCAACAATAAAGCAAACAAAATTGTTGCTTGACCTATTCAAAATTTGTGAACGTGGATTGCACTTCTTAAAAATTGTCTGAACTTAACAGTACAGTCTATCAATAAATGAAAAAGATAAATTATATATATAGATATAAAAAGAATTATAAAACTCACTGATCCAGTCAGTAACATCACCCATACTAAAGTGCAGGAAAAGTAAGAACAAACGTCTACTTTAACTAGTTGGAAAAGTTTTAGGAAATCAAACTCCCAATTAATACAAAATAAACTATTTATTATTTATTATTTCGGCCAATCAAATCCCTGTCTGAGCTGCGACTCGTAATTGCTTCAGATGCGCGTTATTGATGGAGCACACACCAAAACACAGTGGAGCAGCATTTTGGTTTTGGGATGGAACTTTGGACAATATGAAGAAAGAGAAGAACAGTGACGCAAGGAGACGGCGACATGAGGTGCCAAACACAGACACTTTACTTTCTCTTTGACTCGCAGCCATTTAGTGACATTTCAGCGCTAAACAGCACATTTCCTCAGCAAAAAAGACATGACACGGACTCCTGCCTCGGATAGTAGTTTCCAAAACTTTTCATACAGCAGTTTAGTGTTTATATCTAGTGTCTAGTCTACCTATGGAGCGTATATACGGTATATGCAAAGGTAAATAAAGGCACATGGCACATCGCCTCCGCGGATACTTTATGGTCATGAACCGTCATTATGCTTTTGAGATAAGTTCTTTATCCACAACATTCCCAAACATAAGCCTCCTAAACTGAGCCACAAACGACTCTTTACTCTTTACAAGTGTGGCAATACCAGTTTTATTAACTGTATTTTAAATAACTTTATTAAATGTATGTGTTTTTAAATATTGAAACGGTCAGCAGATGGCGCCACCACTCAAAATAAGTATAAAAGCCCACCCTCGTTCACACGCACTTCCTCTGTCTCCTCACTGGCATCTTCCGGCCTGGTTGGGCTGAGCCCAGGGTTGTGTGTGCTGTTTCATGGGTCCAGGTAGCTATTTGTTCGTTCGTTCATTCTTAATATTGGTGTAGCTGCTAACGCCGGTCTAATTTTAGCGTCACGGGTGGTTGAGAGCCTCAACGCGCACCACTCCATGGCGTCCATTGCTTGTTCTCGGTGCATGGTGGCTCGGGGTCTGCTGGGGCCCTCCTGTGACGGAACTGGGGGGCTATCGAAGCACCGAGCCGGCCGAGAAGGGCTAAATGTGGGCGTGCGACGGTGGGCCTGATGCTGCTGTCTTGTTTCTCCTTGTTTTGTTTCCTTTTTGTTGACCAGCTCCCGGGCATTTTGTGAGCCCAACTGAATGTAACGAAACGGATGATATGTGTAAAGAAAATATGAAATCCCAAAGATACAACAAAAGTAAAACATAGAAATAAATTGATTATGTAAAAGGAACATGCTGCCTCTGTCCTTATGGGTCGAACCTGTGTGCCTTAAAGCACATTTTTTCCAGTTTACACTGGATGGCGTTGTCAGGCTTTTATTTATTTATATACCACTCGTCATGTCACACTTGGCGAATGTCGGCAGCACCATTTGGAGTAGAGAACCATGTTCCTTTCAGTGTAAGCAGTGTTAAAAGTGACAGCTAAATTAGTTTTTGTTGTGGAACTTCGTGTACTTGCTGCTAAAAACGTGTTGTGTTCCAACCCTGTTGGTGCATGTTTTGTGTATACTTTTGCATGTTTCTTTTACAATTTGTGTGCTTTTTGAGTTGCTGTACATTATTTAATTGTATTGACAACTGGAATTGTAGCATTGTTTTCTGTAGTTGCACTGAAAATTCGCTAAAAGCTACTAAGAGTGCTGTGTATTTTGTTTTTGAATAATGTGGTTCATTGTGTGAGAACCCTGTTTGAGAACTGTTTTATGTTGGAGTAATCCTGTGGCAGTAACGTGTACCCCCTTTATTTTTTCAGAAGAAAGACAGCAGCTGAAGCAGCATAGGACGCTAGCGAGGATAAACACAGCACCTCCTTGGCCTCGTGTTAAAGCTGTACCTGGCATCTCTGGGTCTCATACCCCTTGTAGCGGTGGGTAGGTGTGAGATGCGTGTGCCTCTACTACCATTAGCTCGAAGACAGCCGTTGCAGATATGCGGGAAGCCATGTACAGCCCGTGTAGAGCCAAGTTTTAAAAGTAATGTTCCCCAACTCGTAGCCGTCAAGGTCCCTCACAACGTCGACCAGTGGGTCAGGTGGGGTAGAGTGGCTTCTTTTATTGTTGCGTCGTCCGGCAAAATGTTGCCGTGGCCCGCGTCATTCCGGACACTGGTCCAATGGTGTCTTTCGGTTCTAATTCGGGAAGCGTAAGCCTCGTAGCCCCTTTCAGTCTTCTGTATGTTGTGTAACGTTACTGTGTGAATGTTCATCGTCGGGACGCCGATGCAGTTTGGGGGGTACATGTGGCAATACCAGTTTTATTAACTGTATTTTAAATAACTTTATTAAATGTATGTGTGGCATGACGAGGGTTAGGGCGTTTAGAAACTAAACATAATATACTTGAATAGGCAAGGCAAGGCAAGGCAAGTTTATTTGTAGAGCACAATTCATACACAAGGCAATTCAAAGTGCTTCACAGTTGCAGAAAATTACAAGAAAACAGATAAAATCAATCAATAAAACATCAACATAAAGTTAATCAATGACAGTAAAAGGCAAGAGTGCAGATAAAATACTTTCAGTTTTCATATGCACGGGTAAAAAGAGCTGTTTTCAGCCTGGATTTGAACATTGTCAGAGTTGAGGCCTGTCTCACATCCTCATGAAGACTGTTCCAGATTTTAGCTGCATGAAACTGAAACGCAGCCTCACCGTGTTTATTATTGACTCTGGGAACCACCAGGAGACCCCTCCCTGAAGTTCTCAGGGCCCGAGATGGTTCATACGGCTCTAACATGTCAGAGATGTACTTTGGTGCTAAACCATGAAAAGACTTGTACACAAGCAGAGCTGTTTTAAATTCTATTCTCTGAGTGACAGGAAGCCAGTGCAGAGACCGGAGCACTGGACTAATGTGGTCGTATTTCCTTGTTCTTGTCAGGACTCGAGCAGCAGCGTTCTGGATGTTCTGCAGCTGTCTAACAGCTCGTTTAGAAAGGCCAGTGAGCAGGCCGTTACAGTAGTCTAACCTGCTGGAGACAAATGCATGGATGAGTCTCTCTAAGTCTGGTTTTGACACTATTCCTCTGATCTTAGCAATGTTTTTCAGATGGTAAAAAGCTGATGACGTTATTGCTTTGATGTGGCTGTTTAAGTTCAGGTCTGAGTCCATGATTACTCCTAGATTTCTAACCTGATTTTTTGGTTTCAGAGCGAGAGACTCAAGGTGACTGATAACACTTTGTCTTTGTGTCTGTGGGCCAAAGACAATGATCTCAGTTTTGTCTGAGTTTAGTTGGAGAAAGTTGTTTTGCATCCACAAACTGATCTGTTCGATGCAGTGACAGAGAGTATCTACAGGCCCATGTTCACCTGCTGTCAGTGACACGTAGATCTGAGTGTCATCTGCGTAGTTGTGGTACGACACATTGTTGCTGTTTATTAGCTGACCCAATGGAAGCATGTACAAGTTGAATAAGAGGGGTCCCAAGATTGACCCCTGGGGGACTCCACAGGTCATGGAAATTTTGTCTGAGACACAGTTGCCAATTTCGACAAAGTACGTCCTATCCTCGAGATAGGACTTGAACCAGTTTAGAGCAGTACCAGAGATTCCCACCCAGTTTTCTAACCTGTGAAGTAAGATCCTGTGGTCCACTGTGTCAAAGGCAGCGCTCAGGTCCAGCAGAACTAAAACTGAGACCTTACCTGCGTTTGTGTTCATACGAATATCATTTGTCACCTTGATCAGAGCTGTCTCAGTGCTGTGGTGGGGCCTAAATCCTGACTGGAAAGTATCAAACACATTGTTAGATAGGAGAAAGTAAGTGAGCTGTTGATATATTACTTTCTCTAGGACTTTTCCTAAGAACGGTAGGTTTGATATGGGCCGGTAGTTGTTCAGTACCTTGGGATCAAGGCTGCTCTTCTTTAGAAGAGGCTTAATGACTGCGGTTTTCAAGGCCTTTGGAAATGCTCCAGTCTCAAATGAGATGTTAACTAACTGAACAAGTTGTGGTAACAAGCTGGTCAGCACAGACTTCAGAAATCTAGTGGGTAATTCATCAAGGCAGCATGTACATGAACTCAGACCGGAGATAACCTCTTCGATTGTTTTGTCAGTAACAGGAGTGAAATGTGTCAGCTCAAGGTGTCTAGCTGGTGGCAGGGTTGCTATTTGTGTTGTGGAAATTATGGCATTTTTAATGCCTTGGACTTTGTCATGAAAAAATATTGCAAACTCATTGCACTTAGATGTAGAGATTAGTTCTAAGGGCAGTGAAACTGGAGGGTTAGTTAATCTGTTTACTGTGGAAAACAGAACACGAGGATTGTTTCTGCAGTTTGCGATGATTTTAGAGAAGTATTTCTCCCTTTCTCCACGCAAAATCTGGTTGAACTCACAAAGCACTTCTTTGTATATCTCAAAATGAACCTGGAGCTTTGACTTGCGCCATTTCCTTTCGGCTTTTCGGCACTCCCTTTTCTGTGCCCTGACCGAATCTTCACTTCTCCAAGGTGCCTTTTGTCTATTGTTAACCATTTTAACCTTGACAGGAGCAATAGTATCCAAAACATTTAAGACGCTTGATGTATAAGAGTCCAACAGATTATCAACATTTGAACATGGAGGATTTTCAAATCTGATCATTTCCATAAACTGTGTCCCTGTTTTATCATTTATGTGTCTTCTCTGAATAACTCCAGGCCCAACCACTGGTTTGGGTGTAACAGACAAGTCAAAAAAGACACAAAAATGATCAGATAAAGCAGCATCAACAACATTCACATTTGATATATTAACACCTTTTGTAATAACTAGATCTAGAGTGTGACCTTTGTTGTGAGTCGCCTCACTCACGTGCTGAGTTAAACCAAACATTTCAAGAACAGCATTAAGTTCTTTTGCATGCCTGTCATTGGTCACATCCACATGCACATTAAAATCACCTGAAATGACTAAACAATCAAAATCAGTGCATATAAATGAAAGTAATTCAATGAAGTCTTCGATAAAACAATTCTGTGGTGGTTTGTAAATAGTCATATAAAGAATGGAAGATTGTTTTATCTCCATTTTGAAAGACACATACTCAAATGATACAAAAACCCCAAATGACAATTTGTGGATGACTATATTGTCCCTCAATATTGCACAGACACCCCCGCCCCTCTGATTTTGGCGTGTTTCAGACACAAAATTGAAATTTGATGGACTACACTCAATCAAAACTGCGTTACCAGTGTTTTTGTCAAGCCATGTTTCAGTTAAAAACATAAAATCTAGATTATAAGAAGAAATAAAACTATTTATTAAAAAGGACTTGTTTTTTAACGATCTGGCATTGAGTACAGCATGTTTGAGATTTGTCTGTGTTTGAGTGGATGGAATCTTTTTGCAAGGGATATGGATTAGAGTTCTTTGATTGGACGGTCTGACTGTCCCTCTCTTATCTAATCTATGTTGTTTGACTGTACTAATTGTTTCAGAAGAACACACTCCCTCTGTGGACCTCTGGTTGGTTTTGAGTTTGCTATGCATGGTAGCAACGCAGAGGCCCTTAATGTCCTAGACAGCAGCAGTGAAGCTGCTGGAAATCGGAGGTGGGGGAGGGGCATGATACGTCTTCGGGGATGAAAGCCTTGGTCTTGACATGAATAACTAAAATACCAACAACGCCAGCTTGAATTAACAAGCACTAAAAGACACACAGGTTCGTAATTGAATAAGAGGCATAGACGGTTCCATTACAAAAAATATAAGGTTTCATTTATTTACTTCGTGTTAAGCTCAATAAGTTATTTAGATTTCATTTCGTTGTACCAAGTACCATAAAAAACAGGTTTACATTTCAGTTCATTCACACGTTGGTGGTGACCAGCGTGGGCACAATTGTTCATTTACTTCTATGAGAGTATCCCAATGGATTTATCACAGTTGAGGGAAACAACTCAGACGACATGGGTACAGAGGTAAAAGGCGAGAAGGCGAGACAGCCATGGTGTTGCGTGGAGACCTATTTAAAAAAGGAAACGTTAGGCTACGTAATCACTTACTCTTGCGTGGACCAAAACAAACACGTACCTCCTCCGAGCGCAGAGGCACGCGCTGTCAGGACCAAAACAACCGGAGGCACCCACACGGAGGACAAAAGCCAGGCCATCGGCCACCATAGCCGGCCTCTGAACATCGCGGCGCAGGCCGGAGCTAAAAGTAATACAATCGCCTGATCACAAACTATTTAAAGACACGGTAGTTACAATAAAGAGAATACTGAATACCTGTGAGCCGCCCGCAGCTAACGCTCCGAGACTACCCGGAAGAGTGACGGTAGGCGGCGTGCGTGGGGGCGGTAGCAGTGAAAGCAGACGACGGTAAAGCTAAAGCAGGGGCTATTTATATTTTAGGGCTGGTGCCATCTAGTGGCAAGTCCAGCCTGCTACATATGTGTTTTTAAATATTGAAACGGTCAGCAGATGGCGCCACCACTCAAAATAAGTATAAAAGCCCACCCTCGTTCAGGGCACTTCCTCTGTCTCCTCACTGGCGTCTTCCGGCCTGGTTGGGTTGAGCCCAGGGTTGTGTGTGCTGTTCCATGGGTCCAGGTAGCTATTTGTTCGTTCGTTCATTCTTAATATTGGTGTAGCTGCTAACGGCGGTCTAATTTTAGCGTCACGGGTGGTTGAGAACGCGCACCACTCCATGGCGTCCATTGCTTGTTCTCGGTGCATGGTGGCTCGGGGTCTGCTGGGCCCTCCTGTGACGGAACTCGGGGGCTATCGAAGCACCGAGCCGGCCGAGAAGGGCTAGATGTGGGCGTGCGACGGTAGGATCGGCCTTGCCTGGTGGCTAGCCTTTATTTCGCATAACTGGTTCCCTAACTACCTTTTTATTTACATTTAGGTGGACCTAACCACGCTGCTGTCTTTCTTCCTCCCTGTTGTTTTGTGTAAACTGAAAAGCTAATGGAAAAACAACGTGAACTGTGAACCAACTGAAAGCTATGTTAACGCTGTGAAATGAAACGAAACGTGTGTCAACTAAAGTACAAACAGAAACCAACGTGAAACATAGAAATAAACGTAAATGATATGTACAAGGAACATGCTGCCTCTGTCCTTATGGCTCGAACCTGTGTGCCTTAAAGCACATCTATTTCCAGTCATACTGGATGGCGTTGTCAGGCTTTTATTTATTTTATTTACCATACCACTCGTCATGTCACACAAGCAGCACAGGCTCACCTATATCTCTGTGGAGGCAGAGGCGTAAGAATCCGGAGGTGAGCTAGTTTCTGTGATCATCAGAGCGTGTAGTAGCAGTGAGGGAATGGCGTGAGTAGCGCTGCGGCTAACGCAATGCTAACGGAGAAGAAAGCAATAGTCCTTCGCGGTGGCTGCATGATAAACGCTGATATTTTCACTGTAAATCCACAATCTACCGCGCACCTTAACTAGACTGAGACGTAAACAAAAGCATGCGGCGGAGCGGACTTTGCTGCCATATCTCGCTGCTCCATTCACTTCCAAAATCACGTGCCCTGCGATTACGAAATCGCGTTGTGTAATATCGCGATAAAATGCAAATGCAATTAATCGTTCAGCCCTACCATTAAGACATTTAAAAACCCTTAAAAGAACTTTAAAATCGATCCTGAAACACACGGGGAGCCAACGCAGCGATTCTAAAACCGGTGTAATGTGGTCCCGCCTCCTGGTCTTTGTCAGGACACGAGCTGCTGAATTTTGTAAAAGTTGTAAACCTGAGATACTCTTCTTGGGAAGACCAGAAAGCAGGGCATTACAGTAGTCTATACGACTGGTGCTAAAAGCATGCATTAGCGTCTCCGTGTTGGCCCGAGAGAGAATGGGGCGGACTCTGGCTATGTTCTTTAGATGGTAAAAACCTATCTTTGTGATATTCTTAATGTGTGAATTAAAGTCAGCTCAGAGTCAAAAATCACGCGCAGTTTCTTCACCTGTGGGGAAGGATTAAAAGACAATGACTGTAGTTTGGGACTTTGAGAAATATTAAGAGTTTAAAAGCTCAACACAGACTCATTATCTATGTGCTAAAATTGTGTGCTAAAACACACAATTTTAAACTGAATATTTAATTAAAATGTTATAACTGAAATACATTTCACCATATGTTCAAGTATTTAGTGGGATTCTTTGTGTAAAATATCCATGCCATGGTTGGCAGTTAGTACAAAGCTGATTACCATGTGTCGTTCTTTTTTTTTTTTTTTTTTATCAATTGATGAAATCAATGGGGTTTTTACTTGCAACACACGTCCAAGACTGGAAGTGGGCGGGACTTTGTTCTATAGGGCTTGGTGTCATTAAAGCTAAATTTAGACAAAAAGGTTAATTTCTAGTATGATAATTCTTCACATGCATTTTTATGTTACATTTGCTTTTGTTATTGTTATATGTAGGTAGTTTTGTACAGTCATGTTTTTGTATTACAGTATAATAAATTGTGTAATAAAGAAGCTGCAATAAGATTGATGGTCTGTTTTAGAACATTGTTTCAATGTCAAATCAATGAAATATTAATGCTTAATACTGTTAAATCCATGTTGATTCAATGTTGATGTAGTGTTGAAAATTCAGCGTTGTTTCAATGTTGATAATTCTAGTTGATCTGATGTTGTTTCAATGTCATAATCAATGAAAGATCAACGTTGGATCAACATTCAACATAACGAGCAACGTTGACGCCATTTCAGCGTCAGAAATCAACGTTGATTCAACGAAAAAGCCTGACGCTAGATCAACGTTGATTCAACGACATTTTGCTATCTGGGGAGGCTCTTTCAAACTGTCAATGGAAGTTTGCTTGATTTTAGTCTTCATTTTTATTTAGTCACAGTTTTAGTCTCATGATTTAGTTTTAGTCCAATTTTAGTCTGCAAAAATATGACTTTGACTAAAATGATGTCTAAATATTTTAGTTGACAAAATGAACACTGATAACGAAGCTAAAGCTGCTCCCTGTACTTGGAGCATGAGCAGACTTTATAATGTTGGCCTCAATAAAGAAACCCTTTGACTTTTAAACCAGAAAACACTAAGATATCCTTATGTGATGAAAACGAACCATTTTACACCTGGCTTTTCATTCTCCTGCTTTATCCCTTTGTATAACTCCTGAAATAAAAACTCACAGACTAATGGAGAAACCTTAGCTGCCCGTTCACCCGACAAAGTCAACCTACGAAGGTGACAGTTCAAATGCAAATACTTTATTTATTGCACAGTAAGAAAATGAAATGGTGGTGTGGTGGGGACGGGGGAGGAGGAGGAGACTCTTGTGTTTCTAAGTGCAGACTGTAGACAGGGGGCGCTCTGTGCGATCTTCAGCTTCATACCTGGTGCAATAAGTGGGTTGGACAGGCTCCCATGGTGAGGTGATGCACAGCAGTGGCTTTTTCTCCTACAGACCGTTTTTGACGGCATGGAGTTTGTGCTAGAGCGCTAGACCCATCCATATATTCTCTGTGGGGACGTGGACAGTGTTTAACTCACACTCCGGGGCAGGTGCGGTGTAGAAAGTGTGCAGATGGAGGCGACCACCGAGGAACGGCCCGTCACTTCCTGTAGGAAAGACAACACCAGGTTCAATTTAACAGCGAGGCTAACGGAGGAAATACTTTTGAGCGTCGGGGGGCGCCACTGAGCCAGGACCTGTAAATAAAAACATAATGGTCAAACGATTGTACCTTTTTAAAGGCCTGGAGGATGAAGGGCAGTCTGCTCTGACGGCTGCGTGGGATCACTCCAGGGCAGGTGCAGTGAACAAACGTGTCCTGATGGAGGCGACCACAGAGAAACTTCCTGTAGGAAAAAGAAAACACAATTTAACAGCGAGGCTAACGGAGGATATACTTTTGAGCATCGGGGGCTGCCACTGAGCCAGGACCTGAAAATAAAAACAAATAGAAACAAGAAGAAAACAGGAAGTGTTAGTGAAGACAAGAAACTAAAGTGTGATGCACAAACCCTTGTACATTGACAAATAAAGCACTTACTTACTTACTTACTTACTTACTAAAACACAGCACAGCAAACTAACTATTTACAAACTATTTACACTCTACTTTGGACCATGTCCTCAGCAGAAAAGGTTTGGATCTTTAAAACCTACGACGCAACCTCTTAGCAGCAGGGTCAGCATCATCATCGTCCTCCCTAAAGCGCTTACGAGGGGAGGGAGGAGACGGAGAGGACGGAGGAGAAGGGGAGGAAGAAGAGTAAGAAGAAAGTGAGGAGGGAGAGGAAGGACAAGAGGAGGAGGGAGAAGAGGCCGGAGACACATAAGATGGTAGAAGCTGGTACCAAGGACGAGAGGGTGGAGAGGAAGAGGAGTAAGAAGAAAGTGAGGATGGAGAGGAAGGAGGAGAGGAATACGGGGAGAGAAGGAGAGAGCGAGAGAGAGGAGAAGGAGGGGGAGAAGAAGACGCAGAGAGAGAAGAAATAGGGGAAAGAGGAGGGGAAGGGGAGAGGAAGGGGAAAAGGCAGACCCAGCGGAGGGGGTCAGAACAGAAGGGGCTGCAGGGCCAGAGAAGGCCTCTGCAAGGAAGACAGGACGAGGAAAGATAGGAGTAGGACGGACAAGAGCAGGAGGACCTGGAGGGAAAGGGAAAGCCAGGACAAAGTATAAAGGCTCTTGGGGATGTCCGACGCCGTGAACAATGGGATGCACCTGGGAAGAGGCAGGAGGGGAGGAAGGAGGAGAGACGGGAACAAGGGGGAAGGAAAAGAGTAGATGAGGTCCGGAAACACGTCCAAAGAGGAGGGAATAGGAGAGGGGAGGAAATCAGGGGGAAAGTAGGAAATGACAGAGTGAGAGGAGAAAAGAGAAGAAAGGGAAGGAGGAGGCCCTGGAGGAAGAGGGGGAGGGCCCGGAGGAAGAGGGGAGGGCCCGGAGGAAGAGCCACCGGCGGAGGAGACGGAGGGGGAGGCTGACCTGGGTCGGAGCCTCCATCCCCAGCACCGAAGGGAAGGACCGCAGGAGGAGGAGGGTCCACAGGCGGCAGCCAGGGGGCGTCTCCTAAACACAAAAATAAAAACACGAGTCAGAGTCGGCCCTAATTTATACTTTTCAACTTACAAACTTAGTCCGATTAAACTGGCTTTGTACTGCAACTATGTAGAAAAGTATTTCAATAAGGTTTTTGGTACATTTCATTTGTTTCTTTTTTTTTTAATCTTTAAACATTTTTCCTCATATTTTATTCTATTTGTTTAAGAATTGTCCTAAGCTGGACACTGTAGGAGCTGTCTGTGAAGTGGACAGTCCTGGAGCCTTGTGTCTGAGCAGGTGTCAAAGTCCCCAAACACACTACTACATCAAAATACTACACACTTTGAAGTCTGTACACACTACTACATCAAAATACTACACACTTTGAAGTTTGTACACACTACTGCATCAAAATACTACACACTTTGAAGTTTGTACACACTACTGCATCAAAATAGTACACAATTTGAAGTCTGTACACACTACTGCATCAAAATACTACATCATTTGAAGTCTGTACAAGGCCTGCAGTTAGACATTATATTGAGCATTTGAAAGTAAACGTTCCAAATGAGAGCGGGCGCCATTTTGTTCAGAAATGTTGCTACTAAATATGACATTCAACAACACCCAGCACAAAAAATCCAAACAATTTCCCAGATAATCTTAGCTAATGTGTTAGTTTGTGCCCTCTCCTTTCAAATGTTGATGTTTTATCCAGGTTTTATAGTGCCATTTTGAAGCAATCGTCGAGTGAACTGTCTGCTATCGATTTGACCACAAACCAAACTAGCTATGTTAGCTTGTTAGCCCCACAATTCCCTTTAAAAACGTGTTTTTCTACGCTAAGTTATGAAATATAACAGTACATTTGCAATTGCTTTGATCATTTTCTACATTTAACTTGTTTTCACCAGGTTTTTGGTTTCATTGTCCAAAGAAATCACTAATGTTAGCTTAGTGTTAATGTCAGTTTGCACATATCCAAACCTAACAACGGCCTAGCTCAAACAGACTTCTTAGGCAAACTATATTTCACAACCTGTCAAATTCTAGAATAAGTAAGTAATAATAAGTAAGGATATTTGGGAAACTTACCTCCAACCTGCAGGTCCAGGAGGTGGTCCGGAGCGAAGTCCAACGGAGCCATCGTCAACGTTTTCCACAGTAGTTTTGACAAACCTGGAAACATATGAAACATTTGTTGGTTAAACTGCTTCTAATTTACCAACAGATGAATGTGGAGACACTATTTAAAGCAGAAGATGCTAAAATGATACGCACCAGTACAGTAGCAGTGACCACTCGAAGTCCAAGTGAGAACTGAGAGACTTGAGAACTTTGAGCCTTATATACTGTTAACACACAGGTCCCATGGCAACCATGGAGTTCTACATCGTGATGTCACAGACCAACGCATTATTTCATTTAGTGGGTTGTTTTCATAATGAACTAGTGGAGATTTTAAAAGGCAAAATACTGGAGTTCACACTAAAACATTAGGAGTTGGAGACTAAAACGTGGATAATATTGCTATGGTAGAGAGCTGCAGCAGCTGACGGAGCTGTTCCACGTGTCTTTTTTTATTTTTACACTTTTTATATTTCTATACTTTTTAAAAATTCTATTATACATTTTCATGATTATTTAAAAACAAAATGGAGCTAATTAAGCTGAACAACTTTAGGTGAACATGAACAGAATAATAGGAGCCACGTAATGCAGTTCAGTTTATAGCGACGGCGACTACAGTGAGAGTGAATGTTTTTGACCAAACACAAACTCAACCAGGTTTGAGAGAGATTGGTGTTAACTCAGTAATGTCTGCTGTTGGCTGTGCCGTCCTCCATATATAAATGTGCGCCTAATGACGCCTCATTTATTTATTTTTCGTTCTTCATAAAGTAACGTCTCATTTCAACATTCAGTGCTTTTCAAAATCTGTGAAATGGGCTGTAACCTTTAACTGTATATTTTTGACTTAATCCTTTAATTTGATTCTACTTTATTCCATTTTCTACAGTCAGAAGGGTACAGTAGTTAGTTTACAGTTGTGTTAGGACTCACTTGTCAGTAGGAATAGTGGTTCTCAAACTGTGGCCCATGTGGCTGCACAATATATCACACATAATATCATATCGCAATATTAGGTGATGCAACATCTGCATTGCATAAACCACAACATATATTACTAAATCTCGTCCTCCAGCTCAGAGGTTCCCAAACATTTCAGGCTGTGACCCCCAAAATCACTCAACAACAACTTGGGACCCCCATCTGTAAAATGTCATTACCATTCATAATAATTTAGCTGCAAACATTTCAAATCTGGTTTAATGTTGTTAGTTTGGATACTGTATTTTGATATTGGGCATAATTTCACTAAAATGAGTGAAAGGAGGGTGGGGGGAGGGGCAGCCAATCACTGTTCAACTAGAGGGAATCACAACATGCCCCTCCTTTGTTGCTCTGGCTTCTGAGTCATTTGACCAAGCCAATCAGAGCCTGTATTTTCCATAATGAGCTTCTCAAAGCTTCAATAGTTTTCACGTCCAAGCAGCTGAGAAACAAGTCACCTACTCATGAAATAAAGTACATTATTGCAGACTTTTAATTATAAGTAACTTAAAAAAATCATAATTAAAATAAAGGCCATCGCCCCCTACAGATAAACTGTGACGTCATAGCTGTAATAATATTGTTCGCTTTAGGACTCTCGCTGTCCTCTGTGCCAAAACCGCCCAGTTTTAGTTTGGACCAGAACTATTTCAAATCTACATTACACACACTCTGTCATTGTTTGTAAAAAGGATTATCATGAAGGAAAGCTGCTATCTCAACTCCAAACATGTTGTCAAAAGCATTTTGTATCATCTCAAATGTTCACGCTTCTGAAAGTGTATGCCGTCAACTGAATTTTTCTTTTAAAACTGTTTTAGATTTAATTCCTCATGCTCTGCATTGTTTCTCTTTAAAAGGGTGAATTCAGGCTCATTTCTTCAGATGCAACGTTTCATTTGCAAAAGAAAACTTGTTTTACACAAATAAAACAAGTTCCATACAGCATTAAAGCTTATATAAAAAGGTACATTTTAGTCTAGAAGATAATAGTACAGTGGTGAGAGCTCGTGCTCCATAGCCGGTCCGGGTTCGATTCCCACCTGGACGGGGCCTTTGTGGAGTTTGCATGTTCCTCCTGTCTGCGTAGGTGTTCTCCGGTTTCCCCTACCACTAAAAACATGTACAATAGGCCAGGATGAATGAGAGTTTGTTTGAGAGTGCGCATGGGGGACGACGGATGGAAATTAGCCCTACAATCCAGTGTGGCTTGTTTACATGCATGAGACCCATGTATGTTCATTAACATGCACTGTCCCGACCAAATAAACCAATAAATAAAATAAACAATCATTTAAATAAATACCTGATGAAACCAGCTGGTGGACCAGTTATGTTAGAATAATACCGTATATAAGATAGTCACACACAGCACTGCAGATGTTTCTTTCTTCACATGACATGTTTTATTTATCCCAGTCGTCAAACAAATGGCTGAAATTTGCACAAAATCACATTTAGTTCAGAAATATTTACAAGATTCACAGAAATACAGAGTCTGCTTTTATGTTATACAGTTTACAGTAAAAATGAAAACAGCCGCTCCCCAAAGAGAAACCAAATTTACCAAGGAAAAAACATTCAGAAAACTATTTGAAACTTTGCTGTAGATTAATGACATAAGTAAACGTGTGTGAGTTTTCAGTCACTTTATGTTTACATTTGGAAATAAGGCATTTTATACAGACAGACAAAATGTCTTATATTTCAATTGATAAAATCGGATTAAAAAAAAGATTGTTAATGGAATCTTCATGAAACGGGGGGAAACTGAATAAACTAGTTATTGCCTGTTTTGGGGGTTTAAGACATGCAAAATGGACTTTTTTGAGCCTAAACTCCGTATTTAACGTTTCCTCGTCAAAGACAGACCTGGAGTCACAGGTGCCAGTTTGTTTCTCCCGTAGACCAGGAGTTCCCAAACCCCTTCTGTAAAATGTTATAAACATTTAGAATCATTTAAGGTACAAAACATTTCAAATCTGGTTTAACCTCTTACCCCCTCCCACCTTAACCGAGTGCATTTTCTCCAGTTCAGCTTTACCCAAACCTAAAGGCTTACAGCCTATAGGCCAGTGTAATGCCCAATTTGAAAGCTAAGACCTACAAAACTGATCTAAATGGATCTTTTTTCTGGCACTGTTGCCATGTTGTCATTGGGTTTTTGCCACATTTTGTTGGTTTTCTGTGGGTTTTTATCGCATTTTGGTCTCATTTTTTGTCACTTTTTCCATTGCTTTTTGTCACTTTTTTGTTGTGTTCTAGTTGCTTTTTTATAGCATTTTTGCCATTTTTTTGCGTTTTCATCCTCATTTTCCTTTCGCTTTTGTCCCCATTTTGATGCTTTTTTTTTGCAAGAAGCGTTTATATTTGGGTAAAGTCAAACTGGAGAGAATGTGCTCGGTTCAGGTGGAGGGGTAAGAGGTTAATGATGTTAGTTTGGAAATTGTATTTAGATATTAATTTTACTCAAATCTGCTGTTTTCAATCAAAAATACATCAAATTCAACGTCATAAGTGGAAATAATATTTCGTATCCCACTTTAGTGTCCTGTGACCTCCACTTTGGGAACCACTGCCACAGATGAGCGTCAGGCTGGATCTCGCAAACTCCTGCTTACAAGTCGGGCGCTCTCGTATTGAGCTAAGAAAGAACCTACAGCATAGTAATGTAATTGACTGAGTAGAGGAGAAGAGCTCCGTGATTCACAGGTTATATAGTCATTCTGTAATGTGGCACATGTGTGGGGATTGGTGCTCAAGCACCACAGCACACACAGGCCCAGCGCCTATATGCCTCGACTACTATTTTCCTACATTCATAGTTTTGAGTAATCCTCAGGCAAAGTGGTTACATTTCACCATTTCCTCTACAGCTCCAGCGTTTTGTTCTGTACTTCCTGGTTCTATTTGCGTCTTTGTTAAAACCCAAAACTGTCCTCCGCATTATTAAAGCTCATAATCCAGCATTATATCGGTTCAAAGTGTGTTTATCAGGCCGCGCTGAAACTGTAAACCACGCTGTAAATCGAAACAGTTCCTTTTTAATACGTTATTCCTACAGCGGCCAGCAGGAGGAGCCCTAGGCAAAGTCCTCTCCAGCTCTAGTGCCATTTACCACTTCATTCTTTAAGGAGTTTATTTAAATTTAAAAAATATTAAGTTATGTTTTAAAGTCTATTCTTAAGCCCCATCTGCAGGAAATGTCCACTTTAATAAGTCAGACACGGACTTGGATACTAACAAATCAGTTAATTCAGTGAAATAAAAGTACTAAACTGGGACATTCAGTGTCCGTAAATGTCCCTTGACTTTCCCCAAATACACTTATGGCTAAGGGTTTGTGCAGTGAAATGAAAAACAGAATATTGTGCAGATTGGACTTCTTTTCCTTGTCGTTTCCAGGTGACAGCTCGTATATTTACACACCAATCTGTCCCTAAAACCTGAAAAATTACCAAGATTTGGAGGTTGTGGGTGAGGCTCCCAGGACTCTGGAGTTTGAAATAATTGTGTACCAAAAGATCATTTTTTACATTTCTTAAGAAAAAACGAAATAAAAGTGTGATCCTCACTCATGTGGATTGGACAAAACTTTAAAACGGTAGTGTATTTTTGAAGCTGGATTTTGGTCCACTCCTCTGCACGATTTAGAAAAAGCAAAATTGTATCTTAAAAGAGGAATTCAGTAATTTTACCGCGTTCCCAACCATTTTTACCATTGACATTTTTTCTTTTTCAAATTCTGAGTTCAAAGAAGCGACTAAACACTCGTGAACTCCTAATATAATTTTATAAAAAGTCTCAGGAAAAAATATAATGGAGATGTGTGGGACGCACATTTTCTCTTTGTTGTCCCGGAGGTGACCTGGGGGAGGGGGGGGGCTAGGACTTTATTCACCCTTTAATTAAGTTAGAAGGTAGGGCTGGGTACTGTTACATCTTATACCAGTATTTTAACAATACTTTTCCCGATACCTATACGAAGATATTTGTCAAAATGGGGAATAATTTGGCGGAAATTTGGGAGGAATTGTGGCAATAATAAGGAAAAAATGTGTAATAAGTTGGGCAAGATTGGGAAAATATTTGTAATAAAAAATGATGCGGAAAAATTAGGAAAATGAGAAAAAAATTGAGGCAACAATAAGAAAAACATGGGGTAAACAATGGGCAAAAAAAAAACATTTTTTATTTGAGCTGAAACAACCATGTCACTTTCCTTAAAGGCACACCGCGTAACAATTTGGACTAGACTGTTGCCATCAATACAAAACATGTTGCTAATGACCATTTCGACACAGAAAATGCTCATTTGGAATCTCACATTTTTTAGTCAAAACTTTAGTCACATCTCCATGGAGACGAGCTGGAGACGTACCCACTCCCGGTAAAGTTAAGAGTCATGCCTTAGGAGAGCTGAGCCTCAGTTTGTATATTTATGAGGGATTTTTCAATGATGAAAATATCGGTTATGCTTGGATTTCAATTTTATTTATTGGGTGAAATTTTACACAGAGTGGCTTTAATGCTGTCCCTGAACCAACAGCATCAAAACTTGGATCTAAAGTTTATTTTTTTCCATATCTGCTTTCGATACTTTCATTTTTCCGGTAGAACGGTAGAATACCAGACTGGCCTTGTTTAATGGTACCCAGCCCTAATTAAAAGCACAGAACTTTTTTATTACTTACTGTTTCATTTTTGAAGCGTTCAGGGTTTACAATCACAAAAAAATAGTTCAGAACACGCTGCAGAGGACGTTTCTTTCGCCACAAATGCAGCCGGGCAAGCGGGACCTCGCTGGATTTTAATCGACAACAAGAAAAAAAACAAAAAGGTGGTGCAGCTCCTTTAACTTCACACGTTGAGAAAACTAAGTTAAAGAGTTCCGTTTTTTTTTTTTTAATCTGGGGAAAGTGGTTTCGATTCCAGTTAGTTAATAGAGTTATCTGGCCCTGTGGTTGGCCAGCAGGAAGTCCTTGTCCGTGCACGTGAGGCACAGTTTGAGGTTGCGCAGGGTCCCGCCGGCGCAGTAAAACGCCCACACGCCCATCAGGAACATGATCACGTAGGTGGGCACCAGGCTCCCCACGTACTCCGGGTTCTGGAATGTCTGTGGAGGAGAAAAGAAGCGAGACTTATGATTACGAGGATGCACATTCTGTTCAGTTTCACACAAATCGATTTCTGCGATAAAGACCAACCAAACTCAAAGAGACAGTGGAATATTTATGGATAAATATGAGTCAGACACGTTTTATTTCACATGAATGGCTTGGATTATTCGAGGTCATTTAACAGCTCGAGCTAAAGGTAAGCAGCTAACGTTAGCATCTTTTCACCGTAGCCGTTTATATTCAAGTCGTTTATTCGCAAGAAACACGCAACACGCGATTGAAACGGCTGATTCCATTCAGTCGTGCTGTGTTTAGTTCAAAGACATGTCGCCCGTTCTTCTCCGACTCTCACAATGCATTGTGGTCTATATTGACCTACTTTTCAGAATGCATTGTGGGGAAATTTTGAGTGCACTACTTTTTTCTCTCTGGACATTCGAACACCCCTACAAAATAATAATAATAATAATAATACATCGAATGTTTCTAATGGGCTGTGGGAGTGAATTCCAAAGGGTGGGGGTGGCGATGGCAAAGGCTCGGTCCCCTAGGGTCCGGCGGTTAGTGCGGATGATAGGGGTATCTACTATATAGTGCACTATATAGGGCAGACTTGGGCAAATTACGGCTGATTACGAGATGATTCAATCCGGCCAACGACTTGTAGGGCATAAATTCCTGAGTATGTCCAAAAAAAAAGTACGACTCTAGCCCATTCCTTTGTGGAGTTATGATTTTTTTTAAAGAAATTACCAGAATGCTCACTCCAGCCACTAGGGGGCTGCTTAAATAAAAATAGAAGGACAGAATTCCACACGTGTCCAGCAGAGGGCACTGACATGATAGATCAGGATATAACATCACATTGGCTACAGTCCTGTCAGGCTCATTATTATTCATTTATTGAAAAAGGTTTCCTCAATAGTATGAGCCCTGCTAAGTTTGAAGGAAGCACAGAGGTGCTTTCAGTGCAATGGTAGAAGTTAATAAGTATAACAAAGTTGAATAAGCTAAATAACGATGCACACACATTGCCCTCGACTTGATATGGCTAAATATTTACAGAAAATAATAGTTCTACTAAATACCAGTAACAGATATTCAAAATACACAATTTAGTGTAATGTACAATAGGATAAAGTTGCAGAATAAGTTCGACTTATTGTTGGGGCGGCCCTCCGACTCAATTCAGGCTTCTTATGTGGCCCCTTATGAAAATGAATTGCTCACCCCTGATATAGGGAGTAGTGTGGACATTTGGACACAGCCTAAAACTCTTCTTCAGGAGCAGATCAACAGAGCTCAAAGCAAACTCCTATTATTTCCTGCCGCTGCGATGATTGTTTCTATTCCTTTGCATGTCACGTGCTACTGTTAAATGCTTTGGTCCGACATAAACAGCGCTGAGTGATGATGCCATCAGGTTTGCTTGGGCAGTTGTGAGGTCTGGCCAGCAGGGGGCAGCTTTAATAGAGCATAAGTTTAGAAACGTGAGCATATTTAATATAAATTGGACTTTTTTAATTGTCCAAAGAAGATATTTAGATGAATAAATAAAGGCAGCAAATAATCGTTTGAATAATCGTGATTACAGTTATGAGTAAACTAATCTTCTTAAACTATTTTTTCTATAATGGAGCAGCCCTAATTGACCCTCACCAAACAGGAGACGGTGAGGTGGCTGACGATGACGGCGGCGACGGCCCACCAGCGCTGCTTCTCACAGCCGTCGAAGAAAACCACGCCCCAGAACATGTGCAGCAGGATAATGGCCATCGTCATGAACGCTACAGGAGCAGAAAGAGGAAAAAGCATTAACCTCACTCCATCATCAAAAAGCTTCTCATTCACCATTTCCTAGATTAGCTTGTGGTCTTTGCTGTTCACTAAAACTGCACACTGTTGAAAAAAAAACGCGTGATTTTGCCAAACCATTTCAACACATTGAAACCCCATGGCATTGCATTTTAAACATTCTAAACATGGACTTAACACCGTAAAAGTGTATGGTATAGATCACATCCCTGAGTCCCAAAGAGGAGGCGACAGACTTAAAAAGCTCCTGCAGATGGAGTCCTTCTGGATTTACACTTAAAGCAACAAAGTATCCAGGTCTCAATGGGGACCTGGACTTTACCCCTTTTCTTTAAAGGTGTTTATAGAAGATGTTTGTATATATATGCTATAGATAATTGTATATCATTTTATTGATACTGTATGTTTTGCCAATTATGTTTGTATATGGCTATTTTTGTACTTGTATTTTGAAATCCTGCTCATAGGATGTACTGCATCAGCTGACAGTTCCAGCCCTCTGGTGCATGTGACCATATAATACAGTTTAAAAGCTGCATCCTGACAGATCACTCTCTTGCCCTGATGAAGGCCAAATACGGCTGAAATGCGTATCCTCCAGCCAAGTGATTCTGACCATCAGCCTGGCCCCACATCATGGAGATGGGTCCCGGGCGCGGCACTGCCGTCGACCACAGCTCCTTACGGGTTGCCTCAGTGGCATCGAAGGATGGGTTAAATGCAGAGGACAAATTTCCCTACGGGGACAATAAAGTATACAAATACAAAAAAAAATAATCTAATGGCCACGCTGAAATAAAGGCCTTTTACCAGTCCTTTTCTTTGAGTGCCTCCAGTTTGTATCTTTTCATTTCAACACATTGTCTCCAGTTTGGCTTTACCTAAATCTAAAAGCTTCTTGACTGGAGAGCAATGGTGTAACACTTTGAAAGCTAAGACCTACAAAAGTGAACATAACTTTTTTGTCGCATTCTCGCTGCGTTTTTGTCACATTTGTTGAAGCATTTTTGTCGCGTGTTTGTCTCTTTTTTTGTCACGATTTTGACATTTTTTGTTGCTTTTCCATCGCTCTTTTTAATTGCTTCTTTGTCGTGTTTTGGTCACATTTTTGTCACTATTTTGATGCTTTTCAAGCTTTTAGATTTGGGTAATGCCAAACTGGAGACAATGTGCTCGGTTCAGGTGTGTGGGGGGAAGAGGTTAAGGCGAGAGGCCGCCGGTGAATAGGGATAATATAGATTTAGAGATATGAACTTCTGCTCTAAATTAGAGATAAAATGAAAAAATGTTTTTATATACACAGGTGCTCGTCATATAAATAGAATATCATGAAAAAGTTCATTTATTTCTGTAATTCAACTTAAAATGTGAAAGTAATAAATAATATAGACTCTTTACATGCAAAGTGACATCTCAAGCCTTTGTTTGTTTTAATTTGGAAAATTATGGCTTACTGTCCATTTTCAAAATATTCTAAATTCTGATTTTTAATTTGGGGTTTTTACAAGCCAAGTCATAATAATCAAAATTACATAATAACAAATAAAGGCTATACATATCTCACTTTGCATGTAATGAGTCCATCATATATTAGTGTCTAGGGTTGTCACGATTTCAATTTTTTGAGTCACGATTATTGTGAAATAAAATATTGCGATTTTACGATTATTCACGATTATCGACCGAATTAAAGGAAAGAACTGATATTTTTAGTTTTTGTCTTTAAAAAGCTTTTTAATACTTGTAAACTTGTAAACATTCACTGTTTCTAAAAATGAAAAATGCTTTAAGATTGTTTTGCATTAAAATAAATAGGCCTACATTGAATAATGTCAACTGTACTTCTTTATAATGACCATAATGACCATAATTATTTTACTATATATTATTAGGCCACAAGCTAGGCTAGGTTTTATGTTCTCAAAAGTTATGCTGTTGCTTAATTATTTTTTGTCAGATGTTTTGATGAACAGAGAATGAAACGTGTTTACAAAATGACTAAGGAGACTCTTTTGAACAGCTGATTTCCACATGTGCGCGGTTTCACTTTCCTTTCTGCTACGTCGCTGAAGCAGAGCGGAGCGCGTTAGCTTTTTGTTTACATCCTGAGCCAGTTGTGGCGGCTATTTCCGAACATTTGGACAACTTCTTTGGGAATTATGCAGTTCGTTACCTTGACCTGGACATTTACAGCGACGGTTTATCTCCAAGATGTTATTTATATTCGACGTAGCCGATATCAGCGCCTTTTGCTGCAACTTTCTGACGACAGGGTTTGCATAACGGATGTCCGTCGACAACAACAACGCCTTGGTCATCTTTTGGATCCTAAAGACGTCCCACTCTGCTGACTTCAATCGTTTTTGGGTGGATACAACACTGGAGGAGAGCGTCCTTCTGCCTTGCTCAACAACCGGTGAGTTTACGCGCTGTTTATGGCGTGGAGCGGCTCGTGCGTCCGCGTGAAAAATTTCCGCGGTAAACCGTGGCTTCTGGAATTCTTACGGATAGCCTACCGCGTCCTTTTATAATCGTGGTAATCGTAAAACCGGTTAATCTTGACATCCCTATTAGTGTCACAGTTTAATAACAGTTAATAGTTGAATAACAGAAGTGAATGCACTTTATCATGATATGACGAGCACCTGTAATGATGAGGCATTTCAAGAATAAAATGGCCACATTTTGAGCGACAACATTTTAAGTAATGGATTGAGCCAGGTTTCTCTTTATGGTTTTATTTTTGGGATTTGGGATATTTTGTTTTTGAATAAGATATTTATAAGTGGAAAAATCTGCTAAATCAGGTTGGAATTAGATATTTAAAAAATCTCTGGAACCTTCCAAATGTAGTAAATCAAAGCCTGTGAAGTGTGGAGTCTTATGGAGCGACTAAAGAGCAGATGTTGTTAAAGTTTAGTCTCTTTGTCTGCACATGTGCCCTGTGTATATTCCTCCCGTCTTTAGCCGCTGCTGTCTCCCACAAAGGAAATGGCCATATTTGGATCACAGCATCACCTCTGTCACAACCTTTCCTGCTACACGTGGATACCAAACATGTCAGTATTTGTGAATGAATAAGTGCGGGAAAGACCAGGGAGCGACACAGCCATGTTGGAGTTACTTCCTGCGAGTTGAGAGCATCATAAAGGGTCAGTTTGCTCTATGTTTTTACACTGACATTAAAACTAAAATGTTAAGGGAGAAACTACCTAAAAATGTTTTACCTGCAGCGTCTCGTCTTAACTTTGCAAAAGAATTGTTAAGTAATTTGTCTTTCAGCACATTGTGTCAAAACAAGACTAAAAACAATTCAAAAAATCAGGACCAACGCAAAGCTAAAGTTGAAGAGGAAAAGAATGGCTAAAATGGAGCTTTTGAACATTTTTAAGTTGCAATACGTAATTCTCAGACAAAAAAAATGGTGTCTTCTATCTGACACAAATTTCATTAAAGAACAATAAACTTTATGGAATATACTGTGTTGAAACATGGCAGTAATATAGTTATTGCTATATTCAAGGCAGTTTTGAATATCACAATCTTTTTCTCCTATTGTGCAACTTATTATTTTTTAAATCATAATAAAAGTTGAACGTTAGTCCGGTTGCAGACCTGAGGAGAGGAAATAGTGCTGCGAGTCTCCATGGATCCCCACTGTCCCAGGACCCGCTGAGTCGGCCAGAATATTCACCACCGAAAAGGCGCCGCTCATGAAGCCGAAGCCCAGACCGGACACTGAGCAGAGAGAGGGTCAGGAGCGGGTCAGTACAGGCTGTACACGCGTTACATGGGACTGTAAGGACGGGACACTTACCGTAGGCCAGCTGTTTGATGGAGATGGGCATCGTCTCCTCCTGACTCAGAGCCAGCAGACCCTCATTGGCTTTTCTACAAAAACAAGTATGAATATGCTTTTCACTGCTTCATTACACACACTGGAGAAAAATAACACTGGGTTACAAAAAAATACTTTTTATGAGGCGTCTGAATATTTTAAATTAGAACAGTTTTGGAACGCAGAATCTGAAAATGACGTCAATTTTTCTATCTCAGGTCAGGTTTTTGTGCTCAGTGGATTTTTCAATCTCTGTATTCCATGAGGCACTAGTGTCGTTTCTATACCAGTTTTTAACACCCAAGTCAAGTAGTCGCTGATACCGAGTACAAGTCTGATACCAAAGCAAGTGAACAGCGTAAAAACATACCAAAAGCTGTAGCACGCGTCTCATTCTGCAGATTAAACAAAGTCTGTGGTCTGTGACTTAAGCTGCTTTTTTCTACATTGGCAAAAAGAGAAAAGATAATGTCTGCTCAAAAAACACAATTTGGTATCGGATAAGTTTGGGTTTGGGTACTCACCGTTACCTGTGGTATCAACATGAAATGGAACAACCCTATGATGCACATGATTTTGACTTTTTGTCGTTCTGTTAAAACTAGACTAGACTAATTTTTTGGGCTTTTCTAAAAAGTACCGGTCGATACTTGATTTTACAATATCTAGCGCAGATAAAATCTCTCCGTGACCGAAAGTGATAGAGACTTCCTGAGAGCGAAGTCAGGGCCTCAAGGGAACAGAGAAACATCACGTTGAAAATTGGTTAACTACAAGTTTGTTCAATACAAGTGTCACTAATCCTCAGTCAATATGGACATGCTGTATGTCATTATGAAGCACAGAACATGGAGAACACAATCGCTGAGTCTAACCTACGCAATTGTATTTTTGATCGCCGCACAAAATCCCACGGCTAGTAACAATATGCTAATGCTAACGACAACTAATGAAAGCTGGGACAGAAACTGATTGAATCACCCAAAGTAATAAAGTAAAATCGGCCAGTGTGAGTGGCCAAGTATTTATGTTTTTACAGGATTATAGACCAGACATTTGGAAATATCGGCCAAAAAATTACAAATATGCTTGGTCAATAAAAAGCCCCAAAAATTGGCATCGGAAAAACCCATATCAGTCGACCTCTACTAAGAAGTAAACATCCGTATCAAATCATAAAAGTGCCTGTATATAGCTTTCATAAACACATGCTAGTTTGTACGCACAGCCGCTTTGTACTAAAACATCTGTACAAATTAAAATGATGTTCCAATTAACCTGTCTCCCCAAAACTGTGGACAGACAGGCACTAGGACGAAACACATTGTGAAGACGATGCCCTTTGGGAACATTTGAAAAAAAATTAATTGACCTGATTGAGCAAAACCAGTGTGATTTTGGGATTTAGCACGTCCACATTGTCCTAAATCAGCTCACAAAACGAAGACACCAAATTTGTGGTAAACCAGTGTAATCATAAGAGTTTAGCTGCTCCCTTTAATATCAGGAGCCTCCACTGTGACACTCAGGAGGCACAGTAGCAAAGGATACCATTAAACTGGATCCATTGTGTTGCTGAGTGTGTGTCTTACTTGAGCAGTTTGTAGTAGGCGAATCTGAAGGTCTCCTGCAGCAGCACGGACAGCACCACTCCGAAGATGAGCAGCCCTTTCTGCTGAGACTGACTGTTCTTATCACTGATCTGAACCGAGATGAACCAGACCAGAGACGACAGCAGCAGAGACACCAGCCAGAAGAACGCTCTGGGGACGAGAAGAGAAACATCTCAACACAGAGTCATTGCTCCTCCTGTGGATGTGGATTATATTCTTTCAGGATATTGGATATTGCTAAACTCATTTATCCCATCCTCTATATGATTTGTGATTAAGAGCACTTTCATGATTGGATTATGCTTGTAACTTGTTATTGTTGCCTTGTTTTGCTTGCTTTATTGGGTCTTGTATGGATGAATAGGAAGAAGCACCATGTGTCCAAGACACATTTCCTCATTGAAGGACAATAAAGTATGGCTGATTCCGAAACCGTGAAATTGGTAAGAGGTCTAACGCCAAACCGGATGTGCGTCAGTGTCCACCATGATAAGTAGCCTCCGAATTGGGTTGTCAGTTAGGAAGGAGTTAGGGAAAGGAGCCTCAATGCTAACTATCATAGCCACTTTAGCATAGGAGCTTCTGATGCTACCTCACTGGCGATTAGGAGCCATGTGCCATCCCATAAGCCACTGCGCCGCATGCCCGCCCCCCTCGCCCCCACCCTCGAGTGATTCTTCATGCGCAATGACTGTTGATTGACAGGTGCACAATTAATTAAAAAATATAGAGATTCTGCACAAGCCAAACTTTATGAAAGTGACGAAATACATGTTAGAGTCATCACAGCACAGTCACATGTCAGTGTTTTAAAGAGCCTCCTCAGTAAATTACCTAAATGAAGGCAGTTTGTGCTTTTACTTTCATTTAGTAGAAACTTAAGCCACATGGCCAATTTGCATACTGTAGCTTTATGAAACAGCTGTTGAGATAAAATAAGGCTAAAGGAAAATGTGATGGCTCATTTGGATTTTTTTGTTGTTCTCCTTAAACGTCTTTATTTGGACACTATGTTGTTGCATATGCACTACAGTAGGTGGTGGTATGCGCTTTTGTTTGCCTGCCAATATCCTTAAAGAAGAAAAACAGCTGTTGGTGAGGTCACTTCCCCTTCCCCTGGGTAAGGACGGTGGAATTGGGCAAATGCTGCTGAAGCAGAAGTTCACTAACTGCATAGAGATCCAACAGCTGACCCCATGAAAGGTTAAGGATTAGTTGCTAGTGTTAATACTTAGAGGCATCATTTAAGGGTTTCGGAATCAGCCTATGACTAACCTTACAACTATATCAATAAAATACATAAATGATACACTTCATAGGGCGAGTGCATGCCTATTAAGCAATACTAAAATACGAGACAAAACAAACAATAAATCAACTCTGAGCTAAGGATCTAAACTCCAAATCAGATCAGAAATGGTTACACAGACGACGAAACAGAACACTTTAAAAGCAGGGTATCAAAAAGATGTTCGTATTTCATAAACATGACACATCTGTGTCTCCATATCGGATGTCAACATGTTCAAATAAAATAAGTTTTACTGATGACAAGTGTAGTCTTGATGTATTCACAATTCCAATCATATTTTACATAATGTAAACATTAAGTTTACATGAAGCTTTGGTGCTCACGACAATTATGCCATCATTCTGTTGCTAAAACTAGTTATAAACTAGAAGATAAAAGGGACTCTTCTACTTCCACAATCTCAGCACTTGAACTTGAACCTGCTTTCAAATAATCAAGTCTTAATCAGTGCCAGTGCAGCCTCCGGTTATTAAAGCTCAGGGACTGATCTCTGGATGTTCTGAGCTTTGGAATGAGGAATACACATCTGCATCAAGTAAAACTTGTGTTTGTGTCTTGATTACAGCTTAAGGCAACCCAAGTGATTTATTTAAGATGGGACAGTGCGTAATAAATAACATGTTCAGTTGTAGTGCCTCTGAAATCATCATACAGCCTATACCTTTACAAAGAAAATTTCAACAGGCAATTTTTAAGGAGGAAAGAAAATGGGTCCATGTGATAAAACATGCACCAGTCTTGTAAATGTATATTGAGATAAAAGAGTAACTAGCACTTCTTTAAGACTCAAAAGAGTGAATATTACATTAACTTGTCTGTGTTAGCCCTCAGTCGTACAGGAGTTGTCCATCTTCAATGAAGGTACTGTACCGAGTACAGAAGACGACTCAAGTACCTTAATTGAAGATTAAATTAACTTCTTACAAAAAAGTGAGGTGTATTGTAACCATGGAAATTGCCATTTATAATTCATAGCATTCATGTCGGCCTAAAAATATAAATATATATATTTATGTGGCACGTTTGTTTGAGAAAAGTGGCTAATAACTTGACTTTACTGTTGCCCCGTTAGCTGCGTTAGCTCCTCCATTCAACAGACTTAGCATCATCAGCCTCATCTTGCTCTACAAAAGCATTTAAACCCAGTCATATGACACTGGTGAAGCGGACCCACCCTGCGATCAGGAAAATGACCCGCAGCGGTTCTCTGGAGACGGTGAACACGAACAGGGCGATGGCTGGGCCGAACGCGATGAACGTACAGCCGAAGAACACCGCTGCAGTCATCCTCAGAGAAACCTCCAAAAAAACCTTCTCGGAAACAGCGGGATACGGCTCTGAAACGGCTTCTAACGACTCCAGGGATTGGTGCGTGACAGTGTCGTCTTTATAAATGCGTGTATCTGGGTTAAAAGTCGCCTGCTTTGTGGAAATATAAGCAGCTTTTGTTGTTTTGCCCAGGCGCTTCCTCAACTACACTCACGTGACCAACGCGGAAGTACAGCGCTTCTTCTGTGTGGAGGTCCGGGAAAGAGCGATATAGCGCCATCTAATGGAGCAGGAAGACACAAGCATAAACAAACAAACAGTAAAAATGACTAAATGTAAAATAAATGTGTAAGCAAATTCGTCATTAAATCTGTAATAATTCGTCAACTATCAACTTTACAAATGCATTTCCTTCCGCGATATCGCGTTTAATCTTTACAATAATAATTATTAGACTATGATTTGGTCAGTGTCTATGGCCTGAACAATTAAGCCTTTAAATCAATGTTCTTACAGAGAAACTTGGCAAGAAATATTAAAACACAATTGGAAAAAAAAGTAGACTGGAGTTAAAAGCGTTTTATTGTATGTTTACAGTATCAACAAGAGTCATTTCCTTCAGTTGTTTCTCCATTCAATCGTCCCTTATTTTTTATTTTTTTTTATTTTCCAAAACTCCAAAAAACATTTATTTAAATACATACTGCAGAGGTGTCAGGAGTAGATAAGTTCATATTCACGTAATTTTACGGACAGCAGTAGCGTTTAAGCCGCCTGTTGCAAATAAATGGTGCTAAATCTCTACAATTCTGTAGTTGTACGGCAAAGTGTGGGACAACGATGAACATAGTTTTTTGGAAAAGTAGGACCTAGGGCTGGGACAATATATTGATTTGAAAACCCCGAGCTCCACTGATTTCAGAGGAAAATTGGCCGCATTTGGTCTAGATAATGGCTTGGACAAAAGATAAAATATTTCACTATGTGTCAGATTAACATTTGACTCATGACATCAGGAAACCAGAGCAGATTCTTTTTTCTTTAGCTCATTCAGGGTAGAGTAGTGGTTTTCAAACTTCATACAGGCTTCTTCAGAGGGTACAGTTTTACAGTAACCTGTTTAAGTTTGCGCGATTTCTGGTTCCAGTTTATTAGGGCTGAGACGTTACGCTTTTGTTGCAATATAATACATATCACGATACAGAGGGCCTGATACGATACAATATATTCTAATAAACTGAGGATTCAATTTATGATTTTCTTTTATCATAAATGAACTGCAATACTTTAACCTGCATGAATTGAATAAGTTATAATTACATCAAAATCAGTCTGACAAGAAGTAAAACATTGGGAAAAGTGCAAATGACAGAGACATTTTAAAAGTCTGGCTCTTGCATTTAAACTAATCAGCACCAATAACCATCTAGTCGTTTTTTCCTCCCTATGACTTCCTATAACTAATTTAGTCCAATTCCAATACATTTTAGATCAAATATTTCATAAGGTGAAGCTTGGTCTGAAAAGTCTGAGAACCACTGGCGTCCCATCGTGGCGACAGCATAGCAACAGAGCCAAACGAGTGGCAAGTCTGCATCGTCGTTGTTTTGACACTGTTTAGAATGAAAAGAACTCACGTGCATACCCTGTGTTGCATTTAATGTCAAAATCAATGCCTTACTTATGAACAGCAATACAATGAAATGGCAATATAGTTCCTGTCGGCCTCTGTGTGTATAGTTATGTGTATTGTATTGAGACAAAAGCGTATCGCACCAGCCCTAAGTACAACAACAGTGTGATTGTTTGGGGTTTCTTTGTCTTTAAAACGTTGTCAGGTTTTCGTGTCCTGTGGCCCAAAGATTACAGCGATATCAACCTCCAAGACAATTGGAGGCTCTCCCTTTGTCCCAAACCTTTGCCGTATTTTCATTTACAATAACAAACCGTGAAGTCTGTGAAGGGTCTAAAACCTGGTGAAAGTTTCCTTGTTTGTTCAGGAACAAAATACAAAACAAAATACTTTTATAAAACAATGAACAAGTAGAACGTAATCCGAAAGCACTTTTACATGTTTTGCCACACGACTCTAGAACGGAACAGACTAGGTTCAGTAGTCCAGAAAAAACAACGGTGCACCAGACCCGAGTCTCGAAAAAGTCCCCCAAAAACCTCGACTGGAGCTCGACTCCATCGCCCTGACGCTACAAAAGGTCTTACGCACAAACGGAAACGTGAAATAAGGCCGGATAAGTGTCAAGTGTGCCAAAGGAGAAGAGAAACATGATCCATTTTTAAGTGTTTGTCCTGGGGTTAAGGACGCCAACAATTTGCTGAATGTCGTGCTTTGCTTTTTGCGGAAAACTGCCCTGTCCAATAAAGCAAGCAGGCTACACATTAACTAAAAAAAGGTTAAAAAGGTTCGGCGGCTGTACAGAATTGGAAATCAAGCCAGTAATTAGATAAGAATACATAAGAATACATTTGAGGCTTAAAATCAATATTTTTGGGTGCCACTTTCTCAGCATTAATATTTCATGTTTCTTAATTTGAAATAATGTCTGTGTACGGATACGGCACCAACTCTTGACACACGGAGGCCAGGGCTGGTGAGGAGTTTGACTGGAGCCCCCCGCCCCATAGAGAATAGTGGGAATAACTTAGTTAAAACAAAGGTTCCGTTTCAGCAAAGAGTGCAACTTATGGGCTCAACACACGGGACATTCAAACCTGTCGACAAACGACAGCAATCGGCGAAACTCATGGCCTCCGAGGTGAGAAACCAACTCACAGGATGGTATTACAGCATTGATAATGAATTGAAATGGGGAAAGATATACTGAATGTTGTTCAATACTTTTCAAATACTTTCTTGTATCGCCTGGGCGTGTGCCTATGTGGACACGCAGACACGTGGCCTGTCACTGGAGCAGGCCAAACGATTTCCGCCTCATCGTGCAATGCCACAGGATGTGAACGGAAAAGGAGCAAAGTCCCCATGTGCTGAGCCCATAAAGGGGTCATATACCAAATAGTTGCCCATAGTTGCTCATTTACACATCAGGTTTGTGGCCTTAATACTGTAATTTGTTAGTGCTGCTATTTTCCAGCTTGCACTCGTTATTTAGCACCAGTCTTCATAAATGACACCCACTGAACGCAAAACCTTACTGAAGTCAATTTGTAAATCACTTTGAAACTGGGAGGTTGTATCTAAAATCTAAAAAAGCACACATGACACCAATATAGTCAATATTCAACGTTTCCGTTAAGTTTGTACAAAAATGGACCATTAGCTTGCGGCGGAATCGTCCCAATACAAAGATGCAATAACACGTCTCTCTTATTCTTCTTTTTTAATAGGACACAGGCTATACATATTCACGAACCCACACGGTTTTTTTAAGTCTTTGTAGGATGTTTTCTAAAATAACAAAACTATTATACAACAGTGAGTAAAGAGAGTGATAAATATCCATGCACGAACAGATGGCGCTAACTAGGAAATACTACACGGGGGGGAAAGCCAGCCATTTTTGACGCTTATTGCAGAAATAGGAGGAGAAATATAGATAGATACATGAGGAACATACAAAACTTAAAAGCAAAACACAACGTTTAAAAAAACAAAACAAACAAAAAAAAGGCACATGAATTCCAGAGGTTTTTTTTTTTCCCTGGAAACTTCTGGCCATTTCTTGGGAACGGAAAATGTCGACTCACATGCAAAAAAATTCACAAAACTGAAATGGTAGGATACACTTTTAGAAGGGGGATCCCGCGTTTCGAAAGTTTATTTGCTTCAAGTCTTGCCGGGAAAACGAATAGGTAAATCGTGGAGGGGGTGGGGGTGGGGGGGGAAGTGAAGGGGGCGAAAGGCTGGCGCGTTTTAGCTTAAGCAAAGTTTTAGGGCCAATCGGTGAACAGAAAAAGGCTCAAGTTGTAGACGGCGGTATTAGCGGTTTCAAAGGGGGGGGGTTGCGGAATAAATGGCACATTCACGGGGACAGCATGTAACTTCAAAGATATCTAAACAAAGAGAGGTCAGGGCTTTGGACAGATAAAAGGAAAGGAATGTCTATATTTAAATAAAAAAAATACTCGCTTTCCAAGGGGAAGGGGGGAAAAGACCCAATCGCTAGTACTACGGCCCCACTATATTGGACCCGGCTTGGTCCCGATTTCATTTTATTCAAGACCCAGCACAACTTGGAAGGTCAAATACTTTATTACAAGATGGTGCGTGGTGTGAAAAGTTTCTAAACCAGTGCTAACTGTATATCAATCAGCCAATTTTAAGTCTCCTCTGGTTATACTTGAGTTTTGAATATTTGAACATTTGTTCTGGAAAATTAAAAGAAAGTAGGCGCTGACCAATATATTGGCTGATATTATTAGCCAACGTAGGTGCCCAGAGGAACAGTGCGTATCGGTCAAAATGTTGCCGTTATGGCCGACGTTGACTCGACCAATATTCCTGAGAATATCTCCGGAACAAAAGACGATAGAGACTTGCTGTGAAAGAGGGGGTTAAAATGAGCCCTACATAAACTGCTCACCACGTTACAGAACCATGCATGCTTAAGTTCTGATACTCAGAAGAGGGGCCAGTGATGCTTATAAACAACTCCAAAATGATACAAGGATAATACGAAGTGACAACGGGCCAAAAAGCCCAAACGCTGAGCGCCAAAAGAACTAATCATATCCTCCATTATGTCGGCCTTTTCAAACCCCTTCACCACATCGGTCGGGCCCTAAACGGCAATGCGTGTCCATGTACAGTATAGTGTCGTGTAGAGTCTGGTAAAGTCTTGAATAAAGTTACGCACAAATATCTAATGGGACCTACGTCAGGTTAGTTATAAATTCTCAATCGTATCTTGTTTGTTGTAAATTCTTGTCATTAAAAAAAGCGCAGCCTCTTTCTGTTCACCGCGGCGCACAGGACGATAAGAGCACAATATGATTCTCTAATATAGTCACGGTCCTTTGCTTACGCCCTAATATTAAACGTAGATGCTATTTTTTTTTTCTTTTATAGGTACATTTCTCCCGGTGGTTTTACGAGATGCACTGTTGCTCCTCGGGGAAGCTCTCTCCCTCCGCCGTGTGCTGGACCGTGTGCTCCTGCAGCGCGTTCAGATCCATGAACCGCTCGCCGCACCACACGCACTTGAACTGCGTCTCCCGGGAGTGCACGCTCTGGTGCTTGGCCAAGTGCTCGCGCTGCTTGAAGCTCTTGTCGCAGCTGGCGCACTTGAACGGCTTCTCCCCCGTGTGGACGCGACGGTGGCGCTGCAGCTCCGACGAGTACCGGAAGCGCTTCTCGCAGTCGGGGCACTTGAGCGGCTTCTCGCGCGTCGGGTCGCACCGGTGCTGCACGAACTCCGACGACGACACGAAGCGCTTGTCGCACAGGGAGCACTTGAGCGGCTTCTCGGTGCAGTGCGAGTTCTGGTGGCGCTGCAGGGTCGAGTTCTTCTTGTAGCCCTTGCCGCACACGTCGCACTTGTACGGTTTCTCCACCTCGCCGCCGCATTTGTGCTTCAGCAGCTCGCCCGACTGGCTGAAGGACTTCTGGCACGAGGCGCACTTGAACAGACTCTCCATGCCGTGCACTTGTTGGTGGTAGAGGAGGTGCGACGGCTGGAGGAAGCCCTTGTCGCACAGGTTGCACTTGAAGGGCCGGTCGGCGGGGTTTTTGTGGGTGCGCCGGTGGCGGACCAGCGCGTACTGCTGCTTGAAGCTCATCTGGCACTCCTCGCACTGGAAGGGGCGCTCCTCCGAATGCGTGCGCTCGTGCTGCCGCAGGTCCGACGGCCGCTTGAAGCTCTTCCCGCACGACTCGCAGGCGAACGGCCGCTCCCCCTCCGGCTGACACTGGTGGTGCAGCAGCTCCGACGACTCCTTGAAGTGCATCTCGCAGAGGTTGCACTTGAACAGGTGCTCGCCGGAGTGCGCGTACATGTGGCGCACCAGGTGGGAGCGGTGCTTGAAGCTCTTCTCGCACACGGCGCACTTGTACGGCCGCTCCGAACTGTGCGTGCGCTGGTGGTGGGCCAGGTGGGACGACTGGCTGAAGCTCTTGTCGCACTGGTCGCACTTGTAGGGCTTCTCGCCGGTGTGCACCCGCTCGTGCCGCGTCAGCTCGGACAGGTGGCGGAAACCCTTGTGGCACACGGAGCACTTGTACGGCCGGTCCGGGAGGAGGCCTCGAACGCGGGCGGAGAGGATTCGCCGATGGAGGCAACACCGCCGGATGTCTCGCCGTTGGACGGTTGCTGCGGGTTGGCGGCAGAGGAAGTCGGGGTCACGTTGCCAGATCCGGGCCTGTAGGTCTTCTCACAGATGGAGCACTTCATTGGATTGTTCCCGTTCCCGTGCGAGTTGTGATGCTGCGCCAGCGACGTCAACAACGAGAAGCCCATTTTGCAGACGCCGCAGACGAACGGCTTCTGCTCCACCTGGACGCACTGATGCTCTAGGAGGTCCGTGGCCTGGCTGAAAATCTTCATACACTGCGTGCATTGGAACGAGCGATCCTGCGTGACCATGCACTGGTGCTCATGCGGGTTGGCGAGGTGCGAGATGTCCTGGCCACAGACGTTGCACTTGGTGACCTGCATTTGCGTCTGCTGCGCCTGAACGCCGAGCTGCGGCTGCGCCTGCTGGAGGGACGAGGCGTCCTGCTGAAGGACCACTCCGTACACCGCGCAGCCCAAAGCGCTCTCCGCTCCCTGGGGCAGAGTATGCACCACGGCGGGGTTGCCCTGCCACGCCTCCGTCATGTTGACCTTCTGAAGGACTCACAGCGAGAGAAACGAACGGAGATGCTCTGAGGAGGAAGGCAGGAAATGACTGAGTGCTCTGCAAAAACACAAAGAAGAGGAAAAATTAAAACGGGTTTGAATGAGCAAGAATACAAACCAAGTACTGAAACTGAGGCCCGACAACTAGGACAAGAATCTTTTTAACTTTTTACTCTACGGACAATGCTTCTGTGTCCTCAATAAAGTCTTGAAATAATTAATGTATCTGTTTGAAAACTAGACTCTTCCCAATTCATTGTTTTTTTAGTGTGACTTTTACAGAGTACAAGATGTTTCCGCACCAACAGGGGGAGCAGTATTTCTTACAATAATGCACACTGGTCAGGAGTGTAATGTTGAAGAGGCTTGCCTTTTACCCAATGGCCTCTGGCTGCTCTGCTTTACGACCGCAACACTGGAGGCCGCCATTGCTGTAGTACCTCCAGATAGCCGCTAGTCTCCCATTGAAAAGCATTGGACTACGGCTACATATTCCTCTAAGATAACGCTGGGTTAGTCACAATTAAAGAAACCAGGTTGGTTTTCGAAAGAAAAATGTTTGAAATGTCATACTAATGAGGGTCGGACTGTTAGCATTGGAAGTGCACGAGCTACACGTCACGCAAGGGCCGAGTCTACAGTGAACATCCCGCCCTTATGCCCTTTTTAGGAACATGCTTCGTCAGAGCTGGGGAGGAGGAGTCTGTAAATCTGTCATGAATTCCCCCTCGAGCGTGGCCATTATGGTAAACGGGGAGGAGTGAGGAGGAGTTGTCTATTCTTTTAACTGTCTATGCTAGGGCTGGGCGATATATCGATATTTAAGATATATCGACATATTTTAAAATGAGATATGGAATTAGACCATATCGTGTATATCGGGATATTTCAAATTCAGATAAGCTATTAAGTTAACAAAAAGAAACATGCAATGTCAAGATGATTTTTCTTAAACTGAGCACTTTATTTTCTTATCTCTTTATATATAAATGCTTCCCTATTTTATTTTCTAGGATATTTTTATTTAAGATGTTTTTTTTTAATTTAATGTGCACCTTACGGAGCTTTGTTATACAGTGTTTATGTTTACATTTTATAATAAGTTTTCAATAAAACTATTCATATTTGGCTTTGACTTTGACGTATTATATTTCACAGCTCTCACTTTGCGGAAAAAATATCGGGATATATATCGTATATATCGATATTCAACCAAAAATATATCGGGATATGACTTTTGGTCCATATCGCCCAGCCCTAGTCTATGCTTTTACCTGGCATCACTAATATCTGTGTAAAAGCTTAAAAATTCAAATGTAAATGGTCATATGTAAGTTATAACCATCAGTAACATTGTAGTAAATGTTTCATTTTAGCCTCTTTTGGAGTTCAAATGCTAATATTTACTTTAAATTAAATAGGGCTGCAGCACATCGAAAACATTTTAATTGGTAGATAGCTAAAAGGTGCATGAATGGGAGATTCTTTACTAAATATTAACATTTGGAAGCTAAATCGTCTGAGGACCTCTTGAACAACATAGACATTTTGTGGAAGTATTTTGACCTGATTCCTGCTCTGTTATAAAACTTCTCCTCTAGACAGTGTGCATGTTTTAAACTTGGGCGTATTCTCCAGTAAACAATTACATGAAGTAATTGACGATTGCGTTCATTATTGATTATGCATTCATTTAGAAGAAGAAGAAGAAGATCTTTATTTATATAGCGCCTTTCACAGACATGGTCACAAAGCGCTTTACATGAGAGCATTTTACACTCATTCCATACTCGGTGGTGGTAAACTACGTTAGTAGCTTCAGTTTCCCCTGGGGAGACTGACAGAAGCGATGTCGCGACTGCACACGTCTGCGCCAACGGTCCCTCTGACCGTTTGATGAATTTAATCTGCCCTTGTTCACCGACAAAGTGGTTGAATCATGAATCACTAATGTACAGTATCGTTAATAACCTTCTTAAATCATGAATCAATAATGTACAGTATATCGTTATATACATTTATAAACTTCTTAACCTTGTTATCAATATTGGCCCCAAAATTCATTGGTCGCCACTAATCAATAACATAACACTTCAAACTACAGCATCAAACGCGAGGTACTGTGTAAGACAAGCAAATAGCTACAACAATCAATTGTTAAAGCGACCACATTTAAATGATCAATATCAGAGAATGCTTTACAGCCAAGTCAAACCAAGCCAAATTTACAATCCAGTTCATCAAATTCTCCTGCTTCCTTGTTTCGTTTAGCCTCGAACCACAACACCAAAACTTCACACGGCCTTTGAAATGGAACTCAAGGTGTAAATAAATGCCGGAAGCTTAAAGCGCAATATCTAGGGCCACACAATATAAAATGCTAAATTATCTTTATGGCAATATTTGGACATACAATATTCATATCACAAGGAGCTCCAACATATCACTAAATCACCAAGGTCTATGACATTTTGCCAACAAAGACTAAAACAAATACTGAAAATGAGGAAATGTTCACTTTTAGTCATGATATATCAAAATGTGATCCGTTTTAGTTTTCCAGGTTTTGTTTTGACACAAATTGACAAAAACGACAAAATAAAACATATTGTCAAAATGGTTTCGTAAAAACAATATAATATAGCAATAATAATATTAATTGCATTTTTCAAGACATTTATCAAATATCTCAATCTTGTGCAACCCTAGCCCTATTTCTCCTTATGTTTAACCCTACACGGTGTTCAGCTGCTGACTATAACTATAAAGTTTCAGTAGGAGAATATTAAATTATACAGCTATTATCAAACAAGCAGTGGTTTCATGGGGTAATTTTTCCCCAAAAAAATAATTGCAAAAAAATAATAGGAAGATCATTTAGAGTGCATATCAAGTATTGGTGCATTTTAAAACTTGACCAAAGGTCAGTAAACAAAACAGGTGCAAACCACAGCCTTGTGCCAGATGAATAATGGAGCAAACACTGGGTAATTAGTGAAACAATGGCCTTATGTGCGACGTTTCACACCAACTCCACCAATAAATCTTTACAAAACCAACAGAGATCATTAACAGCGGGTCGACATGATTTGCATTATAGCTTTCCTTTCGGATAAGGAAGATGAAGGGGGGACTATTAGACAATCCTGATTTCGTTTGTTCATTTGACCTGATGGGATGCGGAGGAGCATCAGCATCATTGGCCCAAATGAACCTGGTTCATGTCTCAGAGACCCGGACAGAGACCAGTTTATTAATCTTCAATAAAGGCGTCCTGCTTTATGTAATTACGATGATACGTTTATTAATGCACAGATATTATAAAATACAGCGGTGTCTGCACAGGGGCGCTGGAAATGAGCGGGGGTTGGTCTATTTCCTGGCGACAAAATTAAATAGCGGTTCATTTTGATGCATTTGTCCAGGTCATAATGCGCATTTCACCTTAATGTACGCACAAAACACGAATGGCAGCGTTATCTCTGACATATCGAAGCTTACCAGTGGATATAGTAAGAAAGAAAGCCATTTATTGCGCAGACATGTAGTTTAATGTCAAAAGTGTCGTTAGCCCAGCGGCTAATGCTAACGATGCTAACTAAACAAATGGAAGGCCGCGAAATCAAAGGAGACAGATGATAAACTGGTCTCACAGGACATACGAAAAGCGGTTTTAAACCATTGTGGATAAAATGGTTGTGACATTTGTTCGCCACGGCGGCTGGTTTTGTTGGTGACGGTAACGGGAGGACCTTTGGCAGAGGCCAGAGGGAGCGGGGTGTCGTGAAGCCTGCAGCCGGAGGAGAGACGCCTGCAGCCCGCAGAGAGGAGCAGCACGGCCCGGGAGAACGCAGTGACTTACCGGCGTTTACCGACACCTCTGGCTGCAGTCAGCTGGCTGTTGCTGATGGCTCTCCGCGCTGTCGGTGCTGCAGGGGCCGGTGCTGGTGCAAGGGATGCGGCTGGAGCTGGTCGCCATCCTCCGAGGCACGGACACCGGAAACCGCAGCGCACAGAGCCGCTACAGGGGGAGGGAAGAGCCGCTACAGGGGGAGGGGAAGACCGGCGGTGGAGGGTCAACACCGTCCGGGATAACGGGGTTTAAAGACAAACCAAGTCCGCACACAGAGTGAAACTTAACTGCACAAAGAATCTGTGCAGTATGTAGACAGCAGCAGTTCTCATTTCTGCCGCCAGGGGGCGCTCCGTGAATAGGCCCGTATCACAGAGATCTGTGTCAGGGGCGTGACTACAGACAGAGGCTCTCTCAGGGCAGGAACAACCAGAGAAATGTTCAGACACAACCGAACACAGGCTGTGTGTTCATTTGAAGCAGCAAACACCTGCTGCTAGATCACAGCTCGAAGTCATTTTCAGCCACTGGCCTGTGTCTTATTTCAATAAACTGTGTCATATGTTATTTGCTTTAATCATTTGCATTTGTTTGTGTTTCCTGACATTTTTGGACCAGAAAAGTTGCCAAAAGAACCATTATTTCTATTCCACCTTTAGTATACTGTACATTTATATTATCCTACATTTAGATCTTTATAGTTGTAAATGTGTACTGCTCGATGTGCATGAGGACAGATTCTGCTATTTCTCCAAAATGTATGTTTTTGTTTTGATCATTTTTACCCTTATTATCTATTAATTTTTTTCCACTACAGTCTGAGCAGAGATGCCCAGACTTCCTTATCCACAGGGGATCCCAAGACAACACCAGGCCACAGAGACATGGTCCCTCCAGCGTGTCCTGGGTCTTCCCTGGGGCCTCCTCCCATTTGGACATGCCCGGAACACCTCTCCAGGGAGGGACTGAAACAGATGCCCAAGCCACCTGAGCAGCTCCTCTCGATGTGAAGGATCAGAAGCTCTCCTCTGAGCTCGTCCCGGGTGGTTGAGCTCCTCACCTTGTCTCTAAGGGTGAGGAGCTCAGCCACCCTGTGATGGAAACTCATTTTTAGACAGCCTGTATCCGTGATCTTGTCCTTTTGGTCCCAAGTCGACCCAGATCTCATGACTACAGGTGAGGGCATGTAATATACCTCTCTATTTTTAATAATGATAATACAGAGAACTTTTGACATATTTGTCGAGTGTCGGGTTTGAATCCTGGCTCCTGCAGGTGCACACTGTCATTGTGTCCTTGGGCAAGGCACCTCTCCCTCCTTGCCTCCAGTGTCTGCATACATTGGTGTATGAAGGAGAGTGGTTCCTTGATATAAAGCGCTTTGGGTAAAAGTTGAGCATAAGTTGAGACCATTTACCATTGAATGCGATAAAAGACCACACTGAGACAGTTTAGTTTGAAACAGTAGATATTTTCTCCACATTAAGTTGGAAACAACCTCATAAACCAAAGAGTAAAAAGAGCATGCTGTGCATGCAATGATCACAACATGGAGCGTCAGTGCCGTACAAAACAGACTCATACCGTTCAGACTCAGCTGCGAGCCACAAGAACTCACTCTCCCAGGATGCACTGCTGCAGCCTCCAGAACAGGGCATCAGTGAATCACAGGGGTATTTGACAGAGGTGGTCAAAGAACTTTTTACTGTCACATGAGTAAAAAGGACAGATACTTCTGATTTAAATATTACTCCAATGAAAGTAAAAGTTACTCAGTAGAATTATTAGTCAAGTCAAAGTACTGAAGTATTTGCTGTAGAAAGTATTTAAGTATTCAAAGTAGAAAGTACACATTATTTTAGATAAGTGTGAATAATAACTTGTCGGTTTAAAAACATGAAGCCTGTGCCCAACCACCTGTACGGCAACACTGCTGGGACAAAACCTTCTTACCTGCTGAGTCATTGGGAATGACAGAACATCACCTACTGTTCTGGAGTGTGCATTATAAAGCTTAAAAGGGACAATATATGTGGCCAACTTTGGAGCTTTTGTGGAAATGTAGTGGAGTAAAAAGTATTATTTGTATCTTTCAGATGTAGTGGAGTAAAAGTAATAAGTTCTCAAGAGAATAAGTAAAGTACAGATACTCAAAAACTCTACACAAGTACTGTACTTTTGTAAATTTAACTGACCACCTCTGGGTTTAGATACTTCAGGTCATCCATTCTGCTAAATATCATAATATTTAGTTTGGCTTTGGATCAGATTGAAGTCAATGTCCAGTTCAGATATGGTACCATTTGGTTTTCTTCACTGATGCCCGTGTCCTGATGCCCGGGGGAGCACACCGCTGTGAGCCCGTGTGGATTCGCTGCAGTGGGGACTGAACATGCACAGACACCGGGTCGGCCCCAGAGAAAAGTGTGTGTGTGTGTGTGTGTTTTTTTTTTTTAAGTGGAAACCTGTTAGAGACAAACAGTGCATGCCATTTTCACTGCAGACAGTCAGTGCAGGGCTCTCCTCCGTAACGACGCCACGCTCCAAACCACAGGCGCAGACTAACGGTTTGACCTCAGAGAACTTTTAGTCAAGAATGTAGTCAACTTTGTATGTGTTAATGATATTCTGTGCTTCATGGAGCGTCTCCCACGTGGACAAAGCACTGTTCCTTTGGCAGTGAGTTTAAATGACATAAGGCTCTTTCAAACAGCGCTGCCAAAAGTCATCCAGTAATAAGTAACATTTTCTTGAAATAAGTGAATTCGTCCGTGATTTAAGGAACTCATTTTAAGACATTTGTCCATGAGGCAAGTTTCTTTACACATAAATTAAGGGAAAAAAAGATCGTTGTTGATGTGCTTTTCTTAATTTAAGTGTAAAAAAAAAAAGCAAACTTGCCTCATGGACAGATTTCTTTAAATTAGTTGCTTGAATCTAGGTCAAATTTACTAACTGAAAGAAAATGTTGCTTATTTTTAGATTGCATCTGGCAGCGTTCATCACGTTCACGTTATTAGTTTTATGAGTCAACAAAAAGTATCTGGAGATTTCCATCATAGTTTTAGTCTCATTAACTAGTTTTCATTTAGATTTAGTCTTCATTTTTGTCAGAACATATACTACTTTGACAAAACATCATGACGAAATGTTCTATCCGGCGAAATTAGCACTGCATCAGAGGATTTTGCCATGAATGTAAGTTGTTGTTTTCCCTGCAGGTCAAACTGTTAACAGCCAGTTCAGTTTAGGAGCAGGCTTTAGTCAAACCCACAGCGGGCCACATATAGTAGTTTTTAATAAAAGGGTTATCTTCTTCTTTTTAAAACCAAGATTAAAAATGATACGAGGCACTCAGCAGCATTCGCTCGAACAGAAACACGGACAGTTGGAGTATAGAGTTTAACAGTCTCAGGCTGTACACCGGGCCGAGGAGAGAGGGGAGGGAGAAAAAAAAAAGAAGATAAATCTACGTAAATACGCAGCCAAAAAAACAAACAAACGCAACTTCAGGCTGTAGCGAAAATGGACCAACGGATCGAGGAAGACATAGTTTTAGAGTTTAATGAAGCAAAGATAACGTCCACATTTAGAAAAGCGAAGCTGGAAATGACTTGAATTTCCAGTGGTGGTCAAAGTACTTGATTTCATTACGTCAGTACTTTGACTACTTGAGTGAAAGCACTAAATTATTTGCTGTACAAAAAGTAGAAAGCACAAATTAGTTTAAATGAGTGTGTAAGTAAGTGAAAAAATTACTTCAAACGGCTTCAAAAGCATGAAAATGTAACCGGATTCCCCTTGTAACGACAATACAATGGGGACAAATCTTCTTCCTTGTGGAGAGCAGTGTTGCGGGTAACGTGTTACTAAAATATATGACTTTTTTCAGTAACTAAGGAATATAACATATTACTTACACAAAATATGGGAATATATTAGTCATTACAATTCAAGTAACAAGTGCATTTAAGTGTATGAACGAAAAAACACCAAACTCCCCCCAAATAAAATGCAGCATGCCAAATTAAGTTGAAAGTTGGTGTATAAGATCTGCAGCTGCATGTACCTGACATCGTCACAACAAAATACGAGAATGGGGAAAGTGAAGGAAAGACTGCACTTTTGTTCGGTGACATTATTACTATTCTTTAGTTTATAGTTTACTAAAAGTAACTCAGAAGTAACTCAAAGTAGTGTAACTCAGCTCCAGACGAGATCTATTTTAATAAACTAATTTGACTTGAAAACAGGCCGAACTGCGGCTCTCATCATCCGTTGGTCCGTTACGCTCACAGCCTGTTATCGTTAATGTTCAAACAAACGAAGACAGTGAATAGAGTGACGTGGTGAAGCTGCAGTTCCTCCAGGATTTGACTTTTTTAAATTATTTTTTTACCATTAAACATTTTTTTCATATTGATGACACTGTTATTATTGTGTTTATTTATTCCCATTTCTGCCTTCAGGGAGCGCTTCAGGCGTGTTCAGAATCCAGACCAACACAATTCTCTCATAAACTGACTTTCCCATACAGTTGCTCTAAAGCAGTGGTTCCTAAAGCTGGGGTCGCGAGGCACTGACCTGGGACTCCCAAGAGGATTTCAAGTTAAAATAAAGTCTTATTTAAAGGACCTATACCTGACTTTTCTTTTCTTTTATTACAAACAATGAAAGAGGAAGCCAATAAATTAAAATGTTGGTTGTGTCCAAACTTACTACTAACTTTCCGAACACATTTATGGCATCCCGATACTTCACAGGGACGAGTTTATAGGCACATTTCACCACTGGCAGGTTCACTTCTCAGGGTCACTGTCACAGAAATGCTAGAAAACTTGTCTGCAACTTTACAAAATTGATACAAATGCTTTATAATTAGATCACACACAGTGTTTTCTCCCGCAAATGTCTATGTTTATACTAAAGGAGGGCAAAACACATTTCATTCCACTACTAGAAGAATAATCAGGTATAGCACCTTTAATGTATTGAAAGATTACTTTCTTATTCAATGTTATTATTCATTTAAAACAGCATTTATAGTAAATTTAGGTTAAATGATAGTGGGTAAACACATTGTTCAACTCAATTCTAAATGTTTTACTGCTTGATATTAAGATATTTAATTTCTGAAACTGAGGGAGTCCCGAGCAGAGTTGGTGAGTAACGTATTACTAAGTAATCCACTACTGTAAGGAGGCTACTTTTTAAATTAACACAGTAATGTATTATATTAACAATTGCAAAACTGATTTCATTACTTTTCATTACATTTCTTATTATTATTATTATACTCATTAAAATATCAGAAATTGAAAAAAATCACCCAAAAACTCCAAAGTGTGGGAGAAATACAGACATTATTTAGAGTTTATCTCGTCTAAAGCAGAAAATGTTGTGGTCCGTTGTCGGTTCTGTGGAAATAAATAAAAACTAAATGAGGCAGAGCCAAACAGCCTGGCTTCATTGTTTGTTTGTTGTTTTTTTTTGCTAAAGTAACAAGTAATCCGTAATCTGATTACTTTTGGAGGAGAGTAACCGCAATAGTAACTAAGTTACGTTGAGAAGGCGTAATCAGTCGTCGCTTTACTTTCAACCACACTGGTCCCGAGTAACAGCCACAATAATGTGTGATATGTCCAGTTTTGATTTGTTCGGCTTGTTTCTAAATTTGCGTTGCATCAAAGCGTGAAGTACCCTGTGATTTCCAAACCCTGGAGGAACACTTGCTGTGAAGTTTTAACCGATGAGCGCGTGGGAAAGTGTCGTAATGTTAAAGGGATTCAGGTTCGTCAAACAGCCTCATGCAAAATGGCCGCCGCGAAACCGGTCGAGGAAAACGAGAGAAAGAGAGAGAGAGAGAGAGAGAGAGAGGAGGAAAGAGCCCTTTATGGATCTACTCTTGCAGCATAGTTCTGTATATAGCGCATAGTTAATAATAATCATAATAATAACCGTAAAGACAAGATCGGGCCCCGAACGCAAAAAAGAAGGCAGAAAATACAGTGTGCCATGCTCAAGTCGGCATGTTGTACAAGGAAACGGCACCAGCTCTGAGCAAAACCGTACAATCATCTCAGTGCGTCCCAAACAAAAGGCAGTCCCGGGGTTTTCAACTCGGTTATCGGCTATTCCTTGTCTTTTCGCAAGGAAATAAAGTTCAGTTTTCAAGTTGAGATGGGAATTTTTGGTATCGTTATCTAAAAAAAACGTCATGTTTTGAAAGCAGAGGCAGCCCATTGGCTCGTCGCACAATGCGGCTTTGCTAGTTACCCTAATCTGTGAATGAGCGCCAGTACTTCCTGTTCCTGTTCATTTCCTATTAAAATGAGCTCAGACCCATTGGAATAATCGTAATTTGTCAAGATTATGGACAGTTAGGATGTAAATACTTCAGTGAAGGAGACGTCGGCGTTTAGAAAAGAGACGAGGAGCGTTTGACTTGAAGCTAAAGATCCAACAAAAAATGTAATAAAAATAAATAACTAAATAAAGTGAAACCTATTGATTGAATTGTTGAAGTGTCTTGCCGGAGGACACAATGACAGCGTGCACCTACGAGAGCCGGGATTCCAACCGCCAACCTCTCAGTTACAAATCGGCTCACTCTACCACCTGGGCTACTGTCGAATAATTTCTTAAATCAGATTAAACCCTCTTTTGAAATGAGATTAATCCCGATTGCAGTAATGATTGTATTCATTAACGCTCTAATATAAGCATTTACTCACATTTCATTGAATGGGCGGTGACAACCAGATAAAGGGGTGTGTTGGGTCAAAACATGCACCACTGTTCAAAAGTTTGGGGTCCCCCAGACAATTTAATATCGTCAATGAAATCCCTTATGGAATAGCCTTCATTTCTCGGGACAAGACTCCATACTCTACTGGCTTAAAGGAAGGACCGTTTTATAGCTTCTCTGATCAGGACAACAGTTTAAACTGTGCTAACAAAACTGCTCGATGGCTTTCTAACCATCAATGAGCCTTTAACCTCTAAACCCTCGCCTTAATCGAGTCCATTTTGTCCAGTGCCGCTTTACCCAAATCAATAAGGTCACAGCGCACTACACAGCATAGGAACATCATCTACCAAATCAGCTAGTTAGGGCAGGTGGGCGGGGGTTTGTTGATGGGGAGCTACTGCCCTCTTCAATGGACCCGCTCTACACCCTACGCACTACACTATGCAGGGCTTACATATTACATCATTCATTGTACATAAAATAAAAAAAATTAAAAAAGGGAAGCAACCAAGCAAAATTGTATACTAATCAATACCATATCAAGGATGGAAATGACAACTGGGAAGTAGCAAAATCACGGATAATATGTATTTAATGTTCTTTTTAACACAAAACTAGTGACTTTGGGGAATGTTGACTGTGTTTGGCATTGATAACCATCTGTAACTAAGTAGTGATCGCCTTTTGTCACTTGCTTTGTGCCAGACATCGTACAGGAAATGAGAAGGTTGTTGTAGCTGTGCTTCGCTTCTGTTTCTTTTAATTTTTGTTAATTATATGAACATCTCAAACAGTGCTTTGTAAGTGTTAAAACAGCCGCTTTGAAGTGTAACAGGTTCTCTTTTGCTAACAAGGCAAATCAAAATCAAAATATGATGTGCTAAATGTATCATTGATAATGTGTAAAGTTAAATCACAAACAGGTACGTTGTGTGTTTGTGTGCATGCTGTGTTCCTATGCTCATGTACTTTGTCCTTGTAATATGTTCCTTTGTACTATTGTGATATGTTATATTTTATTGTAATGATTTCAGTGGTGGGCGCTCATAAGCTTTTGCTTCGACCCACTCCTTTTGAGCAGAACTTCAACTGCTCAAATAAACAAATAAAAGACCTACAAAACTCATCAAAATAGATATTTTTCCTCGCATTGTTGTCACTTTCTTGGCATTTTTTTCCCATCACTTTTTTTCCCACTTTTTCATCACTTCTTTGTCACCGTTTTGTTGATCCTTCTGCTTTTTTGTTACACATTTTTTGTCACTTTTTCATCACTGTTTCGTGACGTTTTTGTCGCTATTTAGTTGCGTTTTCATCCTTGTTTTCGTCTCATTTTTTGTCGCTACTTTGACACTTTTTTCAAGAAAATTTTAGCTTTGGCCAAACTGAAGAAAATGTGCTTGGTTCAGGTGGGAGTTGAGAGGTTCATAACATTAGCTAACACAAAGTTTGCATGGGTGCCATAAGGGGGTGGAAGGTTAGGCCGATTCTAAGGGCCCAGGCTGAAGAAGGGCCCAGAAGAGCGGACCCTTTCTTTTATTTTTTGTATTTTTTTTTTACATAAGTTAAAGGTGTTAGGGCCTCTCATGCACTGAATGTGTGTATCGTGTGTGTATCGGGCTATGTTTATTGAGTTAAATCTTATCTGGAAAAAATGTAGGGGGCCCAGAAATGTTGGTGTCCATAGGGCCCAGAATTCCTGGCCGCGCCCCTGCACAAAGTACCATTAGAACACTGGAGCGATGCTGGAAATAGTCATTTACCACATTAACAATGTCTAGACTGGCAGAGGATTCATTTCATGTCATACGCTTTAAAAAAAATAAAAATAATAATAATGAGTGATTTCTTTAAAGGACATTTGACCCCAAACCTTTGAGCGGTAGTGTATGATGCCATTAATTTGTAATTAATCCGTGATTAATGCATTAATCTTTTTTTTAAATGAATATCATAAGTCAAATCTTCATTATAATAATCAAATGAACACAAGCCTTCAGCTTTAGAACTAACTCTCCTCCTCTCCTTTATAAACACAGAAGTCTCCTCCGCTGAAGTATCGTACATGAGCAAATCTTTAACACATAGTATCATCTACAGGAACTCACTGTCCAACATGAAATCTTATCTTAAAATATGATCAAGGACGTGAAGTACTGGCGCTCGTGACTTCAGGTCAGTGGAACTAGCGTGGGGTCGCGGTCATGATAAGCTGAAGTGGGGTTCCAAAGTTAAAACCCCCGTGGACTGGCCTTGGTTGTTTGGACGGTGCTCCTCATCGGCTGCGCCCAGTCCTCGGACCTGCTCGCGGCCCGGTTTCTCCTCTCTGTGCGGAGCTGGTGCGACAATGTGTTTTTCTGTAAAAGTGTACAAACGATCGGTCGAACCATCTGGAGTCTGTGGGACGTCATGCTCGTGCCCCCTCCGCGGCCCCGCGCGCTCCCTCCAGAGTCCGGGCCTGGCTCAGACCTTAGTCCTGACTGAACCGGCGGCGGAGGAGGAGGAGGAGGGTCACCGTGTTTTTACCGTAAGAGTCTCAAAGGCGTTACCTGCAGAAGCCTAAATAAAGAAGTGAATGAAAAGGACGGCTACTCCGATGTTGAGTAAAATCACCATGACGACCAGGAACGAGCTGGAGCCCTGCGGACAGAGAGATTTTATTCAGACAGAAGAGATATAGTGATATTGACAATAATTTCAGGTGTCACAAAAGTCACATTTCTTCAAAATACAATGTTAAGCTCCTCCCGGTCCTTTGTAGCAGTAAAAATGCAGTGGGAAGTAAGTAAGTGCTGTATTGTCATTGTACAAGCATACTACGAAATAGTCTTCAGGTGTTAGTCCTGAGCTGCTGCGGTTGAACTAGACAGTACTAGATGCTTTACTCTAAAGCAGTGCTGCCAATGTAGAAACACCATTGTTCCTTATCACAAACTTCACCTTAGTAAATCAGAATTAACTGGAAAACGTTTTAATCCATCAACCAACGTAAAAAAAAGAAAGAAAAGGCCTTTAGGGATGATTGATGCGTAAACTCAGTGCTATATTTGAAATACTAATATGACTACTAAAACTGCAACTGGTATTTTGTATTAGATCTATCATCACTGTTGCCAGATAGAGCTCACTAAATCCAGCCCAAAGGCCACTTAATATCTTTCCAATGGATAGAGTACAGGAGTGACTTTTATATTGCCATATGAATATAGGCCTGTGCCACAGAGCGACCTGCAGATCACGCTCTACTGTGAGTGACCGCTGTTTTAACACCATGATTATCTCAAATAAGACCCGGAGTCTTTATGCTCAAAGATGGAGAGAAAGGCAGTACATTCCCCCAAACGGGGGTCGAGTCGAGTCATTTCTACAGTAATGAGGTGCAGTACTGAAGCTGACACTGTGGTGACACTGAGTTGTTAGGTTTAGATTTGTACCGACAGTACAGTTGCAGTTCTGAAAGTTATTAAATAGTAATAAATATTCTAACACAAGACACTCACTGAGCTGGTTTTGGCGCAGACCTCGTACTCCGTCTCCATGGCGATGATGGGCGCTGACTTCAGCGGCGTGGACAGAGTGAGGTCTCTGCTCATTGGCCACGGCTCTGGACCCTCCCCCTCGTGCCCCACCCCTCTGTCCTCAGGCTCCGCCCCCAGAGCGAGGCGGTCCAATCGCTGTACAGAGTCCACAGACGCCTCTCTGACGGGGCGCAGCCGCGGCCTCAGCCGCCCGGGGCACGGCGAGGGCGAGAGCGGGTCAGACTGACGCATGTCCACCGTGTAGTGGTCCTAGGAGTAAACACAGGTTTATATAAACAATGAAGCGGTCCTCGGAATAAACACAGGTTTATACAGTGAGAACAATATTTGTACATACACTTTATAAAAAGACACATTTTTTGCATTTTTTCTCACTGTCAGTCATGAAACCAGAATAAACTTTTATATTTTTAGGACAATTCGAATTTGAAATAAATATTTCTATTTGTCAAATGCCAGAAGAATGAGAGATAGAATTTTCTACACAATTTTTTATTACTTTTTACAAAACCAAAATGTTTACATACATTTCATTAATATTTGGTAGCATTGCCATTAAACTGTATAGCTTGGCTTTGGATTTCCTTCCACAAGCTTCTTACAATAGTTGGATGAGTTTTGGTCCATTCCTCCAAACAGAACTGGTCTAACTGAGACATATTTGTAGGCCACCTTGCGCGTACATGCCTTTTCAGCTCTGCCCATACATTTTCAACTGGATTGAGATCAGGACTTTGTGATGGCCACTTCAGAACATTGACTTTGTTATCCTTAAGCCACTTTGTAACCAGTTTGGCCGTTTGCTTTGAGAATTGTCCATTTGGAAGACACATCTGCACTCAAGCTTTAACTTCCTGGCTGATGCTCCAATATTTCCACACAATGATCTTTCTTCAAGATGTCATCTATTTTGTGAAGTGCACCAGTCCCTCCCGCAGCAAAACAACCCCACAGCATGATGCTGCCACCCCAGTATTTCACAGTTGGATTGGTGTTCTCAGGCTGCAAGATTCCCCCTTTTTCCTCCAAACGTGACCATGGTCATTATGGCCAAATTATTATTTTTTTCATCAGACCACAGGAAATGTCTCCAAAAATTAAAGTCTTCATTTTTTTTTATTTGCAAACTCCAAACTGGCTTTTTGATGTTTCTTTTGGAGTGAGGGTTTCTTCCTGGCAGAGTTCCCTCTCAGCCCATGTCGGTACAGGACTTGTTTGACTCTGGATAATGACAAACTCTTACCAGGTTCAGCATCTTCACCAGGTCTTTTGCATTTGTTCTTGGGTTGATCACATTTCAGACACAGCACGTTCATCTCTGGGTCACAGAACCCGCCTTCTTTCTGATCTGTATGATGACTGGTCATTTCCATCATTGTTTTAACCAATGAACCTGAACCTTCAAGTGTCTTCGAATTGCACCAAAGGATGAAGCAGACTTGTGCTTCCAAGGACATGACATCGTCATCTGGGCTTTCAGAAATTGTTTAAAGGTATAGTAATCTTAGTGTATGTTGACATGAAAAGTCAACTTTGGTTTTGTAAAAAGTAATACAAAATTGTGTAGAAAATTCTTTCATTCTTCTGGATTTTTTTATTTTTTTTTAAATCTAATTGACCTGAGAAAAATAAATTCTGGTTTCATGTCTGACAGTGAGAAAAAAATGCAAATGTGTCATTTTATGAAATGTATGTAAATATATGGTTCTCACTGTATAAACTATAAAATGGTCCTAGGAGTAAAGACACGTTTATATAAACAATAATGTGGTCCTGGGGAAAGACATACAGTTTATACTCTGCTTGACTATCTTTTACCGGGACATAACTAACTGTTCTGATCTGGAGCTGCTACAGTTGGTCAGGTCTAGGTTCAGCGACACTATGAGCCCAAAGAATGAGATCAGCTGACAACCTGAACATCCTGAGTGACCAGGTTATTTCCAGAGGTGGGCAGAGTAGCCAAAATACTGTATTTAAGAGTAAAAAAGTACTTGGAGAAAATGTTACTTGAGTACTGTGACTACTGAGTAACTGTTCGAGTGGAAAAGTGTGATTCATGTTTCAGTTTGACATAAATTATGAGAAACATGAAATGTGAAAATAGTAATATTTTCAAAAAATACCATAAAAACAATAAAAAATAAGTCATGAAGAATTAAGTAACAAAAACAAGAAATACATCTTTTTTTACACGTCAAAATGAAGTTTTGTCACTTTGTCATTTACTCACAAAGGCATGAGTTACTTTTTTTTACTCAAGTAAAAAACATACTTCATTTTGATATTACTCTAGTAGAGGTGAAAAAGTACCCTAAGAAAAAAAGTACTTGCAAAAGTACTCAAGTACATGTACTAAGCAACCTTTTAAAGGTTACTTAAGTACATGTACTTGAGTAAATGTAACTGAGTACTGCCTAAGGGCCTTTTCCAAGATGACAAGGCCAGGATTCATGGGGCTCACGTTGTGAAAGAGTGGTTCAGGGAGTGTGAGATGTATTGGCTGCAGAGTCCAGATCTTAACCCCATTGAGAATCTTTGGGATGTGCTGGAGAAGGCTTTGCACAGTGATCACACTCTCTAATCATCAACACTGGATCTTAGTGAAAAATCAATGCAACACTGGATCTTTTGTTGAAGCTTATTGAAACAACGCCACAGTAAGTGTGCAGTAATCAAAGCTAAAGGACCTACAACCAAACATAACATAACGTGTCAGAGTTAGTGGAGCAGCTCTTTTACACAGACAGAGACACACAGAAAGGAAGTATTTCTCAAAGCAGTAATAATTCACTCAGTTGTGTAAAGGGCCTATCTCACCGGAGGAGAGTTGCGGAGACGTTGCCAGAGATTGCCAATCATGGCAGTCTCAAACAAAGGGCCTATCTCACCGGCCTGGAGACTATTTGGAGACTCCAGTTGCCGCTGGTCACGGAGATGTCTCCGAGACGTCTCCTGGAGATAAGGTGAATCTCCAGGTAGTCTCGGTGAAAACACCTCAGAGAGGTGTACGTGGTCTCAAGCAGTTGTGGCAATGTTGTGAACACTATTTGTTTTCCTCAACCTGTGAAACGTTTCTGTGAGATTCCTGCAATGTCTCAGAGACCTGACGGACATCAAGGAGATTTCAAAGAGACGTACGTACAAATAGCATTTGCGACACAACTGCTTGAGACCGCGCCCACAGGGAGACTGCATGGAGACTTTTGCAAGTCTCTATGCAGTCTCCACTGAAATCGAACCTGTTCGTTTTCGCCGAAACTACCTGGAGACTTGCCTTATCTCCAGGAGACGTCTCGGAGATACCGCCTTTGCTATGCCCAATCCCGTCAGATCTTGGAAGCTAAGCAGGGAAGGGCCTGGTCGGTACTTGGATGGGAGACCGTTTGGTAACACCAGGAAGCCTAGCGAATGTAGTGAGTGAGTGAGTGGTTGGTGGTGGTCGGAGGGGCCGATGGCGCAGACTGGTTGCCTCGCTTCCGTCAGTCTACCCCAGGGCAGCTGTGGCTACAACAGTAACTTACCACCACCAAGTATGGAGTGAATGAATAATGACGACAGTGCAGCGCTTTGAGAAACTTGGTAATACAGGCTTGTAAAGCGCAATACAAGTGTAAGGCATTATTATTATTATTATCTCCAGGAGACGTCTCCAACTAGTCTCCAGACCGGTGAGAGAGGCCCTTAAGCTGCGTTTGTGGCCACAGGTTACTGTTTGAGCTAAACATGTTCAAATCCCAAATACCTGATGAAACAGTGTATTACTGTATATGTGTGTGAAAATCTATAAAATATTCTATTACCTTCTATATAAATCATTCAAAGGTGACCTCTGACCTTGTAGTCGCCGGCGTGTTCGTCCGTCAGCCGTGAGTGGGCGGGGCTCCAGTGGTGGGCGTGGCCTGTGCTGGGCCTGTGGTTGTGCTGTTTGTGGTTGCCGTAGCCATGCTCCTTGGCGCTGTGATTGCTTAGGGCATAGTCCTGGGGCTTGTGGTGATTGGACGCCACGTGCTCCGCCGCCTTGTGATTGGACACAGCATGGTCCGGCGGGCCTCTGTGATTGGTCAGGACGTGCAGCTGAGGCTTATGATTGGCCGACGGGTGATCCCATGTTTTGTGATTGGACGAGGAGTACTCCCGCGTCTTGTGATTGGTGGAGCCGTGCTTGGAGGGTTTCTGGCTGGAGTGCTCCCAGGCGGCGTAATGGTTCGCGTCTCGAGGCTTGTGATTGGCCGACGGGGCTTTGTCTCGCGGCTTGTGGTTGGCCACGACCACGACCGGCTCGTGTCCGTTGATCTGGCCCTCAGTCTCCTCCAGCAGAGAGGGCGTGGTCGAGCGGCTGCTGTACCTAGTTCATAAAAGGTTTGTTTGGTCGTTTGGCAATTGATATTTTTACATTTTCCTTTCTATCAGACCAACTGGGATTGTTTTAGACCGGCTCATTTCCTGCAGCTGAGTTATACATGTTTGAGCACCGTTTTCCTACTTATCCCAGAGACACATTCCCTCCTTTATCCAGCTATGATGAGCTTTTCGTTTAGTCGCTCAAGTGCACGCCCTCGGCGTTCTTTTAATGTTAAGTTCTGTGTGGTTTTGGGCGGCTGCACTGAAGAAGTCGGACATGACTTGTGAAGTCCTGTGTAGGTCATGTAATAAAAAACATAAATCGGAGAAACAGGGACAGCGTTCAGTACTCGGAAGAAGGAAAATAGAACGGAAAGTGAACAAGAAATGCTAAATGCGAGCACCCACAAGCGACTATTTTCATTTCATTTCTATCCATTCAATTTATTCAAATGGGTATTGCTTATGCAGACAACTATAGAGCTTTAAATGTGCCGGATTTAGCACAGAGGTAATTTCTATCTGCAGTCCCATGAGAAATGTTCTTCATCAAGGCCAAAGATGTGAAGTCCCATCAGGTGGTAGAGTGGGCGGTGGTCAGTGTAGCCAAACTCGTTCATTGTAAAAAAAATATTTAAAAATCATTCAGGGTAGTAAATACAAGATTATCTTGTGTTTGCAATTCAGAATGATTGAGAATTATTTTTAAAGGTTTAGTGTTACCGTGTTTGTTTTCAAGAGGAAGTCACTAAATTAAAATGTTAGTTGTGGTTCAAGCATATATGCTGCGTTCCATTTGATCTCGGAGGTCGGAATTTCCGAGCTCCGACTTGGAATTTCAACTGGAAAGCGCACAAACTCTGTAATTGCGACTCGGAAACCCGAGAAGGAGCATTTGAAGATGGCTGCTATGTGACGTATAACAAATGTAAAGCTTCAATAAACCGCACTATTTGGCAGATGTTTCCCAAATACACTTGTTAAATGTCAACATGAAACGGATAAACTTTAAAGCTCTGTTGCTAACGTCTCAAAAATAGACGTTAGCAACATTAAAAAAATTTTGGGAAAAAATTGGAAAATATTCCCACAAAACACAAAAAAATGGGGGGAAATAGGGAAAATATTAGTAGTCAAAATGAGCAAAACAATTTAGCAAACATTGGGCAAAGAATTTAGAAAATTGGGGAAAAAATTATAATTTGAGCAGAAACAACCACTTCCTTTAATGCTGATCTAAAGATATATGGGGCTTTTTCTGTACCAGTTTTCGATACTTTAATTTTTTTGAAATCGGTAGTAAATAAACTTTTTTTCCGGTACCAGACTGGTATCACTTAACGGTACTCATCCCTTAACAAAACAAATTTCATTCCATTTCTTGAAATAAAATTGTGCAAACGTCGACTTCTGAAACAGCATTTCACAGTCCCCCTCACTGTGGTTCGAATGCTTGTCTCATTCTGTCTCTTTTTAATGAACTAAACAAAATGCTGAACGAGAACAACTCAAATCCGCCGTCTCAGATCTTTGCAATAATGAAAACCACATTATGGATTGGGATGGAGCTAAAATCATCGGGACAGAGGACAACAAATGTCGACGCCGGATAAAGGAGGCAACAGAAACTCGGAATCACGCCATCGGGACAGTTAACTGGGATAAGGGGGCTTTTTTACTTTCACACACCGGGAACGCTGTACTGAAGAATTCGGACTGCAGATGGCAGTCAGGAAACAGGAAAACAGCGCCAAAACCTACATGTAAATCATTTGACACGTCACAGCGACATCACGTGTAGTGCACTATATAGTGGATTTTGTAGGGGTGTCCGAATGTCGAGGGAGAAAAAAGTTGCATTCTGGAAAGTAGTGAGGAGCGGTGGTCACTAAACAGGTCAATATAGACCACAATGCATTGCGAGAGTCGGAGGAGAATGGCCGACAGCGACAGGTTTTTGAACTAAACACAACACGACTGAATGGAATCAACTGTTTCTACTACTTGAATATAAACGGTTATGGTGAAAAGATGCTAACGTTACCTGTTTACCTTTAGCTCGAGCTGTTAAGTGATCGATAGCTTCTTCTCTCGGACAAAAAGGCAATAATCCAAGCCGTTTTCTTCATTCATGTAAAATTCATGTGAAATAAAATGTATCTGACTCATATTTATCCATAAATATTATACTGTCTCTTGAGTTTGGTTGGTCTTTATCTCAGAAATACCTTATTCCCGGAGTTTACCGAACTTATAGTAGACGTAGTGCACTCATTCTGCTGGCTTTCGGACACCGGGCTGACCTACTTTCAGCCTTTCTAACGCCAGAGTCAGATAAGTCAAATAAAATGTCTGTAAAAGTGCCTAAACTGTCGATCTGTTTCCTAAAATAAACGTTTGTAACAATAAATTAATTTACACAGCAAGGAGAAAGTAGTGGCTTCTTGTCCGAAACACAAACAGAATCAGTGTCTATATAGTCTACTATATAGTGCGGGCCTATGTAGTGAATGAGGGATAGGGACTAGGGTGGACATTCGGACACAGCCTTGGTCTGACAGAAAGGAAAATGTGATAATACATATATGGCCCGCTGTACCTGTCGTCCCAGGTGTGGTGAGCCCCGCCCCTCTGCAGCTCCAGGCCCCGCCCCTCCACCAGCACCTGTATTTCGGCCTGGTCGTCCATCGCGCTCTGCCGGTGGAAGCAGGTCTTTCGCGGGCGGTGTTTCGGGGGCGAGGCGGGCGTCGTGGGGCTGAAGTCGGGGGTGAGGGCGGAGGGGGTCGTGTCCGGGGTGCACAGGGGGCTCTCGCTGCCCGACGACGCGTCAGGCTTGTCTTTACCCTCCGCATGTTTGGGACGCTCGCTCTCCAGGCCTGGACAATCAAGACAAGTGGATTTAAGTCATACAACGATGCAAAAGCTGCACTGAGTAAACAAAGAGACACAGTTACCTTTACCTTAAGTTTACCTTACATTATCTGCACCTCACAGAGTGTGTTTTCAGAGCTGCAGTAACAACTGCATTTCTCCACTCAAAGGTTTGTCTTGATTTTCACTGTAAAGCGTTAGGACACACCTCAGCAGCAATCTTTTGTCTTTTTTCTGTTAGTTGCGCTGAGAGCTCATAACTTTAATTTCCTCGTGCTCTTAAAAGGGCATCGCACAAAATATGAAACGGCCACAATAAACTGGGCAAAACACATGACAAAGTAGACTCTGGATACAAAGCCGGGAGAAGCAGCTTTGAGCGGAGGCGGGACTTATGACTAGTAGCCAACCAGAGAGCATGACAAAGGCGGAGTGACAGAATCAAACATGGCGACGCACTAGTGGCTCAGGAGAAGGTTATGGGGGTGTTTATCCACAAAACTGAGGAAAAATGCGAGGTATCATCAGTGTGTTCTTTTAATTTCCTGAGTCCAAATCCAATTCTAAAACACTCCACTGAAATTGAGATTTTTTAAATTCACTTCAGAGCGATTAGCGTGAGCTACACGAGCCAAGGCATACCTCTTTAATAGTATTTATTTGTTATTTTCTTTCATTTTAAATGATCACACGCTGATCAGTAGTTACTACATAGCTCATTGGACTCTGTTGTGCCTTTAGTTTAAACTAAAAATATTAGAACTATGAAATGTCTATGGCAAAATGTAAAGGAATTTTACTTCCAGAACCAGACTGTTTTGGTGGGCAGAACTGTTGAGCTCCGTACCAAATATGGATTTACTAGTCAATCTCTATTCCTACTCTTATCTATTCACCTTTATTCTTTGTTCATGGCCAAACTGTAGGTCTAGCTTGAGCTGACTCTAATTTAAGATATTGATATTGTAACATGTGACATTTCCACTGTGTAAATACCATAGACATATTATTAATAGACCGTCATTCCTCACTCCTCCCCGTTTACCACAATGACCACGTTCGAGGGGGAAATCATGGCGGATTTACAGGCTCCTCCTCCCCAGCTCTGACGAAGCATGTTCCTAATAAGGGCATAAGGGGGGAGCTTCACTGTAGACTCGGCCCTTGCGTGACGTGTAGCTCGCGCAGCTCCAATGCCAACAGTCAGACCCCCGTTAAGTAGGAGATTTCTAAACATTTTTGCTACCATAACCAGCCCGGTGCCCCAGATTGTTTTTAACCCAGCGTAATCACAGGAGGAATATCTAGCTCTAGCCACTTCTAAAACATTAGGCACCGGGCATTAAAGCTGTTTTTAACGTGTCTCAAGTCCAATGCATTCCAATGGGGGAATAGCGGCCATATGGAGGTACTACAGCAATAGCGGAGCAATGGCGGCCTCCAGTGTCGTAGTCACAAAGCAGAGCAGTCAGCGGCCATTGGTAAATACAGTATATTGGTCATCTTTGGTCCTTAGCTAACACTAACCGGAAATGCTCCCATCACAAAAGGGGGTGTGGCTCTTACTTGTTCAAATGGCCATGAGTCCGGACAGAAAGGAAAAGATCCCGGATACAAGCAGACTATGAGATTCCTCTTGACTGGAGGGCTCGATTTTTGATGGTTAGTGATAATTTAGTTTGTCGCAGTGACTGACCGTTCTCGTAGATGTGGAACGATGGTGAAAGCTCTCTTGCGGTGATTCGAGCCAAGCGACTTTCCTCCAGAGCTTTCTGCGCCACAGCCTCAGCAGCTTCAGCTTTACTCCGAGCGTGACTCATCCTGAACAAACAACTTGGGTTAACTTTTTCTGAGGTAATAATTCATTACAGAATAAAAAATACGGGACGTGTGTAAAATGAACAAAGTACTTCACGAAGGTCCATTCAACAGAAAAGCACAAACTTGAAACGATTCGTTTCTGACCTGGACAGCGCGATCTCGGCCTTCTGTTTAGAAAGGTCCGACGCCTTCTCCGCCGCCTCCACCGACCGATCGACCTTCTCACGGATCTTGCTGGCTCTCAGCGGGATGAGGTTCTTGCGTTTGCCGCTCACCAGGACGTTCTGCTTGTACTTTCCCTCCTCTTTGGTGCCGTCGGGGAACGTGGTGCAGCCGTAGCCGTGGCGTTTGTTGGCGACCCACTCCCCGGCGTAATGCAGGCCGTCCGAGCGCCGGCCGATGCCAAAGCCGGTTCTCTGGTCCGTCCGCCACTCGCCTGCGTACATCTCCGTCACTGTGGCGTCTATCGGAGCCCCCTGGGGATCGGAACGAGAACAGCTGAATACTGTGTTCTTTGTGGAATAGTTATGTCCCAAGAGTGTTTTTTCAAAGATGGTACTACCTACAATCAGTTTTTGTGAATCACGTGACAAAAACAGCATCCGTCGCATATTGGATAATGTTTCTAATGCAAACTCTTCTGGCAACTAAAAGATGTTGTGTAAATGTTTGAAACTTTCAATGCGTGCAGGGGTTTAATTATGAAATTTCAAACATTTAAAGGTCCTATATCATGCAAAATCGACTTTTTTGAGTTTTTAACCATGTTGTTATGCTATTTCCTTATCAAAAACACCCCCAGAGCGGTTTTTGGCTTCATTCACGCAGTTCTAAGTAATCCTCCTGAATCCTGCTCTCTGAGCAGCTGCTCTGCCCTCTCCTGGTAAACGACTGAGCTGTTCCTTCCGTTCCTTTGTGTCGTCACAAAGGAACGGAAGTGCTCTACGTCTGTAATGTAATGCCTTACGGCCTGATTTTAATTTATAAAACAGCTTTTTTTTTTTGTAAGAGAGCAATAAAGAAAAAAAGAAAAAAGAAAAAAAAGAAAAGAAAAAAAAACTCTCCGTCTCCGACCGTCTATGGCTATTTCTATATCTGTTTTTGTTATAATAGGCTTTAATTATTATATGAAACTGTGTTGATTGTAATCTATGCTTTTGGGGTGATTTGAATTGAATTGTCCTTACTCTTGGAAGCCACTGGGGGGCAGTGTGTTATAAGGTGGAGTCAGATCGCGCAGAAGCATTCCAAGGGCATTGATTGGTTCTTCAACAAGTAGCCGCCTACTTCCTGTGTCTATAAACTGTGAAGCTACCGAGACGCGCCCCCTCTTACCCACTGGCCGTCTTGCTGTACACTGCAGAGCATCATGTAGCCTTTACCATATAGCTTCTGTTTTAGATTGTAAATTCAGGGAATAAAACAATGATTTTGATTCTAATAGAACGAGCATCCGTATTCTTTTTCATCCTTATTTTTGAACACTTCTTTAATTGGTGACCCTGATGTGATTTGGTTGGAACTGAAACGAGATGGCTCCGAATTTTTGTCGAACAAAGAAATCACAGAGGTATTCTCTCGCCAGAAAGCAGATGTGCAGGACCGTAGCTTTAAAATAAGGTAAGAACGATGCCTTTTAGCAAACTTGTTCATATTGGCTACGATGAAAAAACAAAAAGAAAAACGCTTGTACATCTGTTTTATGGCGTTTGAGATTTTGTGATGCTAAAATAACTAAATAAAAAAATAAAAAAACGAAACTTAAGAGAATGCAACTTAACTTAGTGCCGTGTAAAGACCGCATGCTTTGCAAAAGCTTTGGCTATATCAGAAATTCCAGTATTTGTTTATTTCCTGTTCAAATGTTGTGCAGGCTTAGTCAGGCCTTGTGGTTAGCTGTTAGCCGCGTTAGCTTGGCGATCGCTAACATCTCATAGTTGATAAAAAGCATTTAAAAACCGGGTGTTAAGCACATGTGTTGGGCACAGCTTCGTGTGTGACCATGGTGATGGCTGCTTTGTGTAGTTAAAGACTTTATTTGACGATTGTTTGAGCATGGTGTTTATGGTGCCAATGCTGTCTGTTTTCTGTTTTCTATGGAAGGTTGTTTTTACACGTTTACATGACTCTTTGTTGGACTGAGTTTTCCTCAGTCCAAAAAGGGGTGTTAATTATGGGACGATTATAATTTGGCTTATTTTGGGCACGGGAAAGAACAAATGCAAATATATCTAAAAGACAAACAAAGGGTGACAAATTGATAAATTTTATGGCAAACTACGATATAAGACATACGTTTCACATAGATAGATACATTTTATAATGCTCTGTTTTCGGCATTTGTTGCGGTTCTGAAGTCGACCAGAATTGTGGCAAATGTGGAAAACAAGAAGCTAAAAAGGAGTTTATTCTCTACAATTTAGGATTAATGAAACATGTGTGCTTATATCCCTGAATTTTCCAGATAAAATTGACAACAACATTCCAACAGATAAATCAAGTTAAATAGTTAAATTTGAGTACAGCCGTATTTTACAAAATTAGCTGGCATGGTCGTTCTCCGGCTCACGGTGAGCGATTTTGATGAGAATTTTTTTGTAATTTTTTTAATGTCTGTTCTTTTGTGTTTCTGTTACAGAACTCTGTTTTGGTTCCTTGCCTCTGTGGGTGCACATAAGTGGTTGTAATTATGAGAATAGTTGACCCAAATGATTAAATATGATTAAATGTGGAAAACAAACAAAACAAAACACACCAAACAAAAAAAAACACCCCAGTGGTGAGTATATGATTCTATAGCACAGACGCCGAACCTGCACGGACGGAGGCAACAACCAGACGACTAGTTGAAGAACATTTCATCTGTAACTGTGATTTCATGATAAATATTCAGTCTGATTGTGATGTCTTAGGAGACATCAAAAGGAGGATTGTTGGCTATTTCTATATCTGTTTTTGTTATAATAGGCTTTAATGATTAACTGTCAAATTTAATTTAGCACAGTTCAGATATATTCGCCCTCAAATGAGCACAGATGCAGCCAAGCTTTATATGCATGCGATGATATTTTCACATCTTACATATTGCATTACAACTTGGTCTCTATCAACCAACACTGCGTTACAGCCGCTTCAAAGCCTGTACAAACAGGCACTCAAAATATTAGATAAAAAACCTGTTTCGTACCACTACTGTAAAGTTGTGAAGAAATATAAATTATTAACATTTGAAAATTTCATTTTGTTTTCTAATGTCAGTTTAGTATTTAAAATTCTTCATGATTTGGCCCCTCAGCCCCTGAGAATGTTTGTGAAATCCTGTGACGAGGCAGGACGTAGAACAACGCGAGCTTCCTCCAGAGGAGACTGTTCTGTGAACTTTAGATCCTCTACCTTTGGACAGAATTGCTTCTCTGTGAAAGCTGTAGGGATGTGGAACTCGTTGCCATTAACTGTTCGAGAGAGTAGTACCTTACAACAGTTTAAACTTGACCTGAAGAAGTGGTTGAAAGACGGTCAGATTTGTGATCATTAGCAAAAAACGGGTTAATCGGGGGATTGTTAAGAATGTATGAAGGTACAATCTTTTTTTATAAACTGTAGATATTTGTAATAGCAAGTGTAAATATTGCATCTGAATGTTTGTTGAGGTGATCCTTTTGCTGGAGTTTTATCTGTATTTTATATTTATACTGTGAATGGACTTAAGTAAGAATGCGTATTGGCCACTGTATAAACCTGCTGTCACTTTGCCTCTGCCCAGGGACTACAGATGAAAATTAGCTTGTAGCTATCTCTGGTCTGTACAACACATTTGTTGTGCAACGTCCCTGTCAAATAAATAAATAAATAAATTATATGAAACTGTGTTGATTGTAATCTGTGCTTTTGGGGTGATTTGAATTGAATTGTCCTTACTCTTGGAATCCACTGGGGGGCAGTGTGTTATAAGGTGGAGTCAGATCGCGCAGAAGCATTCCAAGGGCATTGATTGGTTCTTCAACAAGTAGCCGCCTACTTCCTGTGTCTATAAACTGTGAAGCTACCGAGACGCGCCCCCTCTTACCCGCTGGCCGTCTCGCTGTACACTGCAGAGCATCATGTAGCCTTTACCATATAGCTTCTGTTTTAGATTGTAAATTCAGGGAATAAAACAATGATTTTGATTCTAATAGAACGAGCATCCGTATTCTTTTTCATCATTATTTTTGAACACTTCTTTAATAATAACTGTCTTACACAGTACATCCAGAACGCTGCTGCTCGAGTCCTGACAAGAACCAGGAAATACGACCACATTAGTCCAGTGCTCCGGTCTCTGCACTGGTTTCCTGTCACTCAGAGAATAGAATTTAAAACAGCTCTGCTTGTGTACAAGTCTTTTCATGGTTTAGCACCAAAGTCCATCTCTGACATGTTAGAGCCGTATGAACCATCTCGGGCCCTGAGAACTTCAGGGAGGGGTCTCCTGGTGGTTCCCAGAGTCAATAATAAACACGGTGAGGCTGCGTTTCAGTTTCATGCAGCTAAAATCTAGAACAGTCTTCATGAGGATGTGAGACAGGCCTCAACTCTGACAATGTTCAAATCCAGGCTGAAAACAGCACTTTTACCCGTGCATATGAAAACTGAAAGTATTTTATCTGCACTCTTGCCTTTTACTGAAATTGATTAATTGTATTTCAACCTGAAAAGACTCACAGAGACGTGTTGCGTTAGACAGTTTTATTGAACTTAATTGAGATTGGGGCTCAATTGAGATTGGGGCTCAGACCCCGGCGGAAGATGGCCGAACGATACGGACTGCCTGGTGTTGATGATGATGCCCAGCATCTTCCCCCGGAGTCTGGACCTGGTGGTGGTATAACGGGACCCGATGCGCGTAGATGTGATGGGCAAAGCCCGGGAGGAGGAGGGGCGGAGGAGGGTTGCTGCACGCTGTGAAACTCCGAGTGATTGACCGGGGAGCTTATGAAGGGGATCCTGGACTGTGAATGGCTGAGCGGGACAGTGCTGCGCTGATTGCTGATGCGAAAGCGCGCTTGCGATGGGGCCGTGATTGAGTGCTGGTAAAGCAGCCGTGAAAGATGAGTGAAGCTGCAGGTACGTCTCCAGGTTGAATTTGCGCTCAAGCTTCATGTTGATGTTTTATTGATTGATTTTATCTGTTTTCTTGTAATTTTATGCAACTGTGAAGCACTTTGAATTGCCTTGTGTATGAATTGCGCTCTACAAATAAACTGGCCTTGCTTTGCCTTACTTAGCCAAGTGATTCGATTCAAAACGATGCATTGTTTTTTGTTTTTCTTTAATTCATACAGCTTTAGTCTGTAGGGACTGGCTTCTCCATTCATTTCTATGGGGAGAGAACGCTCAATTCAAACAAGCCGTTTGCTAACAGATGTGCAAATTTCTAGGAGCAGGCTCAATGGTAACGGCGTTTCTGTGATTTCCGTGGAGGGCGGGGTCACCTCTTGGCTGTGGGTGGGGTTTGGATTCTGTGGGCGGGGTTCAGACTCACCTGTTGGCTGTGGTTGGAGTGCAGGTCGGAGCTCACTGTGCTCATGCCGGTCTCGCTGCAGTAGGAGCTCTGTTTGCTGAGCTGAGAGGCGAGCGAGGACTTGGACTCGGAGCGGCGCAGCTTCAGGCCACTCAGGATCGACTGCCGCAGTCGGCCTTTGCGTTTGCGTCTCTCGGCCTCACTCGGTGCCGTCAGAGCGAAGCCTCCGCGTCCCACAGGACTCAGGCCTGGAACAAGGTTCAAAGGTAGGTATTATTATATATAATATATTATATATTATATATATATATTATTATTGGATCATGAGATTGCTGGTTTTCAGATTGAATCTATAGTGAAACTCCTCTAGAGGTGCACTGGTCAGTAAGTAAATTTGAGTTTTGTAAGATATATACTTGAGTAGTATGTGTGTTGACTGAGAACATACTTTTACTCCACTGCATTTGTAAGACAAATATAATAGTTTCAACTCCAGTAAATGACCTGCTTCACCAGAAGTTATTTTGTATCTATTACGGACAGCTGTGGTGTAGTGTATCGTCTTATGTAGTGTGGCTGACCTGACACGGCCCCGGAGGAGGCGTCTCCAGGCGGCACGGGGCCCTCCTCCGGTGCCATGGGCCCGGGGCCGCTGTGGTCGGACCTCAGGGAGTTGATGGAGGTCCTGAGCGGGAACAGGATCAGAGCTGCCATCCCGTACGGCACGCTCTGACGCACGCCGTATCCGTGTCGCATCCCGCCCAGCCACTGGCCCTGGTACGTGCCTGGGACAGAGAAGACGGTTACAGCTTACTAGAGGGAACACTGCATTAGTCCAGGGGTGCTCATCTGATTCTTGTGGAGAGCTGTGGTATGGCCGGTGCCGGTTTAATCTAGCCTAGGGTGACCAGATTTTACATATCTAAAACCGGGACACAATGGGAATTTGTAGAATTAAATTTGGCACAGGTGAAAAACTGGGACATGGGACAGAGGCTTCAATACTGGGACTGGTAAACGGGGATGTCTGGTCACCCTACTTTGACCTATCCATCTGGTCACCCTAATTTAGCCTATCCTAACAATAATTCCACAATATAACTGGACAATGAGAACATCAAATTTGGTGAGACCAAAATGAGCTGAAGCATAATTAACTGATCTGTACATGTCGGCATGCAGACTGCACATAGTCTATACATGAATGTTTACAAAAATAATATATAAAAAATTGCATCTTTGTGCATTTTGTCTCTCATTTATTATACCCAGCAACAGATTACCAGTATCCCCAGTTCAGTTGCCTTGTTCACAGTGAGTGGTCAATAACATTCAATAAAATCAATAAAAAACAAGTGTCACCTTTAACTGTATTGTTATCTGTTCAGTTTCTGTAGCTACAGCCCAATGATGGAATTTAAAAAGTCAAACATTAATTGATTGAGTGAATATAGCCAAAATAAAAATGGGGAGAGGGGGCCTAATAAGACACATTCTACCCAGGGCCCAGAATTTGGTGGTACACCCATGTTTGCAATTTAAATTAAACAAGAAGCCTTCATGATGGCTTATTTATCCCCTTACTTACTGTATCTCTCTGTATAGATAATAGTTGGACCCAAATGCAAAATCGGCAATTTCCTCTTTTTGATTCAAACACGAGCGTAAAGCGGATAATCAAGACCTGCTAAAATAATGTAATCTTTGGTGAACGACCACATTGGATTTATGGGTCGATTATTGTCGGAACATTTCCAGTTAATTTCACTTGGGATAGTTAAATAATCAGGCGTCACGGTAGTGCAGCGGTTAGCGCTCGTGCTTCACAGCTAGAAGGTTGATTCCCACCTGGACGGGGCCTTTCTGTGTGGAGTGTGCATGTTCTCCCCGTAAAATAAAGCACCTTACACCTAAAAATGGATTGTTAAAATTATAACTTTGACAATGTAAAGAAAGCTGAAAATGAAAAATACATACAAACCCATGGATGCAATGCAGCTGAAACTCAGGCTGGTCATTCATGTAAATGTGTCAGAGACGGGGACTTCATGAGCTGATCCATATCATGCAGATGAACTTTCATGCCGAATTAACTTTTTCCTCAAATAGGAAAATACAGGTAATAGCTTTGAACTTGTTTTTGAATTTATGCTTCACAACAATACTTTTGAACTTGTTTACAATGTTTTGAAAGCTTGTCCAAAACATTTTTCACTGAGGGCCGCATGTTGAAGTGTATACAGCGTGGCGGGCCACAGATCAGTGGTCAGCAATCACATATTCAACCGGGTGCATTTAAGAGTGGTTTAAAATGTTCTCCACACCTTTATTTAGGCTTAGAACCCTAAAATTGTGAGACATTGTATCTGTCTCACAATAAAATGTTAGATTTGGAAGGTTATAATCTCGTGGAATTGTTAATTTTACAGTAAAAAGTACAATCTCTGGTGATGTGCGCTAATAAAACAAGAAGCCTCAGGGCCACCAAAAATTGGTCTGAGGGCCGCATTTGGCTCCCGAGCCGCACTTTATCTAAACCAGGGGTGCACAATGTAAAAAAATAAAATATATAAACTTTATTTAAAAAAAGGATTTACAAAAATCAGGGATGGGCAGAATATATCCCAGCTACTGTTTCATTGGCTTAAACCAGGGGTCACCAATGCTAAGCCCGGCTTGCTCAGTACTTGGGACTTTCTCTACAAATAAACGTTTTACAAGAACATGTTTTTAATATGAAGTTGTTTGTTCATTTGACTCACTATTTGTTTAAACTACAGCATAAGTTGTGACATCATAATGGTTCATATGGTTTATGCCTTTGAAGCTCTATAGAGGTTGGTGACCCCTGGCTCAAACCAATGATTACCAACAGGCGGCCCCCAGAGCTCCCATCTGGCCATTAGACCAGTGGTACCACCGATGGTACTTGGCTACTTCATGTGGTACTCAAGGTCACCTGTAAGAACCAATAACGTAAAAACGGCCAATAATGTAATAACTCTGTTGAGCCAATAACGTAATAACAATTTACCGGCCAATAATGTAATAATTAATTAATTAATTATATTGGCTGGTTATAACATTATTGGGCTGACAAGGGGAAAATTGTTCACAAATGTAATAAATTCAGGCAATAATGTAATACATGTACATCAATCTAACTTTATTTAAAAAACAAACACATTAAACGTTTTTGTGCTGTTTTCTCTAAATTGTTTGATGATCTGTTATTTGTGTTTTTTGTATTTTGCCGTTTTTTTTTTTACGGTTTTATTTTTTGACTCCCGGTAACTTGTCGCATCTCACATGCCTTTTACTACGACGGTAGCCCAGAGTGTAAAGCGGTTGCTGGCTCGACAAGTGCATGACGTCGCCGTGTCCTTGGGCAAGGCACCACTTTCACATTGCATATGTATCAAATGTGGGACATGTGTGAATGAGTGCTTGGTGGTGGTCGAAGAGGCCAATGGCACAGTTTGGAAACCTACCCAGGGCAGCGGTGGCTACAATAGTAGTCTGTAGCAGAAAGGGGGATGTTTTGTCAAGAGAACTAGCATCATCATATAGTTTTTATAATCATTATCCTATTATTATTGTACCAAGCTGTGTTTTAGTCGACCATGGAAGAAGTCCTCAGATCCAGGATACAGGAGCAGGGTCCTTACTCTTAAGGTGCGTACAGACCAAACGCTGACACACCACCAACTTCCATGTTAACCCTATGTAGACGTGCTTCGACGCGCTTCAAAATGTAAGCAAAGCCGTCCGCGCGTATGAAGCGTTGCAAATGCGAGTGGATGAGGATAAACGTGCGTCAACACCAGTGAGAACAGCGCGGTACACGAGCAGGGATGCCGCGCCCACTGCTTCATGCACTCAAGTCATCACAATCTACACGTGCGTTCATTTACGCCTTGTTAACCAATCAGGGACTGGGCTCAAATAGTGAGCACAAGTGTCACCTGTTACCTGCAGCATTGGCGCAAAAAGGGCATACGCAATATATGCCTTGCATAGGGGCGCCAATAGTGATGTGTCGGTCGCGAACGATCCGGCTCTTTTGAACGAGTCTTTACAGTGAACGATATGAACGGGTTCGCGGAGGTGAAGTATTTTTTATTATTATTCCTCTTTGGGGAGAGGCGTCACTTTAGTTGTGCATGCTTATTTTGCGAAACAAAAGTCACTGCTGGAGTGGGGCAGAGAGAAGTGTAGGATTGGCAGAGGGACTCTCTCGACTCCCCACGAGGAGCTCAAAGTGAGCATAAGTTTGAGAAATAAAAGTCCTAATGAAATAATAAACACGGTTACAGAGGAGATCGCGTTGAAGCAAAACACCTCTTTCACTTGCGTTGTTTTCTCCCCTCTTGCGCGAGGGAGAGAGGGAGAGGAGGAAACGTTACTTGAATGAAAGCAGCAGAAGCTTAATCGGGCCGTGTGATTGTTTTTTTGTGATAACAAACTCCATAGAGGGAAATATCGATGTTATATTGTGTGAAATAGTGACATTTTCGTTAAAATAAAGTCAATTCAGAGGGTATTTATTTTCTTTAAAAAAAAAAGAACAACCATCAAAGAGCCGTGTGTGTGTGTGTGTGTGTGTGTGTGTGTGTGTGTGTGTGTGTGTGTGTGTGTGTGTGTGTGTGTGTGTGCGTGTGTGTGTGTGTGAGGGGGGGTAGTTGCGCCCCTGACCTGCAGAATGGAGGACAAGTTGATCATCGCGGTTTGCGCTCGGCCTGAGTTGTATGACACGCCTCCTAATTATGACGTTTGCAAAACTTCACGCGCCAGCAAACAGGTGTTTCTCGCCAGTGTGAAGCGGCAACTAGAGGCTGAAGGAGCGTGGACGCACGTTTGGTCTGAACGCACCTTTAGTCCCATCAGCCACTTGGGCCACCACCAACCACTCGCTCTCACATACACCACATTCATACAGAGGCAGATGGGTGAAGTGCCTTGCCTAAAGACACAGTAACGTCATGTACTTGTGGCAGCATGGATTGGAACTGGTGACCTTTCAGCTATGTTTAATGTGGAATTCAAAATGTATGTATTATTACATTATTGACTGAATTTATAACATTTCTGAACAATTTTCACCTTGTCAGTCCAATAATGTAATAACAAGCCAGTAACGTAATAATTATCACATAATCAGCCGGTAAATCGTTATGTTATTGACTCAGAGTTATTACGTTATCAGCCGTTATTACGTTATCGGCTTATTACATTTTGAAATTGGCCAAATGTATTACATTATCGGTCGTTATTACGTTATCGGTCGTCAGTACATTATCGGTCGTCATTACATTATGTTATCGGTCGTTATTACATTACGTTATCGGTCGTCATTACATTACGTTATCGGTCATTATTACATTACGTTATTGGTCGTTATTACATTATCGGTCGTCAGTACGTTACGTTATCAGTCGTCATTACATTACGTTATCGGTCGCTATTACATTATCGGTACGTTACGTTATCGGTCGTCATTACATTACGTTATCGGTCGTTATTACATTATCGGTCGTCAGGACGTTATCGGTCGTCATTACATTACGTTATCGGTCGTCATACATTATCGGTCGTCAGTACGTTATCGGTCGTCATTACATTATCGGTTCCTACAAGGTCACCTGTAATTTTAGACTTTAAATTTAATTACAGATCATTTCCTTGATGCTTCAGTGATGCATTTAAAGGGCCAAAGTCAGATTAGAGTAGAAATAATACCGTGCATAAAGTATTCGTATCAATTTCATGTAGTTAAAGATGGTAGTGTGTTCTTTATCATTTCCTCCATAATCAAATTGCTCATTGCAGCCCTGAGTAAAATAATTATTTATCTTAGTAACAACTCGTGCCGTGTTCTTCACCAAGTTGACGTGAACCCATTCTGATGATATAAAACACTTGAACGTAAACGCAGACACACAGTAAATAAAATAAAAAAAGCACAAAACAGACAAAAATAAACTTAAAATTATAGGCTTTATTGAAATCAATGAACATGCAGAAAAACAGCAACGAAACACACTTTATACATCACAAACAGCAACAAAAATATAACAAAATGGCACATTTATTCATCTGTTTAAAATTGTGCAAATAACGCTTTTAACAAATGAGACAAAACAAACTCAAGAACAAAGGCTTTACCAACAATTTAAGGCGTGAGAAATGATAATAGTGTGTGAAGACCAGATAACTGGCTTCGTCTGAGAATTGCATATCTGAAATCAATGTTTGTTCCTGTGTAGTATTCACAATATTCACTGGATTTATCGTAGCAAACGTTTCCAAAGGGTAGTCATCTGGACTGGGGTTGACAACGTTTCACATTACTTTATCCAAGAAGTTTCTTCAGCTTTGTCTGGACACAGACCTTAAAGCAAACCTCTAAACGGTCTTCACGAACCGCAGTGAAATAAAAAGTAATATTTGTTTTTGTCTTTGAATATGATCAAACAATCCAGATTGATTAAAGCCCAGTTTTGTTCTAATCAGAGACACAGAGTCATCACTTGAGGCTCCTGTTGTAGATCAGAGGTTGATTCTTTAGGCCTCTGTTCCTCAAAAAGATTCTTTACAGAGGCTGCCCTTGTTAAACCAGGAAAGTCCCTGAGAGATTCAGAAAGTCTTTCACGAGAGTCCTTGCCCCAGAGGTGAACCTAGTGCGCACAAACTGAATGAACTGAATATGAATAATACTGAATGAGTTTCCAAAAGTTATGAATAATAATCAGTCAGACATGGAGTAAAACATTTTTGAAAGTGCAAATGGCAGAGGTATTTTAAATGTTTCTTTTGTTTAAATCAGTCTGTTAACGTTTGTATTATTATTTCTATAACGGGGTTGTGTATCAAAGTATTGCAATTGATGGTTTCCATTACAATGCGCATATCACAGCAAAGACGTGTTGTGATATATTGCAAAACATTATTTTATCCTAGGGAAGACTGTGCACAATTAGTAAAATAAAAACAGACTAAAGCTGCCGCACACAGTCTCACTCTTTAAAAAAACAAAACAATAAACTACATTTTATCCCAGCGCAACTAACCGCTGTGTAACCGTGTCGCCCAAACGGCAAAGGAGTTCTTGGACATGTAAACGCCAAATAATACCCACAAGACTCATTTACGCCTGCTATTGCTGTTTCAAAGCAGATGGTCATTAAAGTGATTGTAAAATTAGCCATGAAAGAAAGAGTTATCAAAAATGAACAATCAAGTCCCCTCCCTCCTGATTGGACCTGAAAGCCCCTCTTCGTTCCCCGGGGCAGCCAAACATTTTTCCCCAAGATGGGAAAGGCTACATTTAAATATCGACTCCCTATTTGGTCAGATTCGTACACCTGAGAGACACGTTTCGTAAAGTCCACTATCCTTAAGGTTAGGATTAGGGTCACGTATACGGTTAGTTTGGATTAGTTTAAAGCAGTACCAAGTAACTCTTGCCCCTAGAGGCCATAAGCGCAACTGCAGGTGTTTTTTTTAAAGAGAGTAAATACTACGCTGACAGAAAAGACAAAGGGAGATATTGTACATCCAATTACACAATGGAGATCATTTTTTCACTCAAACTTGGCTGTAAATACTGTTTAAGTGGCACTAGCCCATATTTAGCTTTGCCAGTTAGCCTGTTAGCTTCTTCTTCGTGATTCCATTAGTGTGTATTGGTGCTCCGGTCCGGAGGCAGGCAAGTTGCAAGCATGGTTTTCTGGCCAGAGACACCAGGGGGAGATGAAAGACCCCCCAATAATCCCATTAACACTTGTATTACCTCCAGAGGGACTACGGAAAGGATTTATTAAGGTAAACAAGTTACTTAGTACTGCTTTAAATAGTGTTGTTTTGTTGAGGCGACGTCATGGTTGGGGCTTCACTAATCAGTGGCTGCTAATGTCAGCGACTGGCCTTTCCCATCCTGGGAGAAAAAAAAAAGTGCGTGCAGGCAGGCTCACAGGAAATGTCATCTCATTGGTCAAAGTGATGGCTCCGCAGATTCTGATTAGTTACTGAGATCAGTAAACGGAGGGATTTCAGAAAAAATTAAATGCAATCTATGACATTTGTAAAACATTTAAACTTACATTTTCACTTTATTTTAATGAGAATCCCTATCAAATAAATAAACTTAGGCCAACATTTTTTCAATTCAAAACATCTCCGTCCAGGTGACCTTTTTGAAACCTTTTGCTACGATGGCACATGTGAATGACAGGTCACCATATTGAAATCCATCAGACTGGTTACCTCCGTCAGAGTAGGTCTCGGTGCCGTATCCGTCCTGGAGCCCGTTGCTCCACGTGCCCTCGTAGCGTGCACCGCTCGTGCTGCTCTCCAGCTGCCCGTAGCGGCCCTTGAAGCCCTGCGTCCACTCGCCGCGGTACTCCCAGCAGGCTTTGGTCTCCACGCCCACGCCGTGCCGCTTGCCTTGGGCCCACGTGCCTTTGTAGGCACCGCCGTTCGGCCAGCTGTAGACGCCCAGCAGCTCGAAACCGTGGCTCCAGGCACCGGCGTACTCGCCCTGGGTCTGCGGCCCCGTGCACACCCCTCGGCCGTGGGCCTTCCCTTGGTCCCACCCACCGCAATACCACCCCCCATCGTCGAAGTCAAACCTGCCTCCACTGGACATGCATAAACACGGGGGCGCGCACGAAGGGCTGGGGAGCGCGCGCGAGGTGAGGGGTCAGGAGGCGAGCGAGGGAGTGAAACTTACTGAAAAGTTCAAAAGTTCACTTCAAGACGCAAAAGAGCGAGACTTGGGCGGAAAACAACAGGATCCCAGTAGCTAGTTATAGAAGAATCCCAGCATTTTCCTCAAAAAAAAAGAGACAAAACAAAAACTTTTTTTTCAAACCTTTTGGCAGTGAGACAATAGTTTTAAAAAGAGCAGAGAAAAGACAGCGTGGAGGAAAGGAAATTTTATGTTTCAAAAGTTGCAAAAATTTTAAATTGTGTTCAAATCAAACTTGTGAAGGAAACTGGAGGGAAAAAATATGAAACCTTTCAACTAAAGTTCCAAAACTTAAAGTGAAAAATTACTGAGCGTCAACCACTCAGTAACTACTGCGTAAAGAGGTCGAGGAAGCATAATTTCAGCTGACAGTTGGTTAAAATGTCTCAAAACTAATGATCAAACTCAAACCAGAACTTGCCAACGTCCACGAAAAAGCAGATGCATATTATCAGTGATTATGAGAAAAAGGAGCTTCATTAAGACATTTTACGTACAAAAATAGCAGGTATTTAAGAGCAAAAAGCCCATCTATCAGTCAAAAGTGCAGTAACAATCTAGATTTGAGGCTGAAGCTGAACAAGCTACCCCAGATAATCCAACTGGACTCTTTTAAAAGGTTTAAAATGTGCTTAATATGTCTAAACTAAAACTGAATGTGCTACTATGGGCATGACAGGAAGATTTCTTCAAGTTTATCTAAAAATGTAAGACAATTAGCATAAGCTGAATTACTTTTTTGGCCTTAAACAGATGCATGCAATTATTGAATTACAATACTGAAGTAAAACAAATAAAAACACTGGTGACTAACAGGGAAGAGAGCAGTGAATGTTTATAAAATGCTCGCCTGGCTCCTGACCTAATTAACTTGTAAACTAGTTAGCCATAAAGACGTGTGTAGACGAAATGCTATCAGTAGGAAAAAGCCAGACTGTTAATCACAAAACCGCATTACATTCTTAAAAGTGTAAACTAGTGAGACTTATTTAGCGGTTTTAAATGCATTCTAGTGCGTTTTAAGCTCCTTTTACTGTGTTTTTCATGCTGTTGGTCTCCTCTGGGAGCTAGCTAGGCCTTGTGCATGAGTCTGGCTGGCAGCGATGCTAAAGCTAACACAGGCCAATGACTAGCATTCACTAAAAAAAATAAAAAAAATAAACGCGCATTTTCAGAGCACTTTTGACTCATAAAAGTACAACAATATGCAGTGTTATACCCGAAAATGCTTGAACACGTCCCGGTTTGTTTGGAAAAATCCGCGGAAAATCCAAAGTGCGAGAAAGGAGGGATGCTTGCAAGAGAAATGTCCAGAAATGTCCAGTTTTCGGAGGCAGTTTTTCATCTTAAAAAGGGCTAAGAATCGCGGGGTAAAGACGCGGAGGGGACTGGAGGGGCGGTGGGGACGTGGCCGTGTTTGTCCGCTTCCCCCTGGGGTGTTTTTATATGGGGAAGGGCCCTGGTTGTTGCTCCGAAGCTGGGCTCCAGAAGAGGCCGATGCTGAGGCTGCGAGGAGCGGTCCGAGAGCTGCCTCCCTCCCGCTGAGGTCTTAAAGGGACCGCTGCTCATCCACCGTCAACAGCCCCCGCCAGGGAAAGTTTGGGAGAGGACGAAACTGGACTGAAAAATATGTCTAAGATGTATTTAAGATGTATTTACAGGGCACATTTCGCGCCAAAGCAATTTACAGAACAATAAAAAACAAAACACTTACAAGAATGGGAATTTAGAAGTAGCTACTTTTTTCTACACCTTTTCAGTTTTTAGTATGTACACTGTTATTTGATGTACAGCATTTTTATAATTTTAATGTGTGTTTAAATGTTGTAAAAACTGCACATAATGCAAACAGTAGCCTTTACTTGTATAGCTAGTTGAAATAATGAATCAATAAATTAATCAAAATACTTACAAATTATATATATTTTTAAATGTTAAAGCCAAAATATGAGATTTCAACAGGCTCAAGGCAAGGCAATTTTATTTATACCGCGCATTTCATACACAAGGCTCAGTCTTTCTCCATTCTTTGATTACCCACTGCAAAAAATAGACTTTACTGTGTCCAGCTGGTCAGGTTTTGTGCTGACAACAGATTTCAAAATGTTATGCAGCTTGGCTTTTAATAAAGAAATTAATTTAATAATCTTTACTTTTACCTAAAACAAAAAAAGTGCATATAAATGACCTTCATTTGTTTGCACAGCGAAGAATAACTGTTTTCTTCCCCCTTAGCTCTGGACCATCACTGAACTATCAGTAACTCACTGCAGAAGACACACTTACTTAGGCTGGCCTTTTGATAAACTGTTTTTTACTGTTTGCTTTTATCTTTGCTGTTTTTAATTGTGTTTTATGAAGCGCTTTGTGCACAGTTTGGTTGTTGAAAGATGTTATACAAATAAATGATTGATTGTACTTTCGTGCTAGAACATGAAGGGACTTGTAACCATTGACAGTAAATGTTTAAAGTCTATTTTCTGACCTGAGCTATAAATGAATCAAAAACCCCTCTCCTGTAGTTAACTGACATTGATATAAGGGAGAAATGTGTTGTTGAGCCAAGTAGGCCATAACTGATTCTTTTTTTTCTTTTCCTTTTTTACTAGTATAGAATGAATTGGTTTTGTCGTTAAGTTTTTTTTTGCCTTTCTATACATTTTAACTAGAAGAATCTGTTGAAATGAAAGCTTTATCTTGTTTAAAATCTCAATAAAGTTTTTAATAGTGCTGAATGTAACGAGTGAATTTCTCCATTGTGAGATCAATAAAGGATTATCTTATCTTAAATCAGGCTTTAACAACATACTGTATCCTAACTTGATTTGGTTTCTGTTGGTGCTATAAAAAAAGTGGTAGTTTTGTGTAAAGAGTTAAATCTTCATCTAAAAACATAGACCCAGTGATGAACTTGGCTGCTTTGTGTCGTGTCAGATTATATCCATCTCAAACAGACGGTCTGTGCTCGAATGGTTTTTATAGAAAGAGAAAAAGGCCAGACAGAAAAAAGTGAAACGATGCAGAAAATCGAGTCTAGGCCAAACCCCAGACGGTCAATACCACAGTTCAACACTAGAGAGCGCCGTTTGAGCCCGATCTTCAAAAAGTCGATTAAATGTACTTAAATGTCTGGGATTTCTACAAACCACCAGAGTTCATTTCGTTGACTAAAATATTTCATTTACTAAAGTTACATAAAATGTTCTAAACAAAAAAAACAACTGTACCTCAGTGTGAATGGCTTTACTAAAAAAGAAGGAAAACGTGTCTAAACAGGTCAAGTTTATTTCGTGACAGAGGCATCGTGTACAGAGGTATGAAACAAAAAGAGTATAAACGGGAGGCGCAGGAGGTTCAGGTGGTTCAGGTGAGGATGTCGTGCGCCTGTTGCTCCACCAACATCGCCATGTTCTTCACGTCTCCGCACCAGAAATCCAGCCGCTCCTTCATGCCCTTAATCTGAGCAGAAACAAGGAAAATGGGTGACATGGTCCACAGTAAAGACAGCAGCTTAGGGCAGGTCGCTGCAGGTGAGTGAGGAAAACTATTCCATTTAGGGATATCAATTTGAAACTTTTGTTGTACATTACTTAAATAAATATGCAAAAAAATGTATTGCAAGTTTTCAGTCATTTTGTATTTTAAATTGCCAATATTTTCAGCTACGGCATTTTTTTCCCTCATATTGATCAATCACGATTTTATTGGTTGGTTTATTTGGTCCATCCATCCATTTTCTTCCACTTTATCCGGGGCCGGGTCGCGGTCTGAGCAGAGATGCCCAGACTTCCCGATCCACGCACACCTCCTCCAACTGTTCTGGGGGGATCCCGAGACGACACCAGGCCAGCTCGGAGACATAGTCCCACCAGCGTGTCCTGTGCCTTCCACGAGGCTTCCTCCCAATACGACATGCCTGGAACACCTCCTGAGGGAGGCGACCAGTAGGCACCCTGCGAAGGAAGCTCATTTCGGCCGCTTGTATCTGCGATCTTGTCCTTTGGTCGGGACAGTGCATGTCAATGAACATACATGGGTCTCATGCATGTAAACATGCCACACCGGATTGTAGCCTTGGGCTAATTTCCATCCATCATTCCCCCATTCGCACTCTCAAACACCCTAGCCTATTGTACATGTTTTTAGTGGTAGGGAAAACCCGAGTACCCGGAGGAAACCCACGCAGACACGGGGAGAACATGCAAAAAAAAAAAAATTTGGATTACAGCGTCATCTCGGTTTCCTTTGGTACGACATGTAAATACCAAACACGTCAGTATTTGTGAATAAATAGGTGTTTGAATGACAAAAGAGCACCGCCATGTTTTAGTGTTTTTCTTGAAAACATCGCCAAGAGTGAGTTTGGTCTAATTTTCTACTGACATTCAAACTAAGATGTTAAGGGAGAAAACTGGCAAAACATCTCAACATTGACCACCGCCTGAAAGTCTATGGTTTCACCTGCAGCGCCTATGGTGAAAAATGTAAAAAGATCAAAACCTGTTGCAGGTCGAGGACTCGCGGCTGGACCCAGGTCATCTGCACTTTCTGATCCACTTCATCGATGTTTCCTTTGATGAGCCCCACAGAGAGCGCCTTCATCACCAGCAGCTCCACCTGGACACAGCACAATGGAACGTTACACGACAGGACGCTGCGATATAACAACGGTCACACGCGTTCAACACGGACCTCGTTGACTGGGATCTTGGCGCTCTGTCCGATCTCGGTGAATGTGAGCTGCCTGTGGTTCGCTGGTCGAGTGAACGTCATCTGGAAACACAAAGAGCGACACATTTGGTTCAACTATTAGGCAAGGCAAGGCAAGGCAAGGCAATTTTATTTATACCGCGCATTTCATACACAAGGCAACTCCATGCGCCTATTACATAACATTTTCTAAATGTACTGAATTGCAGAGAGGCACAGACGGTTGTCAATGTAGTGTGAAACATTAAAAGTTTATCAGAGGTTTTAACCCAAGGGACCACACCTTTATTCACACTTGGAACTTTACTACCAGCTCTGTCTCACACTAAACTGTTCATGTACGTGGTTTCTAGCAGCAGTAGCAAGTCCATTTTTAATGCCCAGTGCTATATTTTAATGTTACACTCACAATCAAATCTGTGTTTAAGATTAGCAAACATTCATTCAATCAAACAGAGGAATGGTGATAATCAAAAGCAAATTAGACACAACAACCAGGATTTGAGCATACTTTTTTTTTCCAAAACTGCAGCTGAATGTGTTTGACCATGACTTTTGGATTTTCAACAAACTTTACAATAATACCTGATCAATATCATAATTTCCCCCCAAAAATGTATTTAATGCCAGTTTGAGTTCAATTTAATGCTTTTTATGCCTTCATTTATTTAATGACTTTTAATGCCCTGCAGAAATCCTGACGTAACATAAATCTATAATAAAGATATTTGTTTTTAATTTAATATTAGTGACTTGAATTATTTCTAATTTGTTTAATTAACCTATGACAGACATATTTAATCAATTTTGCAATGTTTTGGATGAAAAAGTAATCTAAATAAGATTCTTAAAATCTTTAAAGGCCCTATACCTGATTTTTTTTTTTTATGACAAACAATGAAAGAGAATGCTGCTTAATTAAAATGTTACCTCAGTCCAAACTCATTCCCAATATATTTCTAGCATCCCAATTCTTCAATGGGACAAGTTTATCAGCCCATTTCACATTTTCACAAAAATGCCAGAAAAATAACCTGAAAGTTCATGAAATTGATACGAAAGTGTTATAATTAGACGCACAAATGTTTGAGTTTGCAATACACCAAAGGAGGACAAAAAAAATGTTGTTCCATTTCCAGAAATAAAATTACGTACACACAACTCAAAGGCTAGTTTCTTATGTTTTTTTATTTGTCGTGTCACTACAGCATCGCTGCTCAGCTGTGATTACAGCCTTGTCACATTAAAAGGTACTTAATGGTGGAGAAATGCATTGCAAATGTATTTATTTTAACAATGATTTTACAATTTTAAGGCATGCCATTTTTCCTGGCCCAAGCAAAAACTCCATACTACCCCTGAGACGCGCGCCAACTATGCAAATAAGCCTGTGGAGCAGCAAGAACTGATCTGAGGGCCGCATTTCACCCCCCTTTACTTAACTACTACAGTAATACGACATTCTTGCAGGTGTTTTAAAAAGGTGGTAACTCACCTCCATGACACACAGCAGCTGGATTTTCTGCATGAGTTTGGGCTCGTGCGCCGCGAGATCAGGCTGGAAACAGAACAGTTTTTAGTTGACAGTAAAAACTTCCCAGTGCAGCCGGTTTTAAAGGCGTAGGCGCTGTACCTGCTGCCCCCAGGCCGACTTGTAGCCCTGAAACTTCTCCACGTTGCCGGCGTTGAAAGCGTAGAGCGTGTCGATCAGCCACTGCTTGTCCGTGTTCCTCAGAGTCTCCAGGACCGGGTGCTGCAACTGAAATCACACGGTAATAAAAATGTTAAAACTCAGTAATGTGCCGTAAATAAAAGGATGATTTAATACAGCGCTGTACTGACTCACCAGTTCTCCGAAGTTATAAACTCCCTCTCCCAAAAGTCCGGCCAAACCCAGAGTGAACGCTCGCTCCTGTTTCTCCGAATCTGAAAGGTTTAAAGAGGAAGTTTTATGCTTTTGTAGGCAATTGGTAAAAAATGCAATAATATCTTCTGAACAACCTAATGTGAAAGTTAGTAGTATTTTTTGCCAGTTGGAATAGTCATGTGATCACTCACCTGGCAGGTCCTTGATGTCCACGCAGCCCAGGTATCTCAGCGCGTCCTTGTAGTAGCTGGCGTGGTTGCCCATGATGCGGTGGTATTTACTGGAGAGGTCGTAGAAACGCCCGTGAACCGACGTGACTCCAGGCAGGTTGTTCAGCGTCTCCTCCACCTCCTCGATGAGCTTCTACAGAGACGCCACAGACGCCAGATCAATAAAAAAAAGAGCTCGACTTACGCTATTACCGACTTTTCTGACCTTTTGACTTTGTTCTGGCTCTGAATTTGACACTATATTAGCCCAAAATAGATCTGGTAAAGTCGTAGTTTAGTCAGTGTTAATCCTAGTGCTCACTAGGGGTTTTGTTCTTTTATCAGCCCATGTTTTGACCGCATCTCAAGGTTAATTTCGCTAGCTGTACTTGCACTGCTCTTCTGGTTAACGTTACCTTTGTGGCTGGGAGGTCGCTAATCTCCAGTTTGAGTCGCCCGATCGACGTCTTGCACAAAATCACTGCCTCGTCGCTGCTTTTCACCTGAAACACACGGGACAGCAGGAATTAGAAAACATTTTTCTCTCAAAAACTCTACAGCAGTTGTGACCAAAGACTCACTTTCTCCTTGGTTTTCTCCAGGAAGGTAATGGCATCTTTAGGATCTGGGGGAGAACAAAAGTTGAGTGTTACCACGTTAAGTCTATGATGCCCCTGTAACATCTTTAATTCTATAATGCGAACGCTTCTTCTTACCTGACATTTGACGTGCCACATACAAAATTATCTCCATTAACGACAGAGGATTGATTCTGTGAAGAGAGAAAAGGTTCATCTACACACATTTTCCAAACAACTTTCTTTACAAAGAAATAGAAACATAAACAGTGAGTGCACACAGACCAAAAAGATAAAATGTTACCTGTGTTCGAAGTCACAGAGGAAGTTTTCATAAAGCTGCAAAAACATTATGTAGATTAGGTCAAGATAGAATGCTATGAAATTGGACACAAGACAAAACACCAGTGGAACATAACAGAACACCCTATAAGCTGCTGGTCACGACAAGTAAATACATCCAATACATAAAACAGAATAATTTTGTGTGAACTCCAAATTAAGTATTTAACCTTTTAAATCCTCTATTGATATTGTTTTACACCAATTCAGGGCAGCGTGACAATCCCAATTTCCATTATGCGCAGAAGGAAGAGGTTGATTGTTAAGTACATTCACTTCATAAACATGTGTCATTTCATAGCGAGCCTACAAATCATTAAGTAACGGTAATGTACAAGTTAAGCATTTGTAATGACATAGTTTGGTGTCACGGTGTCGTGGTTTTCACCTGAATGAGTCCATCTCCTGTCTGGAAACACGGATCTTTCACGAAGTCTGTTAACTTCAGTGTGAGTTGGTGCCACAACCTGCAACGTCAAGAACAAGTGGACATAACATCAGCTTTATTTCCAGTACCTTGAGACAGAATAACAATCTAAGTGCTGAGCAGTGGATAAGTGGGCCCAACTCAAGTATTTCAGTACTTTATTGTGCAATTGACTGGTGAAATATGACGAAGGCGGAGTAGATGCATACAAGGATTTCATCGGCTTATTCTGAATGTCTATATTTAATCATTATTGTTGCTATAAGTTTACCCCAAGAAAAAAAATACTAGTTTGTGACCCCCTTAACACAATGGTTACTATAACAAATGTTTTTACCACCGTTACTATTACGGTTACCTCATATGTCCCTCGCATATCTTTAACACTAATTGTGCAAATTATCAGGAACATGCTTTAATTCACGCTAAACGATGACGAGTATGTAAATTTTTCAAGTTTTGTGCCGCTGATGTGACAGTAAACATGAGCTTAGCATTAGCCTAGTGACTCAGCGCACCGTTGAAATGAATGAGCACTGTTAGCTAAACCTAGCATCCACTCAGCATTTCATACTTTTTTACCTTTTATTATAAAGGTCCTCCAGGCCGTGCCACTCCGCCGCCATCTCCGGTGTGGGGCTACAGCTCTGTTGTTGCTTGAGATACCCGCTAACATCTTTCATTTTGACGAAATTAGGATTATTTCAGCCGTATAAAAGGTAAAGTGTGCGGTCCGAGTTGTACTACTAACAAGAACCGGCTGCGCATGCGCTGTAAGTGAATCACTAAACGGAAGGGAAGCGTCATGATTCTGTACATTTATTAATTTATTGTTATCATTTTTAATACATTATTTGACATATATATATATACCTGTAATGAAACGTAAAAATAAAAATATGTATTTTTTGTTTCATTACAGTTTACGAAAACTAGATGACACTTATTTACACATTATTTAACTAGACCCGGACTAAAACAACAACATGAATATAATGTATGGGTAGACAAAAACACCGCAACATTTTATATTTTTATCCAAAAATAAAATATAAAGATATGAAAATATAATGCTAAAATGGCTAACACAGCGTCCTACGTCATCGCGTCCTAGAAAGGTCAAAGGCATGTAAACAAACCACTGGGTGCACGAAAACCTGTCTTAAATAAGACCATGCTTCAACGAGACTTAAATAGTACAAGTGCCGTGGATGTAAGTTTATTTCTCAATTTACCTTTCAGTGCAGAAATCTGCTAAATGTTAGCTAAGAGATTATTATACATGTTTTGGCGATTTCTTACAGGGTTCTACTTTGATGTGAGAATGAGGACCCATTGTGAGAGTTAACTGCGTATTTTTATGGCTTCAGTGCTGCTGGGTTTGTCGGTCATGTTGTCAAATGCCTTTACATATTGTTTTTTGCCGGGTTTTAAACATGGTAAGAGAGTGCAGAGTGATCATTTTAACTATTTTGTTGTGTGTTTTGTTTACGTAATTCGTTGAGTCTCCTTTTATGTTTTTTTTATTTTGTTCAGGTCGAAGAATTCTACTTGCTGCACATTGTACCAGGTCAGAAGTAACATGACCCAAGGGTCTCCAACCTCCAGTGTCTGTCCACCCCTTTCCAAGTCATTGTGATTTCTCAGCAGAAGACAATTTACAATATTGGGCTTACTATGATTGAAGTCTGTGTTGATTATCAAATTCAAAATGGCCTACAAATGATTGATTTAGTGTGAGATCTTAACCGAATCCATTTTCTCCAGTTCAGCTTTACCCAAATCTAAAAGCAGCAACAGTGTAACACCTCATTTGAAAGCTAAGACCTACAAAAACTGATCTAGAAGGGTATTTTATTGTTGCCGCGTTTTTGTCAAATTTTTGTCTCTTTTTCATCAAATGTTCATCACTTATTTGTCACTTTTTTGTTTTGTTTTTTTACTTTTCATCCTCGTTTTCCTCTCAATTTTGCTGCCATTTTGACACTTTTTTTTTCAAGAGGCTTTTAGATATGCTTATAATCAAACTGGAGAAAATGGACTGAGTTAAGAACTACTAAACTCCAGACTGAGATGATTTCGACATAAGCGGTGGTGGGACTGGATGGTGAATATGAGGGTTGAGGGAGTCTGAGGTTAACACGGTCTCATCTCCAGGACGCGACGGCGGTGGCTCTTCTCACGGGGATCCACAGACTCGGAGCTGACCCTGGATCAATTGGCACTGAACTTGAAGCAGCAGAAGTATCAGAGAGTCATCGTGATGGTGGGGGCTGGGATCAGTACACCCAGCGGCATCCCCGACTTTAGGTACTGCTCACATGTTCAGGTTTCGTCCACTTGACGTCACAGTGTTGATCAATTACATCTGCTTTTGGATTAAAAAAACACTTTGTTACCCTCCGTTTTATTCAATATAACCACCCGGGTGGTATAACTTACCACCAATGGCCGCTGGCTGCTCTGCTTTGCGACGACGCCACTGGAGGCCGCCATTGCTGTAGTACTGCCATATAGCCACTAGGCCCCCATTGGAATCCATTGCACTTTAGACACGTTAAAAACAACTTTAATGCCCGGTGCCTAATTTTTTGGAACTGTCTACAGCTAGATATTCCTCCTGGGATTACACTGGGTTAGACACAATCAGAGGCACCGGGATGGTTATCGTAGGTTACATTTTAGAATTCTCCTACTTAACGGGGGTCGGACTGTTAGCATTGGAGCTGCGCGAGCTACACGTCACGCAGGGGCCTAGTCTACAGTGAAGATCCCGCTCTTATGCCCTTATTAGGAACATGCTTCGTCAGAGCTACGGAGGAGGAGTCTGTAAATCCGCCATGATTTCCCCCTCGAACGTGGTCATTATGGTAAACGGGGAGGAGTGAGTAATGACGGTCTATTAATAATATGTCTATGCTTACCACCCGCCTGAACTGAGCACATTTTCTCCAGTTCAGCTTTACCCAAATCTAAAAGCTTCTCAACTGGAGAGCAACAGTGTTAACGCCTCATTTGAAAGCTAAGACCTACAAAAGTGATTGTAACTTTTTTGTCACGTTGTTTTTGTCATGGTTTTGTTGCTTTTTCATTGCTTTTTGGGAACAAATTCCTTTGCTCAAATATTGGCGCGATATATCGGCTGGCCGCTATATTGGTCGACCTCTTGTGAAAAGTTGCTAATGTTAGCTCTGACCTTTAGCTTGAGCTGTTAAGTGACTGATAGCTTCTTCTTTCAGGCAAAAAGGCAATAATCCTGCTGTTATCTTTATTCTTGTAAAATTCATATAAAATCTTATATTTATCCATAAAGATTAAACAGTCACTTGAATTTGGTTGTTGTTTATTACAGAAATATATTATTCCCGGAGTCTAGCAAACTTATAGTAGATGAAGTGCACTCTTTCTGCTGGCCATTCGGACATGCCGCTCCCGAGGTTCTGCACGTCGCAGCGCGAGGAGGGACGAGGGTGGACATTCGGACACAGCCAAGTTTGCTAACTAAACGATTAAGCTCCCTCCCCCTCCCCTCCTGATTGGACCTGACAGACCAGTTCACAGGTCTCATTGGTCAAAGCGATGGCACTGGGAATTCTGATTTGTCTGAGATCAGTAATGGGAGGGCCTTGAGGAAAATATTATTATATGACATTACTTACATTACGTCAAATTGAAGACCCAGGCGGTCTGTTATCTGTTAAATTTGTAAAACGTTTAAACGCACAGACTATCACTTTAACCGTAGGCCATGTCCTCCTCAGGTCTCCGGGCAGCGGCCTGTACTCGAACCTGCAGCAGTACAACTTGCCGTACGCGGAGGCCATCTTTGAGCTGGATTACTTCCACGTGAACCCCAAACCCTTCTTCACTTTGGCCAAAGAGCTTTATCCCGGCAACTACCGCCCCAACGAGGCTCACGCGCTCTGCCGCCTCCTGCTGGACAAACGTTTGCTGCAGCGGCTCTACACGCAGAACATCGATGGACTCGAGAGGCGTGAGTCCACAGAGAGGTTTCATCGTTACACTGCTTCAACATTTCTCTATTGATGGGAAATGATACATTCAAGGGCCATTTACTTTTGTATTGTTTTCTGTTGTTGAATCCAGATTTTCACTGTACCTTGTACTTGACAATATTTTAACATTTTGTTTGCTGAGCTATTAAAACCAACCTGATTTATTGTTGAACCCCATAACACAAGGAGAGATTTTAATTTTTACAGATTTTTTCCGCTAACAACTAGTTAATTTAAACACAGAAGCCTAAATCGATTCCACTGGACATTTTTATACATAATCGCGGCAACGTTTCGAGAGTCATCCAATTCTGTACTGCAAGGGCCAAAGCTCTTCAGTCCCATCAGATGGTAGACAGGGTGGTGACGTACTCCAGCGCAACAGGTGTTGTAGAGCTTTGTTGCTAGTTAATTAAAAGATTAAACAAGATAATATCTGTAATCTACATCCTGTGATGGGAAGAATACTTTGAAATTGTATTTTGTTACAGAATACTGAATACTCGACTTAAAATGTATTTTGTAACGTATTCCGTTACTTTGTCCAGTCAGATTACTGGATTCTGAATACTAAGAATACGTTCACGTTGAGTTGCGATGTATGATTAAAAACATGTTGACTAGTTCGTTGAAACCTCTGTTGTGAATTTATTAGGAACGCAAAAAAGTGCTTTGCAAATGCACCAGGAGCAGCACATCACATGACACACGGTGCGCTGGAACTGTGACATAAGGAGTTTTGAAATATTTATTTGTATTTTGGAGGAGAGACAGACTATGGGAAGTGATTCATTACAAAGCTAAACATTTCCCTGATCTTTTCTTTTATTATTAGTGTTTTGTAATATGCAGCTGAAATATAATGATTGAGTACCGCATTGTATTTCTTTGATTTAAGGAAAGTAACTGTATTCTAAATACCCTCAAATGAAAGAGTAACTGTACCTGAATACAGATATTCTAAATACGTATTCTGAATACAAGTATTCAGTTACTACCCAAAACTTTCTACAGCAAAAGTTTCAAATTGATATCCCTAAATATTTTTTTCTCTATTCACCAGCAGCGCAGAGCCGGTTTTTCCTATATGGAAACTACGCAAGGTGCGTAGGGCCCCCGCAGCCGCAAGGGCCCCACATCTCAGTCAAACTACGGTGTTGTTTCACTTATCAACGCGTTGTTACGGGGACGGGCTCTTTGACATCGCTCACTCACTCTCAGTCTGCTGTAGTGGATTAGCAGGAGAGACCTATCGCCTTCTCCCCGTCACTTCCAAGGCGCAAGTGCTTCTCCCCTTCACGTCCCCGCTTGGCTGTATGTCTCCCGGTGCTCATTTCGCCTCCTGTGCACCTGCATGTCACCCGTGTCCCGGGCGCTGCTCTCATGTTTTCTCTGAGCAGACTCTGGGCTGCATCGGCCACACACTCATTTAAACTCTCTTCTTATTGTCTGTAGCGGAGTATCAGGACAGTAGTTTGGCGAATAGACGAGAGTAAAGCCGTACACGTGCCCTTTTTGTCTCAAAGAGGAGTTGAATCCACACGGTTCTCATGAGCACAGTTACTTACAGTAACTCTGGTTCTCTGAATGTGCACAGTCTAAAACGAATTGGGCTATTCACAGGCTTATTCTCAACGGTAAGACAGAAATAACCGTCAGGTGCAGGTTTCAGTTAGTTTTAAATCAGCGGTTCCCAAACTGTGGGTCAGGGACCAGAGCTGAGAGAATATGACCATTTGCCATTTTAAAAAGTGGGGGAAGTAGACTAGTAGTAGTCCTGAATCCCATCTCACAGTGGCTCAGTGGTTCACACACGAAGGAGCAGGGCCTGAATTGAGGTCATTATGTTCCACTTCTGCCCTGCTCTTCTGCACAGTGGAACTGTTTTTGACCGTAAACGGGTTCGCTCTTAGGTACTGTAGGGATCCCAGGTGGATTTTTGCTTAGGGCCCCAGAAGGGCCAGCACCGGCTCTGCTGCAGCGTCTCGGTTTTAAAGCTTTTTTCCATTTTACAATGTTTGGAGTTTGGAGTCAGCCAAGGTTTATTTTGATGGGGAGCCAGGGGAGGAGAGTCTTGAAGGCAGAGGCGTCGTGTGATGATTCTGAAATATGTGTATCATCATGAAAGGCCTGATGAAACTACTTAAAGTTCAACTCGACGTGGCGCTTGTAGATGTGTCATTGGTACACGGTACAACAATACGATGGATATACATGGATACATGGATTTGCGTGTATTGTGTGTGCAGTGGCGGGGATTCCTGCAGAGAAGCTGGTGGAGGCTCACGGGACGTTCGCCACGGCCACTTGCACCGTGTGTCGGAGGAAGTACAGCGGTGATGAGATACGAGTGAGTCACGGCTGTTCCTGCAACGGCATCCATCTGTTAAGCGCGGGAATTTTATTTAATGTTGCATTTTCATGGACCCAGGTGGTGAAGCACGTCACAAAGATTAAGATGGTCTGTCTCTGTGTTTGTTAAAGTTTGTAGTAAGTCATAATCAGATCCATAGACTGTAACATTAATCTCTTACCCCCCGCCTAAACTGAGTGCATTTTCTCCTGTTCGGCTTTACCCAAATCTAAAAGCTTCTTGACTGAAGCGCAATAGCGTAACGCCTCAAAGCCAAGACCGACAAAAGTGATAGTGACCATGTTTAGTGACCATTTTTTGTCGTGTTTTCGCCACATTTTTGTCACATTTTTGTTGCGTTTTCATCCTAGTTTTTGTTGCTGTTTTGATGCTTTTTTTTAGCTTTCAGATTTGAGTAAAGCCATGAGAAAATAAATGTGCTCGGTTCAGGTGGGAGTTAAGAGACTAAAGAGCAACTAAAGACCAAACTCCGCCCACATTTGCAGTTTGAAAATGCCGATGTGGGTCGGCCCGGCGGACCGTGGGGGGAAGCAAGAGTGGCAGATAATACTCTAAAACCATCAGATATACAGTTTATCAGCAGAACAAAGTTGGTTTGACCTTTAGTTGCTCTAAGAATGGACTGAAGGAACAAGGCTTCCCCCTATAGTGTTCAGCGCGGGCTACCTGAAGCTCGTTCATGCTAGTAAGTTGACTGGGTTTGAGTGAAAATTATCAAATCAGGACGATGTTGTTGATTTTGCCATTATGATGCTTTTCTCCTCAGCCCGCGGTGATGTCCGACTCGGTGCCTGAATGTCCCACATGCACCGGGGTCATTAAACCTGACATCGTGTTTTTCGGCGAACAGCTTCCTCCGCACTTCCTCAAACACCTCACGGACTTCCCTCTGGCCGACCTGCTCATCGTCATGGGAACGTCTCTAGAGGTAAACGCTCGCCGAGGTTGAGAGGGTTTTACTTAAGCACAAGAACAAAACATTTAAGGCCTTATTTGGTTTTAGGTATTTTTAAACAATAAAAATATCGGTAATAAAATAAATATAAAATAAATGCTTGCATTTCATTCTATTTACAGTATTGGAGTGAAATGTTACACGGTGTGGCTTCAAGTGTAAAACAAAAACCTTGTCTCATTGACAGATTTCTTTAAACTAGTCTAGTTACTTATTCACTTATTTCAGGGAAAAATGCTACTTATTTCCCACAGTGTTGTTTTTGGCAGCCTCCTTAGTTTTAGTCTTAGTCTTTTGGACGAAAATTATTTTAGTTTTAGTCACATTTAGTCATTTCTAAATTTGAGAGTATTAGCCACGTTATAGTCGACGAAAACTCAAAAGATTTTAGTCAGTTACATTATAAAAAGTCAATTAATTCAAGTATTAATACTTCAACAAATTAATGTTGATAGGCTAAGTAGTACTGAGCTCGTGACAGTGAAATTACACCCTATCATTGTGAACATGACTTTCCCAAAAGTGGACACTCTCCTCATCTTCTGATCATCGCTTAGAATGATAATTTTTTTAATTAACAGCGCCGTCTGCGCATTGTTTCGTCAACATGTTTTCTGCGTTCAGATGCTTTGGGATTCAATTGGGAGAAAAAGCTGGCCTGAGAAAAGATAAAGTCCCTGTGGCATCGCTGTCAGTCGCTCAGACCATGGAGCTATCGGTGCAGATTGTAGTGCGAGGGAGAGAGGGGCGGAGCCCGCCGCATGCGAGTCCATGTGATCTGACGGCATCGCTCTGTGTCACGTTTACCGAGGGTGGTCTCCTGCTCCGTGCTGTTTTTAGCTCGTCATCGTTACGTTATCGTCGTTAAAAAAGATTCCTCAACGAAATGATATCGTTATCGTCTTCATTGATGAAAACAACACTGAGTTCCCGATGACTTTTTGTACAGTGTCTCTATCAAATATTTGTCCGCTCGTGCAGGTGGAGCCGTTCGCCTCTTTGGCCGGAGCGGTGCGTCCGTCCGTCCCTCGGCTGCTCGTCAACCGCGACCCCGTGGGGCCGTTTCTATGGAGACAGCGGTCGCGGGACGTGGTGCTGCTGGGAGACCTGGTGCAGGGCGTACGGACTCTGGCGCAGCTCCTGGACTGGACCAAGGACATGGAGCGCGTCATGGAGGAGCTGCAGGTGAGCGGCGCGTTCACAGACCAGGGGCCTCATTTATCAAGCTTGTTGTGCACAAAATGAGGCCAAAACTTTGCATAGCCGCTCCTCTGCGCAAAAGATGGTATTTATAGAAAACAAACTGAACGTGAAACATTGTGCTCCTCCACGCAAACTATATAGCTCCCGTACGAGGTACGCACTTTTCAGAAACACTGCTGAGAGACGGGGAGAGGCGAGGGAAGCAGCGAGAGGAGGACAGTTTGAGGAAGTCATGTTTGGTCACTTTTGAAATAGTTCATTTGAACTTTATTTTCATCAGAAATTACAAAGATTAGAATGAAATGAGCAACTTATCACAATATTTGCATATACATGCACACTCGTGAACGCTCGTACCTGTGCGCGTATGTGCACTGACGCTGAAGCCTTTAAAACGGGAAGCTGGAATGATCCCGCTGTACTGTGCTTTAATTGACTCATCTCTGGACATAAGTCTGACCAACTGGGTTTAGGTCCAAAGCTCGGGTCACATGACCTTCAGACACGAGGCCGTCTTAACGCAGTGCACACCGGCACCACTGCGCGCTCCCTCCTCAGACACCACGGACACTGACCTCTCCTCACTCGGACGCTGACCTCTCCTCACTCGGACACTGACCTCTCCTCACTCGGACGCTGACCTCTCCTCACTCGGACACTGACCTCTCCTCACTCGGACGCTGACCTCTCCTCACTCGGACACTGACCTCTCCTCACTCGGACGCTGACCTCTCCTCACTCGGACGCTGACCTCTCCTCACTCGGACACTGACCTCTCCTCACTCGGACGCTGACCTCTCCTCACTCGGACGCTGACCTCTCCTCACTCGGACGCTGACCTCTCCTCACTCGGACACTGACCTCTCCTCACTCGGACGCTGACCTCTCCTCACTCGGACCTGACCTCTCCTCACTCGGACGCTGACCTCTCCTCACTCGGACCTCCCACTGACCTCTCCTCACTCGGACGCTGACCTCTCCTCACTCGGACGCTGACCTCTCCTCACTCGGACACTGACCTCTCCTCACTCGGACGCTGACCTCTCCTCACTCGGACACTGACCCTCTCCTCACTCGGACGCTGACCTCTCCTCACTTGGACTCTGACCACTCCTCACTCGGACACTGACCTCTCCTCACTCGGACACTGACCTCTCCTCACTCGGACACTGACCTCTCCTCACTCACACCACCCGGACAGACAGCTCTGCTTCTTCCAACACAGAGCCCGAGCTCACGTACAGCGTGCTCAATGGTTTGGATGAATGAAATGCCCCACAGTTGATCGTGTTTTTATTGGCAAACCCAAACTTTCCTATTGGCAAATACAGCCGACACTTAAGGCTCTTCTTTATGTTCAAAACATGTGTCATTACCGCCTCATGTTTAGGGAAATCTCATTCATAAGTCACTTTGCATTGGCCTTTTATGGTCAAATGGAGGCGGGCAGAGGGCGTGTCGTGATGTCCGCAGCTTTCTGCTACACGTGTGATCAGCGAAGGAAAGATTGCGGTCAGGTGTGCGTACCTGCGCATACGCAGGGTTTTATAAATCGGAAAAAAACTTTGCGTGCACATTTTTTTGTGACTTTGCTACGCACTTTCAAAGTCAGACTCTCACGCACAGTTTGATAAATGAGGCCCCAGATGTACTTTAGCATCTTCAAGTATTTTAGTATCTTTCTGTTGTGATGTCCCGCAGGTCTCGAAAACGCCAGAGGAGTAGCACAAGGACACGGGGATTTGAAAAGTAAATCCAGGAGATGCTCGGTAGACACTTGAACTTTAAAAAAAATGTTGGATAATGTTTCTAATGGAAATGATGTCAAACTGACCCTGAAATGAAATCACAAAGCTACAAACTATTCATCTATCCTGCTTTTCTCACTTCTTTACTGTCACAGAGAGACAACAGGAATGACTACAACCACAAGCATACTGTAGATATAATAGCTGTATTAAAAGTATTATGCCTAAAATGATCATGAATGATTGGTCGCTGTGATTAGCTTACAGGTCTAACATAAAGCAATATAAAAAGGCTCCAGGCGGCTGAAAGATGCCGAGTAAATGTCTGAAACCTTCAGTGTGTGTGGAAGAGTATCTGGACAAAAAGGCAATTTGGTTTAATCATTTATTTTCAAACGTTTAGAGTTTCTGCCGACTTTCCATCACAGTGGTCTCCAGGACACTCCAGGATCATTGTTTGGAAGGTTTTCACTGCTGACGGAGCTTCTCACCAGACAGAAGCATTGTAGACGTTTAGTAATGGAATGAAATTAGTTTTGTCCTCCTTCAGTATATTATAAACTCAGACATTTGTGGGGGAAACACTGGGCACCTGATTATTAAGTATTTGTATCAATTTAATCGACTTGAAGGTTAGTTTTCCAGCATTTCTGTGAAAGTGACCCTGAAAAGTGAACCTGCAAGTTGTGAAATGTGCCGATAAACCCGTCCCTGTGAATTGGGATGATACAAATATGTTGTGTCGGAATGAGTTTGGACCAGATCTACCATTTTGATTTAATGCCTTCCTCTTTCATTGTTTGCTTTACATAAATCTGGTCTAGGCCTATAAGTGATTTTGATAAAAGATGTTTTACTTCTTGCAAACAAACAATTTTTAGTAATTGACTCAATATGTATAATCAACATATTTGAATACTTAAGAGTCTGCACAATCTTATAATATTAGAAATAATTAATTTTCTGAAAAAACACTTTGTGGTCAAATATGAGGCGGATTTTCATCAAACAAGCAGCGTTTTGCAGCTTGTGATCCAGAGAATGCTTTTATGGGGCCCAATGTCTCCTGTTCTCACGATATGTCTCTCTGTTTGTGAGTTTGTGTTACCTCAGCTTTTTGCCCCGTCTGACCTTCTCTCTCCTGCTCCAGCTCCAGCTTTCTGCCATGAGCAGTAGGGAGGGAGAGCACGAGAGGATGAGACACGCCAAGTCCCATTCATTTAGGAATGATTCAAACTAAATGAAGGTTAGGTATTAAATGAAGAACTCCTTAACACGTCTCATTGCTGCCTCTTGCAGATTTGCATCTAGTTTTATATTATTATTATTATTACGGAGAAAAAAACACTGGAAAAAAGACACAATATGCAAGGGCAGAAGGTGGACACAGGTTTCTTCTTGGCTTTAACGTCTCATGTGACCTAAATAATACTAGAGGCTTCACTGTGAAACAAGTCTCTAGAGCAGTGGTTCCCAAAGTCAGGTTTGGGGGCCCTCAGATGCTCTACATGAGGGCCCCCCAAAAGCTTACAAAACAAATACATTGAAAAAAAATAATAATTAAGGTTTTTAAAAGGAAATATACATTTATTTGCAAAAAATGTACTACAAGTATTTAGCCTACCGTCATTTTTTTGGTTCCATTTTGGCTGTAAAATAATAAAAAAATTACTTTTGAATAAAGTAAATTTCTATTATTGGGGGCCCCTAATAGATTTTCGATTGATAAGGGGGCGGTGATGTCCCAGACTTTGGGAATGGTTACTCTGGAGGAATCTCTTGGAAAACTTTGGGACGGAAAGAGAAGTCTGATCAGGTCACTGAATCATAATCTTTGAAACAGAATGTACCTATGGAAAACACAGTGAATAAATAAATCCTAAACTCACAGTTGATGTCCGGGGTGTGTGGGGTACTCACAGTGAAATTGTCTATTTTTACTATATCCCATTATATTTAAGAGTCTGCAGCAGTGCTTCATTTGTAACGTTATAGTTTCAGGAACACTTTTGTATTGACGTGACGGATTCGGGGAAAAGGCCAAAAGAGTCTCTCATAAAACACAATTATAGAATCTCAAATCTTTACCGGATTCTCCAAAATAGTTCCCGGATATCCTTTACCCTGAAAAACTAAAAGATGGGGGAATGGAATGCATTGCCCCAAACGTGGGAACAGCATGGGTTTACTGTACAGGGAGCACATTTATCAGCAGAAATAGGGGAGACCGGGTATGGTTGTAACACTTTTTGCTTCCGCACCTGTAACTCACTGAATTTTTGAGCTAGAGTTCTCAAACTTTTATACAAAGTACCCACATTTGTTTACTACAAATGGCACCAATTCAAACCTCTGCAAGAATATCACAGGCCTCGTGAGTTGATGTCAAATACATGGTGATCCTTTGTTACAACCAACCCCACTACCGGGGTAGGTTAGCCTGGCCTTAGCCATCCGTAAACTCCAGTCAATTATATTTTCCCTGCATGTACGAAATGAGTACGAGGGTATGGTAAAACCAGGCTAGGGGTAGGTTGTAACACATGCTGGGGTAAGTTGTAACAGTTAGACAAAAGAAGCAAAAACAGAGGCCACGACATGTGATATGCTTCAAATAGAGGTTTATTTAAATAAAAGAACAATCCAGAACAATGTCTCTCTCTCTCTCTCTAACCTGTCATATGCTTAACCTCAGGTGGAGTCAGTCCATAATACAGGTCTGCTGTCTGAGTCAAATAATCAGCCAACACTTCCTCTTGCACCTCAGAGGAAACTCTGTTGATGCTTCAGTGACCTGCACTGGGATGATCACTGGACCCTGGTCTCTCAGCTTCTGCTGTGTTTTGCCGTATCTGCTCAGCTTTACATGGCAGATCCCATGTGCCTTTGCAACTGATCTGACTTGCCCTTCTCTCTGACCTCATCAGATACTTAAAAAAAAAGATTAGCTGGCACAAATCTGTCAGTCTTTCTTTTCCGCTGTTTAGGCATTCTGTAAAAGTATTAAAATCAAGTAAGTGTTATTAACTGTATATAGGAATGATTGTGTTACAACCATCCCCACCCCTGTCAGCCATTGTTCAGCTGTTTCAGCATAATGGTTTGAAATTAGCAGGGAAAATGTGCATCACATTTTGCCTGAGAAACTACAATTTAATCTAATGTAAGTCATATGGTTTTATAAGCACTAAACAAAATATAGTCTTGGTCAAAAAAATTACTTTCCTACCTCAAAATCAATTTTTTTCTATAGAATCTGCATGAACCTGTTTACAACCTTGACAATCACCATGTGGGATCAGGGAGGAGGTGGGTAACCACTGATATGTCCATTTGACTCCTATCTTACCCCTGAATGGTGGAATTGGTGGTGTTACAACTCTCCCCATGTTACAACCATACCCGGTCTCCCCTAATGTTTAAAAGAAGCATTTTTTAATAGGCTACCGTTAAACAACCCATCCTCCAGATACTTTTACCGTGGCATTCTAATAACCTGGGTATCGTCTCTAACCTCAATATAGTGCACTTTCACATAATGTACTGTATTTATTTATTTATCTTGCATTGCAAATACTACTCAATAAAACAAACCCCCAATCTTCTCTTCTCATTGACGGCACATGTTGTTTGTTTTATTGTCTTTTTCCAGTTTGCATAGCGGAGGTGGTCCTGTTGCCGGGCGTAGAATCCTTAGAGTGCGTCTGACGAGGAGCAGCTGAAGAGGTCGTAAAGTCCCGGGCTGGTCCTGGTTTTAGACCGACTTAGTCCTAGTTAAGTCTTGGGACAGATCTCCAGCTGCTCCGTTCTGTTTCGGTCGCACATTTGTGCTGCACAGGTGGCTCTCAGATCGAGATCGGCCTTTAGTTATCACTCAGGTCTTCCATCTGACCGAGATTTACACTTTTTCTTTTTTTGGCAAAGCAAAAACACATGGGAACTTACAAAAGTGCAAGAGTCCAGTTTGTGTCATGTTTTTCCTAAGTTAGCTCCATTTGTTGTTTTGGCTCAGCTTGATGAAACAAACTGTACAAACTACCAATGGTTAAGTAAAATGTCAATCAATCATTTTGTCATTGCAATATACAAGACATCACATTTCACACAGTCCTAAAATACTGTATTAACCAGGAATCTCCTATGTATTGTTATTTCTAGGGCAAGAAAGTAAAGTAGTTATCAAGTAATAGTAATCCTATGAGTCAAAAAGTATACGACTCGACTTGGGTTTTAAGTTGTTTGTCCAGTATTTATTTATTTATAGCATCAAATCCTGTAATCTCATCTTTAATCATTTAAAAAAATATATATATATATCATCTTGTTCGTCAATTATCCTTTTCAGACATAGATATTGTCCATTTAAAGTTAATGAAGAGGAAAATGGCTGTTCTCGGCTCACCCTTGTAACGCAGGCTAGAACAAAAACAAATTGGAACATAAAAATGTGCTAAAGTTTAGTTTCAGTCATGCTGTACCTATTTTAGTTTCATTTTAGCCTCGTTGACCTGATTTAGTAATAAAGTCTTGCTGAGGGTGACCCGATTTCCCACATTAAAAACTATGACATAAAGGGAATTAGCGATAGCTAAAAAGTGAATTTTTCCCTCACAAGTTTAACTGTAAAATTAAGATAAAATTGTAAAAGTTCAATGTCGATTAAATTGACAAATAAACCAATAAAAAAGCTCGCGAGCTATGTTTGTCTTTTTATTGGTTAATTCGCCATAGAAACCAAAAGTCATAAGTTTCAAGTAATCATAAAACCCTGCTTCTGGTATGGCACTGGTGAAAAACGGGGACAGATCAATGGCTTTGGAGAAATCAGATGCTTCAAAACTGGGACAGTCCCGGGTAAATTGGGACCGTCCCGGGTAAACTGGGACATCTGGTCACCCTAGTCTTGCTTTGACACAAATTATAAGAATAAAATTGCTTATACTTTTAGTTTAAATGTAATAGAAGCAAACAAACACTTGCATAATTTTGATATTTTCAAGCCATTTCAAGCACTTTTTGTTCAGTGAGTTCCATATTTAGTGTCACAGCTGCCTTGGGGTAGGCCGACGGAGGTTAGGCTGCCAACTGCTAACTCATACACCATACACGAGCAATGTAGTGAAGTGTCTTGCCCAAGGACACAATGACAGTCTGCCTTTCTGTGTAGACTGGGATCGAACCCTTAACCTTAATCAAACCCGACTCTTAATCTAGCCGGTGCCGCTGGCATTTTTATTTGTGGGGCTGCTTTGCTGCTTCAGGACCTGCAGCCTGCTGTCATTGAAGGAATAATCAGTTCTACAGTCGACCAGGAACTCCTGGAGGAGAACGTCCAACCATCAGTTCAAGCCCTCAAGCTCAAGCGCTCTTAGGCCATGAAGCAGAACAAGGATCCCAAACATACGAACACATCCACTTCTGAACAGTTCAAAAAAGAACAAAATCAAAACAGCCCCACACCATGATCCTCCTGCTCCAGACTTCACAGTGAGGATGGATTTTTGATGTTGATGTGCTGATCCATTTCTCTTCCACACATGAAGTTGTGTGTTCCTCCCAAATTATTCAACTTTAGTTTGCGAAAGAGCACTAGGATGCTCCACAGCACTACTGGCAAAATATATTGTGGACTGATTTACCCAAAGTTGAATAGTTTGGGAGGAACACACAACGTCATGTGTGGAGGAAAAATGGAACAGCACCAACATCCAAACCCTCTCCTCACTGTAAATGGGGAGAATCATGGTGTGGGGCTGTTTTGTTGCCTCAGGGTCTGGACAACGTGCTATCATCAATGGAGAAATGAATTCACAAGTTTATCAAGATATTTTGTAGAAAAACCTGAGACATTCACAACAGCGTGGAATATGTAAGTGAACCCTTGTATTAAATATCTGGCTGTCCCTTCTTTTGCAGCAGTAACTGCTTTCCTGTAGTTGCAGATTAGACGCTCACAGCGATCAGGATGAATCTTGGACCATTCCTCTTTACAAAACTGCTGCAGTTCAGCGAGATTCCTGGGTTCACTTACTTTTTCCTCCCTGTCCTGTGAATGTTTACATGTTACGGCCAATAAAAATATGATAACATGTAATTGTTTGGGTGGTATTAGTTTAAGCAGACACTGTTTAATCATTGTTATGATTTTGAGGAGACGAAATGCAGTTCAAAGACTTCTATGGACAGTACAAAATCAAGGACCGTGACGTCGCCCGGTATGGCGCAGCCGGGGCCCCACCCTGGAGCCAGGCCTGGGGTTGGGGCTCGAATGCGAGCGTCTGGTGGTCGGGCCTCTGCCCACGGGGCCCGGCCGGGCACAGCCCGAAGGGACGACGTGGGCCCGCCCCCTCCTGTGGACCCACCACCCGCAGAGGGATCCGTAGGGGTCGGGTGCAGAGAGGACTAGGTGGCAAAGGCGGGTGCCTCGACGACCTGGTCCGCGTGCGCAGCTCCTGGCGTTCGGGACATGGAACGTCACTTCGCTGGGGGGAAGGAGCCTGAGCTTGTGCGGGAGGTTGAGAGATACCGGCTAGATATAGTCGGGCTCACCTCCACGCATAGCCTGGGTTCCGGATCCCAACTCCTGGAGAGAGGCTGGACTCCATTTTTCTGGAGTTGCCCGCGGGGAGAGACGGCGGGCTGGGGTGGGTTTGCTTATAGCCCCCCAGCTCAGCCGCCACGTGTTGGAGTTCACCCCAGTGAACGAGAGGGTCGCGTCCCTACGCCTTCGGGTTGGGGACAGGTCTCTCACCGTTGTCTCGGCCTACGGGCCCAACATCGGTGCAGAGTACCCGGCCTTCTTGGAGTCCCTGGGAGGGGTACTAGATAGTGCTCCGACTGGGGACTCCATTGTTCTACTGGGGGACTTCAACGCCCACGTGGGTAACGACAGTGAGACCTGGACGGGGTGATGGGGAAGAACGGCCTCCCCGATCTGAACCCGAGTGGTGTTCTGTTATTGGACTTCTGTGCTAGTTACAGTTTGTCCATAACGAACACCATGTTCGAGCACAAGGGTGTCCATAAGTGCACGTGGCACCAGGACACCCTAGGCAGGAGGTCGATGATCGACTTTGTAGTTGTGTCATCTGATCTCCGGCCGCGTGTCTCGGACACTCGGGTGAAGAGAGGGGCTGAGCTGTCAACTGATCACCACCTGGTGGTGAGCTGGATCCGCTGGCAGGGGGGAGGAAGCCGGTCAGACCTGGCAGGCCCAAACGTGTTGTGAGGGTCTGTTGGGAACGTTTGGTGGATCCCTCTATCAGTAGGGTCTTCAACTCCCACCTCCGGAAGAGCTTCACCCAGATTCCGAGGGAGGTTGGAGACATGGGCTGTTTCCCAATTGCAAGGATCCATCCTCCGTTTGTCCACTTCGTTGACATCCTCGGTGGTGGGCTCCTCCCAAACGGAGGCGAGTGTCCTCGTACCGCCGGATTTAAATTTTGAGCTCAATTGGAACGGCCTCCGGAGCGAGCGGCTGCGTCATGTCACGTGTCAAATCATATAATAAAATGTCAATCCATGCTTATTAAAAAGACTGTTTTATGAATAAAAGCTGTTTATAAACTGGTTTTGGTTGGATGTCTTACTGTTTGAACATTTTGGCCTGAATAAAATAACAAAACTTCTGCAAGGATTTGTAAGAAATTCAATTAAAATATCAAATATATTTAGCAGGTCCAGTTTATCACTAATCGCCTTCAATTGCACAACAACCATAGGCCTGATTTATCAATAAATAGGCCTATTTATTAGGCTTTTCATTAACTTTATGTAAACCACTTTTTTTACATCTTTACTTGCTTACAACACGTCTACTAATAATTTTATTATTACAATTATGTTTTGCACTAATGTGGAACAAAACTTCAAACTAATAAAGTTTTGGAAAAAAAAAACAGTGTTGCAGTGCATCATGGGTAATTTCAGCTCTCCGAGGCTGCGGAGGATCCACCGGTGCATCCTTCGTAAATGAGCCAAACGGAGGAGTCGAGCTGCGAGGAGGCGAGTGGTCTGAGTGAATTGGAACACCACTTGGCGGCGCTGTGATGACGTGAATTACGTCCGAAGTGGTCGAGACGCCGAGGATCCTCGCAATTGGGAAACAGCCATGGAGTCCGAGTGGACCATGTTCTCCTCCTCCATTGTCGATGTGGCTGCTCGCAGTTGTGGCTGTAAGGTCTCTGGTGCCTGTCGCGGCGGCAATCCCCGAACCCGGCTGGTGGCGCCCGGAAGTAAGGGATGCCGTCAAGCTGAAGAAGGAGTCCTACCTGGCCTTGTTGGCTTGTGGGACTCCGGAGGCAGCTGAGAGGTACCGGCAGGCCAAGCGTGCTGCAGCTCGTGCAGTCACAGAGGCAAAAACTCGGGTCTGGGAGGAGTTCGGAGAAGCCATGGAGGAGGACTATCGGTCGGCCTCGAAGAGATTCTGGCAAACCATCCGGCGCCTCAGGAGGGGGAAGCAGTGCTTCACCAACACTGTTTACAGTGCGGGCGGGGAGCTGTTGACCTCGACTGGGGATGTGGTCGGGTGGTGGAAGGAGTACTTCGAGGATCTCCTCAATCCCACTGTCACGTCTTCCGATGAGGAGGCAGAGGCTGGGGACTCGGAGGGGGTTCGTCCATCACCCAGGCTGAAGTCACTGAGGTGGTTAGAAAGCTCCTCGGTGGCAAGGCCCCGGGGGTGGATGAGATTCGTCCCGAGTACCTTAAGTCTCTGGATGTTGTAGGGCTGTCTTGGCTGACACGTCTCTGCAACATCACGTGGCGGTTGGGGACAGTGCCTCTGGATTGGCAGACCGGGGTGGTGGTCCCTCTCTTTAAGAAGGGGGATCGGAGGGTGTGCTCCAATTACAGAGGGATCACACTTCTCAGCCTCCCCGGTAAGGTCTACTCCAGGGTGCTGGAGAGGAGGATCCGGCCGATAGTCGAACCTTGGATTCAGGAGGAACAATGCGGTTTCCGTCCCGGTCGTGGCACACTGGACCAGCTCTATACCCTACATTCGTGGGAGTTCGCCCAACCAGTCCACATGTGCTTTGTGGATTTGGAGAAAGCGTTCGACCGTGTCCCTCGTGGTGCCCTGTGGGGGTGCTCCGGGAGTATGGGGTCCGGGGCCCTCTGCTAAGGGCTGTCCGTTCCCTGTATGACCGCAGCAGGAGCTTGGTTCGCATTGCCGGCAGTAAGTCAGACTTGATTCCGGTGCGTGTTGGTCTCCGCCAGGGCTGCCCTATGTCACCGGTTCTGTTCAGTACCTTTTATGGACAGAATTTCTAGGCGCAGCCAGGGGCCGGAGGGTGTCCGGTTTGGGAACCTCAGGATCTCATCTCTGCTGTTTGCAGATGATGTTGTTCTGTTGGCTTCATCAAATCAGGACCTCCAGCGCGCACTGGGGCGGTTTGCAGCCGAGTGTGAAGCGGCCGGGATGAGGATCAGCATCTCCAAATCTGAGGCCATGGTTCTCCACCGGAAAAAGGTGGCTTCCCCGCTTCAGGTCGGTGGGGAGTCCTTACCTCAAGTGGAGGAGTTCAAGTATCTCGGGGTCTTGTTCACGAGTGAGGGACGGATGGAGCGTGAGATCGATAGACGGATCGGTGCAGCGTCAGCAGTGATGCGGTCGCTGTATCGGACTGTTGTGGTGAAGAGGGAGCTGAGTCAGGGGGCAAAGCTCTCGATTTACCGATCGATCTACGTTCCCACCCTCACCTATGGTCATGAGATCTGGGTAATGACCGAAAGGACAAGATCGCGGATACAAGTGGCCGAAATGAGTTTCCTTCGCAGGGTGGCTGGGCGCACCCTCCGAGATCGGGTGAGGAGCTCAGTTACCCGGGAGGAGCTCGGGGTAGAGTCGCTGCTCCTTCACGTCGAAAGGAGCCAGCTGAGGTGGCTAGGGCATCTGTTCCGGATGCCTCCTGGTCGCCTCCCTCGGGAGGTGTTCCAGGCATGTCCTATTGGGAGGAGGCCTCGTGGAAGGCCCAGGACACGCTGGTGGGACTATGTCTCCGAGCTGGCCTGGTGTCGCCTCGGGGTCCCCCAGAACAGCTGGAGGAGGTGTGCGCGGATCGGGAAGTCTGGGCATCTCTGCTGAGACTGCTGCCCCCGCGACCCGGCCCCGGATAAAGCGGAAGAAAATGGATGGATGGATGGATGGATGATTTTGAGTAAGATCAGACCACATTTTATGACCAATTTAGTCAGTAATGTGAGAAATTCCAAAGCGTTCACACATACATTTTCCTCCCACTGTAAATGAGATGCTGTGGTGTGACCTTAAAAGGGCAGTTCATGCACAAAAACTCTCCAATGTGGCTGAGTTAAACTAATTAAAGAAGAGTGGGCTAAGCAGTTATTGCAAACTCTTGACTTCAGTTATTGATGCAAAGAGCGGCCCAGTCAGTTATTAAGTTCAGGGGGCGTTGACTTTTTCACACTGGGCCAGAGAGTTTGGGATCTTTCTTTCTCACAATAAATGTGATAATCATTTGCAAACTGTATTGACTGGGAAAGTCCTTGATGATCAAAATCATTTAAGTGTGGTAAATATAAAGAAATGTATGAAATCTGAAAGGGGCATGTACTTTTTTTTACTGAACGTTATATTCGTTTATTACAGATCTTAACAAAGGAGGAGGGCTTTTGTTTTTAAATTTAAGACAAAATCAGTGTGAAGAGTAGGTACAAAAACATTCTCCACATGTCAGCTGTTCGCTCTGTAACAACTGCAGCCTCCGAGCCATCAGACCCCCCAGGATCCTGACCCCCCCCCCCCTCCCCCCTCCCTCTGCACCATGCTCTGGACCAGGACCCGCCCACAGACCAGACTAAACTGGGTCCACAGTCTATCAAAGGGTTCCTCTTTTGGCTCCGACACATTTGTCTGATCATCTGCCGGAGCTGGATCAATCATGGCCGAGTGAGTACAGACAATTCATCTTTATGTTTTTACATGTGGAAACTTTTATTTGTATTTTCTTCTGTTCTTTTGCATCTTAAAAGAACAATTCCTAAACACTTTTCCCCGCAAAGGAAGTAGAAACAATCTTTTTTAAAGCAAAAAGCAGGAATCCACCATTATATTGTACAATACAACTTCATTTGTTCACATTAAGGTCTGACTGAACTTATTCAAAACGTGAAAATGTCTGGGCAGAGATTTGAGATTTGAGCAAATGAAATTTACAAATGTATACTTTCCATTAAAAAATTGAGTTTTATAAAATGTAATGAACAGTGTTGGGTATAAACAGAATACAGGTACAGTGTTTAGAATCGTATTCAGAATGTTATTTTGAGTAACTGTATTCTGGTACAAATTCTCTTTCATTTGAGGGTAATTAGTTACTTTCCAAAAATCATATGAATAAATTAAAGTTTAGATTATTGCACAACATTAATAATAAACCAAAGATTAAAACGGTCAGAGAAAGGTTTCGCTCTGCAGTGCTTCACTTTTCAGTCATTTATTTTTTAATACTTACCACATATTCCTTGGTTCATGCAAACAATGCACACGTGCACTATTATGTTTACAATATCGGGTTTACCTTCAATGTCAGGAAATGTGCGAAAATTAGGAATTATTTGGGAAAAAATTAGGAGAAGAAATGTGTTATAAAGAAATTGGGGGAAATGGGGCAAACATTCTGAAAAAAATGGGGGGGGGAAATGGAGGGAAATCTAGAGAAAATATTTGTTAGAAAATTTGCAAAAATGGGGACAAATTAGGACAAATATGTTTATTTGAGCTGAAACAACCAACCACTTCCTTTAATGCTGTCCCTGGACCAACAGCGTCAAACAAAACTGTAATTTTTTTTCGGTACCTGCTTTTGATACTTGCCACCGGTATCATATAACAGTACCCAGCCCTTATACAGTGACGTCACAGAATACAGAAACACAGCTTGGATCCAGGCGTCTGGCTCTGTCCCAGGTGTTGGAGCTGGAGTCCTCCTCGTCTCGTCTGTTGATGGCCGGGCGCATGGATCTCTCCTAAATGGCTTCCTTAACCCTTCTCTCAAACCACTGCTGCTCTTTGTCCAACAGACGTGTGTCTCTGTCCTCAAGAGAGTGGCCCGGCTCCTCCATGTGCAGATACACAGCAGAGGTTGGGCCTGAAGACAACAGCTCTGAGGACGCTGTCTGGATGGGCAGCGAGACTGTCAGCTCTTCTTTAAAGTAAGTACAGTACTGTTTTTGAGTTTTAATCATCTCCCTGGATGACTGAGAAACCACACTGTTTTAAGTAGGATGTACACTGTACGTATATGCCACATTTATACATAAATATAACGCACATACGTAAATGTGAAAGAAAGTATTCCAAGTATTTACAATACAGTAGTACTCTGATTATACAAAGTAACGGAATATGCTACAAGATACATTTGAAGGCGTGTATTCAGTATTCAGTACCTAAATTCAAAGTATTCTCCCGACACTGATACTAAAGTTATGGTTCAAATGAAACTTACATGGCTCTTTTCTCTTCTTTTGTAGACTATATGATTTTAGCTAATATGAGTCTATGGACAATGTTCCCTTGTGCCAGGAACAAGGTGAATTTCCATGACAACCGTGAATTTATGGTATTCCATCCTGATATCTATTAAGCAAGAAGTCTGTGGTCCCTGAAGACCAAGAAAACCCAAGTGGCTGCTCCCTGTGTTTAAATAATAATCTTACAAAACATTTTTTTTTTTTCATTTTTCATATTGTCCCTGACTTTTTCCTTTTGCGTTTTTGCATTTATGTTTTAATATGTGTACATCACGTCGACTGTGTTGTTTTTAAAGTGCTTTAAATGATGTTAGATTAGATGGGAGGTCTGAGGGCTGCATTTAGTCCACCCAGGCCACACTTTGTTCACCCTGATTTAGATGATGTCTTTTATTATTATCTTTTAGGACCAAGATGCCCCTGTCTCGGAGGAACTACCTTAAGGTAAAAGAAGAGTCCGTCCCGCTTCAGTTTCACACGTGCTCATTGGGCTCATGTGTTTCTCATTGCTTTGTGTTTCAGAGCCTCCTGCTGCAGATCGGACAGTCTCTGGTGGAGCAGGAGGCTCAGAGACTTGAGCGGGAGAAACAGAGTTATGTGGACGAGAACTGCCCCTCGCTGTCTGTGCCCCACAGCGTCCAAGAGCTGCAGGTGAGTGAGGCGGTCTAAACAGGGCCATTTCCGGGACGGACGGGTGCTTCCGCAGTCTACGGTCCGGGCTGCTCTGCACCAAACATTAAAACAGTGAAACAAATAACCAATGTAATGTCTAAATAAGCAGTCAGCAGCGAATGGAAATTATTAAAGCTGTTTCCTGTTGGGCACTGCGAGGATACAAAAGTGACATTTCTGGTTAGGAAAGCATATTCACGAACTACATTACACAATAGGTATTACATCCCTTACAGACTGAGGAGTTGTTACAGAGCGGCAGAGACATGAAACAACATAAAAACGTGATAATAAACAAGAGGTTTCTCTATCTCTTTGTCCATCACGGTCCAACTGCTTCAACACAGCCCCACAGCGCCACCCGTCGGTCACTCACATAGTGGTCTGGAGCGGGTTTTAGAATGGGCTTAAAGTGATAGTCTGTTTGCAAAGTGAGGAGAGATAGAGTGAAATTGTCAAGTAAAGTCCTTCCTTGAAGCAGAAAGCCCTTCTTGAGCCGTATTCGCAGGGGATTAGAATTACCTCGAGACCTCAGGAAGAAAGTAAATATTACTGACGTCCTCGGAGTTTCTAGTCTTGTGCGGATCTGCCATGTCAATTTGGAAGGTAAGAATTTTACCTGTAGGGTAATTCTGCAAACTCCGAGTTTGGAAAGTTTTTAACCAGCGTAGTAAAGTAAGGGTGATTTAAAACATCTTTTTACCAATATATTGATGTCTGCATTTAAGCTACAGTATAGTAATAATATTGTGCTATCAAAGCATTAGGCCTGTTTCACACCGCACACGGATTCGTGAACGAATTCGTTTTCGAATCCCTCTCCGCGTGCATTCGCAAGCCGCGCTTCAAGTGGCGTCCTGTTGTGCAGATGAGAAAGCTCTTGTGTGTACAGACTAGCGCCGAGGCGGCGCACAGGGAGTCGGCACGCGCCGCTGCCGCCTCCGCTCCTGAAACCAAAAATGGAACTCGAGCGCATTTTTTCCACGTGTAGGCTGCGTAGCGAAGCGACTTTCAGCACCAAATGTGCAAAAATCACTTTTATGAAGCAATTTCACGTCTATCCAATCGTGTACTTGGAATACATAAGGAAATATAACTTTAGGCGTATTAATAACATCATTTTCCAGGTACTACTACATTTAGATTTTATTTTCATATGCATAAAACACATTTTGCACTTTAAGGAGACATATCAGCTGTATTCCTATCTTATATTTAATAGTGCTGCTTTAGAATGAACCACGAGGAGTTGTTTTGAGTCCAATACTACTCCAGGCTCTTCGCCTGCGCTCCGTGGCAGTCTGAATACATGCGCGAGGTAGAGGTAGTTTGGCTGGAAAGGGCGCTCGGCTCTGGGGTCCGCGTGCGGTCTGAAAGAGGCCTTACTCCGACCTAAATTCTGTTTTTTTTATCCATTTAAAAAGTATAAAATAGAAAAACTACAGCGACAAGACGTGAACCGGAAGTACAGCCCCATTGTCATGGCAACGTTAGACAGACCAACATAGAGACTCAAGGAAAGTTTGGAGCAAAGTTTAGACAGAGGAGGCTGTTTCAGAGCGAACGGATTAGAGGAGAAAGGAAAGTGCTGCTTTTGAGAAGAGCTGAATCCCACAGACCTGACGCTGATGTCATTAGCCTTTCTCGCTAAAGCAAAGCTCACATAGACAATCCTTAGAGTTAGCGCTTGCATTACAAATGAATTAAAGGCTTGTTGTCATCATTCAGTGTTCATTAGCTGTCCATCATTTCTGGAAAAAAGTCAGTAAAAAATTAGTGAATTACTGACTACTGATTGCTGATCCTGTGCAAATGCACATAAAAATTACCTGACGTCCCCCGGTAATTCTAATCCCGTGCAAATAGGGCTTTAGTTTTCAAAATGAGGAGAGCAGGAACAGAATTTTCCAAAGTAAACAATCAAGCTCCTCCCCCTCTCCTCCTGATTGGACCTGACAAGGCTGGTTCACAGGAAAAGCTTGTCTCATTGGTCAACGCGGGAGGATACTAGGCTCTGATTAGTCGCTGAGAGTCGCTGAGCTCCGGGAAGGAGGGACTTAACAATGTATATTATCACTTACTTTACATCAAACTGCAAGACCAGGTGGTCGATTTTTCACATTTTATAAAATCCATCCATCCATTTTCTTCCACTTGTCCATTGCCGGGTCGTGGGGGCAGCTGTTGGAGCTGCACCAGCCCCTATGGCTCCTCCTGCAGGTGGTGGGTCCACAGAAGGACGGCCTCATGGTTCTAACCGGGCCTCTTGGTTTCTCATAAGGGGCTTCTGAACCGCTCTTTGTCTGACCCGTCACCTAGGACCTGTTTGCCATGGGAGACCCTACCAGGGCACGAAGCCTCCGACAACAGAGCTCCAGGATCATTCAAGGTCAAGGTCAAGGTTTATTTATAAAGCACATTTAAAATACAGTTGACACTGCCCAAAGTGCTGTACATGTTTCAGTGAGAGACAAATATATATACACACACACGGTACAAAGTAACAACATAGAATGCTCAACTCAGCTCGCGTTGAAAGCCAACGCATAGAGGCGTGTTTTTAAGAGTGACTTAAAGCTCTCAACAGATGAGGCTGATCGAATGCTCAAAGGGAGCTTGTTCCAAAGTTTGGGTCCAGCGACCGCAAATGCTCTGTCACCTCGGGTTTTTTCTTAGAGCGGGGACAGGTTAAAAGCTGTTGGTCGCATGACCGCAGGGCTCTCACAGGAGAATACAAAGTCAACATTTCAGACAGATACTCTGGAGCCAGGCCATTCAGTGATTTAAAAACCAACAATAGGATTTTAAATTGTATCCTGAAGGGAACCGGGAGCCAATGAAGAGACTGTAGCACGGGCGTGATGTGGTCATAGCGCCTGATGCCTGTCAGGAGCCGTGCAGCTGCATTCTGTACTAGTTGCAAACGACGAATGGATGCAGCATCAAGACCGTGGTACAGAGAATTACAATAGTCCAGACGTGTAGAGATGAACATGTGGACTAATTTTTCCAGCTGATTAGAAGGCAGATATGGTTTTACTTTAGCAATCAATCGAAGCTGAAAGAAGCTTATTTTAACCACAGAGCTGATTTGTTTGTCAAATTTAAAAGAGCTGTCAATCATGACTCCAAGATTTTTTACATGGGAGCTGAAGGGAACACCGAGATCAAGGGTCTGTTCAGTACTGCATAACATAACAATTTCAGTCTTGCTCTCGTTTAAGTTAAGGAAGTTTAGCTTCAGCCAGTCTTTCACTTCCTGGAGGCAACTCTGCAGAGACTGCATAGAACTGCTTTCTGACTTAAGAGGCATGTAAATTTGGACATCATCGGCGAAGCAATGAAAGGAAATGTCATATTTTCTAAAAATCGAGCCCAGTGGCAGCATATACAGGGAGAACAAAGCTGGGCCTAGAACAGAGCCCTGGGGAACTCCACAGGTGAGAGGGGCTTATGCTGATGAGAAAGGGCCAAAGCTCACGGAGAACTGCCTTCCTGTGAGGTAGGACCGAAACCATTTTAAAACCGTGTCCTTAATCCCAACACAGGATTCCATGCGTGATAATAAAATCTCATGATCCACTGTATCAAAGGCTGCAGTGAGATCTAGAAGCACTAAGACAGCTGCCTGGCCAGAGTCTGCTATTAAAAGCAAATCATTAAAAACTTTTAAAAGAGCAGTTTCTGTGCTGTGGCACGATTTAAAGCCAGACTGGAATTTCTCCGTAATTTTATTTGAATCCAGATAGGATTGCAGCTGAGAGAAGACCACTTTCTCTAGTACCTTTGACAAAAAGGGCAACTTGGATATCGGTCTATAGTTAGACAGCACTGAGGGATCCAAGTTATGCTTTTTAAGGAGAGGCTGGACAACAGCATGCTTAAACACCTCAGGAACACAGCCGGAGTTCAAAGAGGAGTTTATCAACTTTAAAATACATGGCCCAACAGACTCAAAAACACTTTTTAAAAGTTTAGGGGGAAGGCTGTCATGAGGGCATTCAGAAGGTCTTAGGGCTTGAGTCACTTTCGAGAGTTCTGAGAGGGACACCGGCTCAAAGTGACTGAAACCTACTGGACAAATATTACAAACAGCAGGATCAGTAACAGCGTCAACAACAGTACACGAAGACCGGATTTTGGAAATCTTGTCGGTAAAAAAGAGTTAAATGTTTCACACAGTGTGACACTCGGATCAATGGCAGGTGTTACAATGGGATTTACCAGCCTATTCAATACATTAAAAAGCACTTGTGGTCTATGGCTATTGACAGACACAAGGTTACACATGTATTGTGATTTTGCAGATTTTACAGCCCTCTGATAGTCCGCAAGGGAGTCCCTGAGGATATCCAGAGAGACATGGAGCCTATCTTTTTTCCATTTTCGCTCGGCCTGACGGCATTTGCGTCAGAGCGCACGAGTACAGTCATTAAGCCATGGCTCTCCAGCAGCCTTCGGCCGTCTAAGTTTAAGGGGAGCAACGGAGTCAAGTGTCCTGGTGCATGTGAGATCGAACAACCTAGTTAGTTCATCGATATGTACATGGTCATCCAAGTTAAGAAGCTCAGAGGCATCAAAAGCAACAGTAAAGTGCACTGGTGTCAATAACGTCATTGAGCGTCTTTGACGCGCAGGGATGCTTTGTTTAAAATGGGAACAGGGCAAAGTAACAGTAAACAAAATAGGTGAATGGTCAGATATACATGTGTCACCAATTTCTGTGACACAGACATTCAACCCATATGATAAAACCAGATCTAAAATGTGGCCCTTCTCATGTGTGGGTCCAGACACCGATTGGATTAAGTTAAACGAGTCAACAACACTTAAAAAGTCCTAGTTCAGGCTCAAACCCCTCCACCACGTTAAGGTGGCGGTCCCAGGAGGGGACATTTTATAAAATGTGTAATACATTTAGGCTTCCAGACTATCACTTTAATCAAACTTCTCTCAAGTGGCCTTTCATGTTCAAGAGGGGTAATTCACGCTCGTTTCCTGGCCAAAACGGGAGACTTGCCAGCTATGCTAACCTTGTAACAATTGCCACCCAGGCTACTGCAGGTGGCTGCATGTTCTCGCGAGGCTAGTGACAGAGTTCAGTTTGGAGAGAGATTCGTGGGACGGCAGGAAAAAGGGGTGAAATATAGTAGATTCCCGGCCAAAACAGGAGACTTGACGGCTACAGACTAAACCAGGACTAAAGCAGGATAAATCTTATGTCTCGCTTCCAGGAGCTGTGCAGGAAGTTGCATAAAGAAATCGATCTTGTGGACGAAGAACGCTACGACTTGGAGATCAAAGTCACCAAATCGGACAAAGAGGTAAAAACAGATGTTAAAGTATAGTTTCCTGTCGACCTGATCCAGTCCGTATCAAACTGCGTGAATGAATCAAAACACCACTGTTTTTGACAAGGGACAAGTTTAGCTCCAAAAAGTTAATTTGTATGATACGTCCCCATTGTAACCTGAGTAAAGCATAATATGTCCTGATCTTCAGATCGATGGCCTGAAGATCAAGTTGCAGGAGCTGAATGGCCGGTTCCAGAAACCGGTACTGAGGAAGGTGCGGATGTCGGCGGACGCCATGTTGGCCGCACTGCTCGGTTCCAAACACAAAGTCTCTATGGACCTGAGAGGAAACCTGCGGCAGGTTAAGAAGGCAACCAAAGAGGAGGTGAGAAGTTGGAAGTTTAGCTTAATTATTTTGTTGAACAGGGACAGTGTGCAATATACATTAACCTAAAAAAGGACAGATGCATTGTACCAGGTGGTCAGTAACAAAGTAAATTTACTTTTTTTCATATTTTGGAGGATCTGTACTTTACTTGAGTAGTATTTTTGTTGAGAACTTATTACTTTTACTCCACGACATTTGAAAGATAAATACCATACTTTCCACTAGATTTCTATAAAGGCTCTAAAGTAAAAAAGTTAATTTGTCCATGTGTTTTGTTTTTTAAAAGCCTTAAAATGCGCACTCCAGAACAGTAGGTGGTGCTGTGCAGCTGTACTGCCAAGTACCACTGACAGATTCAGATTCAGTTAATTATCCATTTGTAGTATAAAATCAAATCACATGGGAAGAAATGTGCAAGTAGCTCAAAGTGCACTGTCAACACATAAAAGAACATTACACAACATAAAAACAAACAAATGCCACATAAAAATATACAACGTACGGATAAAATACTATAAAATAATACTCACATGGCTCGTTGCATGTTGTGGCTACGCTAGTCCCTCTAACCTGAAGTTGTGAGCGCCAGTACTTCCTGCTCGTATTTATTTCTATTAAGATTAACTTAGGCCCATTCGAATAAGCATATTTTCTAAAGATTACATGATGGACAGTGAGATCCTGGTAAATGATCACTTACTGCGTGTTAACAACTTGCTGTAGGATGTAAATAGTTCAGCAGAGGAGACACCTGTGTTTATGAAGGTCAGAGAGTTTGACTTGAAGCTAAAGGCTAACATTCATTTCACGCATTATACAATTTTAAATAGTGCCGCAAATGCTAACTAATCTGCATAAAAACAATCATCTTGTCTATAGTTTTAATTTTATACAGGAATTTATTTGTATCAAATATTTTATTGCATGTTTAGCTTTATGACAAACTATCTGACCTTTATAAACACAGGCGTATCATCTGAACTATTTATAACCTACAACAATTTTTTAAGTAAATGATCATCTACCAGGAACCTGGCGTTCAGAATTTTAGGTCAGAGGAACTAGCATAGCCACATTGTGCAACACGCCACGTTTTCACGCCACGTTTTATTTTTCCTAACAATTAAATAGGTTTGTACTTTCTGAATGCTTGAGAATCTTCTTTAACCAATACATCAGTACTTTTATTTAATAATTTGACAGAGCAACTTTTATTGGAGTAATATTTTGATAGGTTGTACTGCATCTGTACTTATACTTAAGTACTGAACGAAGTGCCAAAGAAGTCACCACCCTCCTGCTTTAATAACTACCGCCCAGTAGCACTCACTCCAATTCTTATGAAGTGCTTCGAGCGGCTCGTCGTGGACCACATCAAGTCTGTTCTCCCTCCCACCCTGGACCCATACCAGTTTGCTTATCGGTCCAATCGCTCAACTGAAGATGCCATCTCCACTGCGCTTCATTCAGCCCTAACTCACCTTGAAACAAAGGACTCCTACGCAGTGGCGGGCCGTGGGGTTTCAGTCAGGGCCTTCAATATCAACCTGGGTTCACGCAGTCAAACGCATACGAACTGATCGACAATAGACGTATGGGTAAAACTGCCTTTTTGCGTGGCACTTGTTCGCTAAAGGATGTATCAACAACGCAAACCAAAGCAGCGGTGCCTCCGCCCCCAAACAAAAGCAAACACGTTTGAGAACACTCGTACTAGAATATGGAAACACACGACACATGACAGGCGGAGACGATCGCTTTATAACGTGGAAATTTTAGGAGATGTTTTGTTGACAGAGCGAAACATCCAGAGATCAACTCAAATGCAAAATCCACCGTAATAAAAATATACTAAACTTACAGTTTGGTGCTATGTGAGATGTTTTTTTAGTGCTCGTAGTCCTGTACCTGTTCCCTGTCCGAGTCCCAGCGCAGCTGATGTGGGGAAACTCTTCTCCTGTTCGGGGAGCCAAGCGTCTACGTCCCGCTGTCGGTCCCGCTGCTTTGCTATTGAAGCTCTTCATGAGGAAGGGGCGCCAAAATCCGTGATCAATAAATCCACTTCATTGGGATATTTCCAAGAGGAATATCCGGTTCACTTCTGATTTCCTGGAATGTCTTGCCCATGCGCGGTTACATTAGTGGTTTTCCCAGGCGAACAATACGTAGGGGAAGCTTCTGAGATACTGAAGGCCCTGGGGGGCCGTACTGTCAGTGTATATTGAATTCTGATTGGCTGATAATTCTGTCAGTCACGCTGGCTGTCAATCATATGTGCCGCCTGACAACACGGGGCCTGCAGAATCTGTGGAGAAGGCCCTGAGGAGGAGCAGCTCGCCAGAGGTGTTTAAGGCACTTTTTGAGTAGGAAATTACAGTTACACATCAACAAAATCAATATAAGCGACTCAACTGTACATTATATAAATAAATTAGAAATTAAATATACTATTAAAACATTTTACACTTTTTTGTTTTCCTCATTTGGCCAGGGCTAGCAGAGAAGGCCCTGCTGGCCCTGACGGCACACCACTGCTCCTACGTTAGAATGCTGTTTTTAGACTTTAGCTCAGCATTCAACACTATAATCCCACAGCAGCTAATACACAAACTGCTCCACCTGGGGATCAACACATCACTGTGCAACTGGATGCTGGACTTTCTGACGGGGAGACCACAGGCTGTACGTGTCAGCAGAAAATCCTCCAGAACCATCACACTGAACACGGGGGCTCCCCAAGGCTGTGTGCTGAGCCCCCTCCTGTTCACTCTGCTGACCCATGACTGTGCTCCAAAGTACGACTCAAACCTCTTCATCAAGTTTGCAGACGACACAACAGTGGTGGGTCTCATCAGCAACAGAGACGAGTCAAACTACAGGAGCGAGGTGGGCAATCTGGCCATGTGGTGCACACAGAGCAATCTCTCTCGCAAGAGATTGTTGTGGACTTTCGAAGAGCGCGGGTCCAGCATGCTCCTCTAACAATCAACGGTGCTGCAGTGGAGAGGGTGACCAGCACTACGTTCCTGGGTGTGCACATCACAGAGAACCTTTCCTGGACCATGCACACTACCTCACTGGTCAAGAAAAGTAATCAGCATCTCTACTTTCTCCGCAAGTTAAGAAGAGCTAGAGTCCCAGCCTCCGTTATGTGCAACTTCTACAGAGGGACTATAGAGAGCATCCTGACCTCCAACTCCCTTTTGGTCAATAATTTAACTTTTTAAACACTTTTTTGTGATTATGCAGTGGGGGAAGAAAATCTTATTTATATAAGATGCCCTGTACAACAACACCAATCCGGTTGATAACAGTTAATCGATAGGCTAATCGTTTGATAAAATATGTTTATAAAGATAAAGTTGTCAATTATTGGATTGAATTGAGCAGAGTGTGCTTCCCTAATTTAAACTAATAGATATTTATTGTAAACTTGAATCTTTTCTTGTTTTTTGTTTTTTGTTCCTAAGGAGAAGCACGCCACGGACTGGAGGAAGAATCTCGAGGACAAGGCCGGGATGGACGGCAGGAAGAGGATGTTCGAAATGGAGGCCTGAAGTGGCAGACATCTTGTTTTTATGTGTATTATGTTCAGCTGTGTTTTTTATAACATTATAACGTAGGTCAACAGCTTTTCTGTTTCAAATAGGCTACTGCAGTTTCTTTTTGTTTTGTTTTTGCTGAAACCTCTTTTTGGATCTCTTGAATATAAAATAAATTGGATTTGGACTCAAAATGTGTTCTTTTTTTATCTTATTATTTAATTTCAGAATCTCTTTTTCAGGGGAGCCCTTGCCCAAGGGGACACTCCACTGTAGATGGTTTAGTGAGAGAGGAATGAGGCATCTGGACAGATCATGCAAACACAGAATCACCCCACCAACATAGATGTCTAACTCGGGACCGTTTGTTTGTTTGTTTTGTATACTTTATTGTCCCCGTAGGGTAATGCTAAGTGATGCTAATCACTGCACAGCCCAGTGCCCAGTGAAACATCAGCATAAGCGCCAATCCCAAGGGTGCTGCAGGGCTGGAGCATCCACTCAAATCTTTGGGCACCCAGGTGAATTTGCCCTAATTACAAAATGTTTAAATAAATTTAGCCTGACCTGTATAAAGCTTCTACTCCGTTTCTCGTTTAGCTCCGTAGGTAGAATGCCGGGCTCATTACCACAAGTTTGTGAGATCGATCCTGACCCCTTCTTTTTTTTTTTTTTTGACTGGGCACCCACTGGGAAGAACATAAATCGGCGCCTATGAACATCAGTGATCCGAACAACCTTCTCCAACCTGACTATTAAAATTAAAGTCATTAAAATCATAATTTGAATGGTTAATAAAATATTAAAGAACATCAATCAATATAACGCATATTATAAATGTAATTCTTTCACGATGTTTCTATCGACTTCTTTTCCAGAAGCTTTGGGGATCCACTTTGGAAGCTTTAGTAAATTATTGCCCCCCAAAAAGTATTGTTATTATTACAATATTTAATCTCTTAACCCTCACCTTAACCGAGCACATTTTCTCCAATCAAACTTTAAACTTTATTTATAGTTTGGCATTACCCAAATCTCAAAGTTACTTGAACAAAGCGTCAAAACAGTGACAAAAACGAGGATAAAAAAAATCAACAAAAAAGTGCAGGAAAAGCAACAATAGCATAGTAATAAAAAACGACAAAAACTAAAAAGTGACAAAAACATGACAAAATAGCGATGAAGAAAGCAACAAAATGACAAAAACAACAAAGAGACGAAACATGACAAAAAGAGGTTAAAAAGACATTTATCGAATAATTGTCATCATCAAATTATGCAAATGACGTATCAGCCAGATTTATTTATTTAATTTCGCGTGTAGTAAAAAAATAACTTTAGTCTAGAAACATTGCATTTTTTAAATTCAAAACTAAAAACTCACCTTAAATAAACTTTATGACAAATAAAAAATAAAAAGGGAGGCGAATTTCCAGTTCCGGGTGAAGTTTGCTGCAAAGGCAAGCCCCCTACTCTCCCCACCCCTCATAAAACAGAATTAAATGACGAATAATATAAAACGTAGGCCCTCGAAACAAGCACATTACCCCTTGGATTCTGCGGTTTATTAATTTGTCCGACCGCAGAGACTGAACCGCTGCTTTTATCGCACAACCTCCAGAGCCGCACCGTTTCTTCGAGGTTAGCATTAGCCTGTTAGCATCTCCTCCATCTCTGCCTCTGCACTTCTGCGCCACTTCACCGGTAATAAACCCTGGCTTTTCTTCACACTTTACACCTAACAATGCTTACCACATGCTAAACTCATCGTTGTCGAGTTAAAACTAAATAGCACTCGTATTTTAGGGGGGGTTTATGGTGATAATCGTTACGTTTTGGGTATCGCTGGAATGTTAGCTTGATGCTAACGCTGTCAAAATACATGTCACATTATTTTTTTGCACCATGAATGCTTGGGCTTTGTACGCTTATTAGAAGAAAAACAAGCGTTGTGAGACATCACCACACGAAGTCAATCTGCAAATCTCCTGAAACGCATTGTATTTATTAAAATAGCATGCATCTAGTCTCTGAGATTGACAGAAATAAGCTTTAACGACAATGTTAGCACGATTGCAAACAGGAGCTCCACGCCATCTAAAATATGAGTTGTTGTGTCTGCTTTTGTATTCCTATAACGTTGTAATTTTTCTAAAGATTTAGGTTTCAAAGATGCTTCCTCCAACCACTAACAAGGTGTAGTGAAGACAGCAAATCAATGGGCAAAAACAAATCAGTTTCAGTGGGAACTCATCTTAAGATTTAAATTAATATACTTCCCTGACCTAGAGCTGCTTGATTGAGATTTGATTATTGTCTGTGGCAGGTGGAATGAGCAGGATTATAAGAATAATTTCTCTCTAAACCTCAGTTTCTCATGGTTGGTTGAGAGCTACACCCAAAGTGAAGAATGTGGTGTTTACTTCCACACCGTTGATCTCTTGTCTTGAAGCAAAGGTGTAGGGAAAGGATTTACATAGTCGAGTAGTGTTTTGTTTAGCATTTTAGGCCACAGATTATTCAAACTCCAGCAAGTCAAGTTTAGTTATTGTTGGATATGATTCATATCCAAACTGGGGACCCCCAACTTTCATTCTAATGGGGGATTTTAATGGGTAATTTTGTTAAATGATCTTGGAGATATGTTACTGGAACACTACTGTATTATTGTATTTAAAATTTTGGAGCTGTACAAACAAGTTATATCATATGTGCACAGAAAATACTTTTTTGTGAATCATTTTTTGCATCATACAGCAAAGAAAAGAAATAACTCTTAAGGCAGAAAACATTGATCTTATAGTTGGTCACTTGCAACAGGTTCTTGAGTATAAATACCCAATAATAGTAGCTAAGAGTTTTGTGATTACCAAACCAATACCGTCCACTGGATCACATCATTCTCTTTTGTGCATGTTGTGCCGTCTGCATGAGGATTTTTTTTTTTTTTTTTTGCATGTTTTCATTACATTTTTTAATCACTTTCTGGTAATTGTTGTGTCATTTTATTCCGTGATCTTGGACCTGGGATGCTCTGAGGCGTTCATGTGGCCTCGGGAACTCATAAAAATGTCCATACGGATAGAAAAGGGCGAGAGCTGAGTGATATTGAAAAAAAAACAACAAAAAACAATTTAAAAGCAATTTATTTTATTTTATTTTTCTCCAAAAGCGCCTTTTCGCGGGTGCTTGCTAGTATCGAAAGCAGGTACCAAGGAAAAGATAAAAAATTAAGTCTTTAGTTGCAAGTTTTCATGCTGTTGGTCCAGGGACAGCGTTATAAGAAGTGACTTGGTTGTTTCGGCTCAAATATATATTTTCCCTCCCATTTTTGCCTAATTGTTTATTTTTTTATGTATTTTTCCACTTTGTTGGCCCAATGTTTGCCATTCCCCCCCCCCCCCCCCCCATTTTTTTCTAATTTTCCAAATTTTCCCCCTAATTTTTACTTATAAGTAATTTCCCCCCAAATGATAATTTTTCACACATTTCTTGACATTGGAGATGAACCTGATAATGTAAATTAGCTTATTCCACACATTCCTCTTCCCTTTTCTGGTTCTACAGTAGACGACAAATATTTCACTATAGGTTTTGGCAAAAGCGTCGTTCAGGTATCTGTATCGAAAACCAAGCATTGTTAAAATACATTAAAAATGTAATGGTACCCATCCCTAGTCTGCACTGACTCACTTCATAAACGTCTCTGACTACTCGCAACAAGACCTAGCCTTAGATCTACGGGTCCAGACAATCACTGGGAACTGACACGGCCATAGCGTCCGATTCATTTTAAAATGGTGTCATTCGTTACTGCTGCTGGACAGTAATCAATCAATGATCAATAACTCCTAAATGAAGCGCGCACAAACGCCCCATGTGTGGACACAGTTTCAAACAAATGACACAATTTTGGAGGGAATTGGACACAAATGGGCATTTTTAATAAATAGACACGAAGAATCTTGCAAACCCTACTTTTAGAGAGTTTATAGACGAAATAGGTTATTCTTCAAAAAATACTTTTTTTTATTTTTATTCTTGCTTTGTCTGATTTTAAAACACAGACAATCGATTCTATAAATTGTTCGATTATTAAAGTAGTTGATTTTTTCAGTTAGCGTTGAGTTGTTTCAGCCTAAGCTTTATGTGATATTATATTAAACAAATACTTAAGCTTTGAAAAATCAATCTGTGAGTGGACATATCATGCAAAATCGACTTTTTTTGAGTTTTAAACCATGTTGGAGTAATATTTCACTGAAGCGGTTTTGATTCATCCTCGGGCAAAGTTGTTAAATTTAGCTGTTTCTTCTTCTACGGTTCAGCACTTCTTTCTGTATTTCCTGGATAAAACGGTGACCTTTGTTAACCTGTTAACCCAGTGCATTTTCTCTTGTTGAGCATTACAGTGTAGCGCCTCATTTGAAAGATAAGACCTACAAAACCGATCTAAGCTGCTTCCTTGTTATGATTGTCATGGTTTCACCCTTTTTGTTTGTGTCTTTGTCACGTTTTTGTTGCTTTTTTGACATGTTTAGGTCACAAAACAAAAAGCAACGAAACGTGACAAAAATGCAACAAAAAAGCAATGAAAACGGGAAAAAATGTGGCAAAAAATTGGATAAAACAATGAAGAAGCTTAGATGAGTTTTGTAGGTCTTTGAAATGAGGCGTTACACTGGTCTGTAGGCTCCAGTCCAGAAGCTTGTAGATTTGGGTAAAACCGGGGAAAATGTGCTTGGTTAAGATATTAAAACCTAAAAGTGTCCTTCACATTTTTAAAGCCCATAAGCCAAGTTCTGAGCCGTTCTTCTCACAGTGTGTTTATCAGGCCGAGCTGAAGCTGTAACCACGATGTAAATCGAAACCATTTTGTTTTGAAACAAGTTATTTCTACTTCTTTTCTAAAGTCCCTCTCTTTGCTGATCTCAGACACTAATCAGAATCCCCGGGCTATTACTTTGACCAATGAGATGAGCTTTCCCTTGAACCGGCCTGTCAGGTCCAATCAGGAGAGAAGGGGGGGAGGGGCTTGATCATTTACTTTTGAAAGTTTATTCCTGCTCTCCTCATTTTGCAAACAAGAAGTGGCTTTCTGGTCCAGTCAGGAGGGGAGGTACTTTGCACATTTGTGATCTTACAGAGAAAATGTCAAATATCAATGGTGAATGTTATGTTTTTAAGCCCCATATGCAGGATATGTCCACTTTAACTGTTAGCTCATTTGCTAATCAATAATAACAGGCTTTATTTGACGACATTTTCCGAAATTAACCCCTTATCCCCCCGCCTTTAACAAAGTGCATTTTCTCCAGTTCGGCTTTACCCAAATCTAAAAGCTTCTGGACTGGAGCTTATAGGCCAGAGTAACACCTCATTTGAAAGCTAAGACCTACAAAACTGCTCACAACATTTTCATCACATTTTTGTCACTTTTGTTGCTCTTTCGTGGCTTGTTTTTTAGTAGCTGTTTCATCCTTAGTTGTGTTTTTGTCGCTTTTTTGTGGTGTTATTGTTGCTTTTCCAGCACAACTTTGTTGCTCTTTTACTGTGTTTTTGTCACATTTTGGAAGTGTTTTTGTAGCGTTTTGTCCTTTTTTTAATTGCATTTTTGTTGTTTTTGTCACTTTTTTGTGGCTTTTTGCAGTGTTCCGTCACGTTTTTGTTTTTGCTTTTTCATTACTCTTTAAGTCGTGTTTTTGTTGCTTTTCCGGCACATGTTTGTCACTCTTTTCCCACCTTTTTGCTTGTAGATTAATTTGGGTAAAGCCAAACTGTAGAAAATGTGCTCGGTTCATGTGGGGGTTAAGCGGTTAAAGCACATGAAGCTCCTGAGTCCACATGACCGCAGTCCTAATCAGAACAAGGATCAAATGCACTTTAAATCCCCTTTCGCCCGTCTCCGCTGGATTGTTTTGGACACGATTGCTATTTCTGCTTGCTTCACAGTTGTGTTTTGTCTCCCAGCTGGCCGCCCGGCTCCTGTGTCGCTCCGGCCTCGCTCTGGTCCTGACGCTCTCGCGATTTGGGCTTCAGTCCATCTCCTCCGGACCGCGCTGTGTCCCGGCAATCCTTGAACCCCATGAGACCTGCGGGGGGCGCTCCGCTCTAGAGCCAGCGATGCCCGGACCCACTCCCGCCTCCAGCAAAGCACGGGTCTACACCGACGTCAACACCCACAAGAACCGCGAGTACTGGGACTACGACGCCTACACGCCCAACTGGAGGTGAGACGGGACGGGTCAGTACGGGACAAATGACGGAAACCGTAGCCTTTTGAACAAGCAGAGGTCTTCAACACATCGTCCATGGTTGGAACCGTTAATGTCTTTTGGATTTCCTCACTATTTTATTCGCTGTGCTAATTTAGCCTCTGACTTCCTGGTTTGCGCTACAGTATATTTATACACGATTGTGAGTTTTTCGGACAAATATTGCGATTCGATTGCGATTTTTATATTTGATACATTTAAATGCATATACTACTAAAATGAAGAGTCAACAAAGTCATGTTACTCTTAGACTTTAGTCAAACAATGTATTCTTGCTCAAATTGCCCCTCATGAGAACAATACACAATAATCTACTGGAATCACTGAGCGTCTATCTAAACACTTTAGAATCTGGTTAATGGAAACCCAGACAAACCTTTCTCTGTTGCAGCTGAACCTGAGATCACAAAACTCCACAATTCTGATTGGTCAACATCTATCACTCAAATACAGAGAAAGAAGAAAAAAACCCCAAAAAACTCAGCCTCTTGAGGTCAAAACCTCAAATTGATATCAATAAGCCTTGCAGCCCAGCATACAGCAGAGCACAGGGGCTGTTTTTCTTTCACAAATGTCGTGTCAATGTCAATCTACGATGCCAAATGAAGTTTACTCTACTAAAAGAAAAGAATTTGATTACGATTGTTTGTTTTGTTTTTGCTCCTTTAACCTATAAACTGTGACTTGGAAACAAACAATCCCCTAACTCTCATAATAAAGTTGCTGTTTCTCCATAGATTTCAATTGGAAATGTAACTTCCGACTTCCAAAATTCTTTTTTCTCACTTTGTAACAACGACATCTCAGCTTAAAGATTAGATTTAGATTGATTTGTCATATGCAGGTCAACAATGCAGTGAAATGTACTTGGATGAGTAGCACCCACAGATGCCAATTTTTTCTTTTTCTACTTAAAGGGACTATACATAAGTTTAACAACAAATAAATGTATACACATTTAAAATGTCTTTCTCATACATGCTCCAGCAATGCCCTGGTGAGTAGAATGAGCCCTGGCCTTTTCACCGTGATTGCCTCTACATGCCTGTAAAGTCACTTAAATAGTTTATGCTCGGGTCGAACAAGCAAACAGCGTAATGCGTAATGCGTGTTCACGCTCAGCTGTAGCGTTAGCTGTATCTCCTCTATACTGACACTGTTGAGCGAGTGGTGACTTCAAAAGGATGGATTTAGCGGAGAATAAGAGGAGACCGGCTTCAAGCACCATCGAAACTCCAGCCCAGACCCCAAATAACGAAAAGAAATAAAGAGTTTACTCGAGTGTGACAAAAAAGGCGAAAGTGGAGTCTGATCGGCGTAGGCAAAGAACCAGAGTAAACATCGGAAAATGTTGAGAGAATCTCTCAAAAGACCCGCAGCTTATTTTTGCTTGAAAGGTAAGAAATTATGACTAAATACGTGGAGGAAAAGTGTTGTTGATGCTTCAAAACAACGGTGTCCAACTGTCCGTGCATGTTGTACAAACTTCACTGAAACAAGCCATAAAATAATCATATTGGAAGTTACCAAAATGGTTGATCTAATAGTTTTATACCTACAGAGAAGTTGTGTAGTATTAGTAGCAGACTAGTAGTGTCAGTAATAACAGTAATTGTGCTGTACCTACAAAACATTTGAGTAGTAACAGTGGTGATGGTGCTGCATTTACAATGGCAAAAATAATGCTGCTAATGTTAGCTTTTCTTGGCCGCAAAATAAGCATGACTGTTCACGGATTTATAAGTAGTGAAACGACTACAAAAAGTGGACATGTTCCGTTTACAATATAGTTTACGAGTTAGCTGCGCTAACTTTGGGCCCAGGGAATTGAAGAGACGATTTTGGCTTATCCTAGTAGCATTTCTACCGGTGGAATTATTTTAATATTTCAATTAGGCCTACGCTTATGCATACAAAGTATACGAGTATTTTCTTTCCTCCTTCAAACGTCATTCATCCGTTTATCTGTATTACTTCCCTCGATTCACTTTGCTGCATTTGCTCAAGTATCGCATCTTGGAAAATATTCAATCAAATTGATTTGGTCTAAATATCTTACAAAACAGTAACGTTTCTTACCTCTTACCAGGACGGGACTGTTATTTCTGGTGCTCGTAAAGCCTGAGCGCCTCATGCACGAGCTTATCATGGAGGCTGCAGTTACGCGTTTGGCCTGAGGGGGCAATCGCGAGTACAAAACTGCTAAACTCCACACAGCCCCTTTAAAAACATATTTATAGGATTATTCCATATCTTCATCCGACCCTGATGGAAATTAGCCCAAGGCTACAATCCGGTGTGGCTTGTTCATTAACTTGCACTGTCCCTACCAAATAAACCAATTGATTTATAACATCTATAAAACAAGGGCCATTTTTTTCACTAGCTTCAAAACAAAACACAATATCAAAAATCTCATCTGAACTGATCTTTAACAGAACAAAATTAACTCATTAATCCACTTGGCTCCGCGCGGGTTCCTGATTCCCGCACATAAGATGTTTTATTTTTATATGAAAACTTGCAGTAAATTTTCCCCCTCATTTATGTAGGTAATCTACAGTAGGGCCCGACCGATATGGATTTTAAGGTCCGATACTGATATGAAGGGGGTTGGCTGATTTTTAATTTGATGTGATGTAATTTCTAATCTCTCAAATAGTTATAGTTAAACATCTATTGTTATAATAAAGGTTTCAATCATAAAAAATATAGAAGTATATCTAAAAGAGGTTGATTGATATGGGTTTTTCTAAGGCCAATCTGCACCAACGATATTTTGGCGAAAAAAGTCTTGTCTATAATTCGATAGACGATGCTTCTAAATATGTTGAGCTATGACAGCAGGGGGCGCTCTATGAGGGGTATTGGGCTGATTTATTCAGGACATTTAGGTTTAGTAGATTCTTCAGAGGGATCTCGTTTGAAAGACAAGAATCAGCAGATTCCAAATCTCTTATGGCTCTATAATTATACACAAAAGTCGGCAACATAAAATATATGCTGCGCTACGGTATGGTAGCGCAGCGGTTAGCGCTTGTGCTTCACAACTAGAAGGTCCTGGGTTCGATTCCCAACCAGGATGGGGCCTTTCTGTGTGGAGTTTACATGTTCTCCCCGTGTCTAGGTTTCCTCCGGTTTCCTCTACCACTAAAAACATGTACAATAGGTGAATCCTCCACCCTGGTGATTCTGGTTCAACATCTGGAGACATTGAAAGATACGGATGGGTCAAATACATAGGATAAAATTTCCCTATGGGGACAATAAAGTACACCTCACCTTAAAATAGGTGCACAAACTTGTGACCAATTTGCACTGCGATGTTTCTCCGCTTCCCTCACGGTGAAAATCAGTTCCAGTCTTATCAGCCTTTTTTCAGCCGGCCAACATATCTACAGGAAGATCAAATTAATATCTGAGTTTTTATTTTGTCCCTGTTCACCTTTTAGTGTCTCGCCTTATGTGAGTATTTTTTATCATACATTTATCAACATCTGAACAACACATGTATAAAACTCGGACCAGACTAGAACTACTGGTAAATGGTAAATTCATCCAGGACAAACCGAGACCAATCGAGGACGAGAACAAAGCCCAGAGTGGAGTATTTCTGTTGTACGGCAGGTGTGTGTCTAAATGTCCCTTTTCCTCTCGCAGTAATCAGGACAACTACCAGCTGGTGCGCAAACTGGGCCGAGGGAAATACAGCGAAGTGTTTGAAGCCATAAACGTCACCAACAATGACAAAGTGGTCGTCAAAATACTCAAAGTAAGTCCTGAACGCAGCGCCGCCGCTCTGACGGGGCATGATTCATTCACAGACTTCACGCATGACTGCGTCTCATCCATCACGTGACGGTGCACAGGTGTTTGAAACAGTCACAAAGTGCAATCTGCCGAATTCTGATCTAATTAAACAATGATGAGCTAAAACATCCAGTACGTTAGCCTAAGAATATGTGTAACTGCCCACTGTGAGAGCTAATGTGAGACACAGTCATATCCAGAGTTTGGCTTTTAAGGTTTAATAATCCCATTGATTCCAAATTATTCAAAGTGCATATGACACATTAGACACAGTTTTTGCCAACACAATGTTACCAAGTTTTCTTTAGTTGTTTATAGATTCACTTTACACCCTGCCTCTCCCAAACAGCACTGAGCTATAAATGATCTGGATACATGCAGGATGCAGAGGGAGACAGACTGGCAGATGGATGCTCCGCTCACTCAGCACGTGCATTTATCGCGCGTTTACTGAGACTAAAAATGTTATCGTCCTTCATTTTACTACTTACCGAGCGATAGTCGATATAGTAATTATTGTGGCAGGCTTATGTGGAGCCCTAAAAGTTAACGCTAACTGTTAGATACAAATCCCACGAGACGAGACACGCGATTGAGCCCACGAGACAAGATTTTGACATAATTTGCAATAATAAATAATATTTTGTTGTTTGCCATTGTTGTATTTTTTATAACAAAATGAACAAACTAATAAGGATAGGCTTGGATCAGATTTGACCAATATTATGGGTAAAACCATCTTTGTGTGTATACAGTTTAATATTAGAACAAGGCTAATACATTTGGACCTTTTGACAGGTGTATTCTGATTTAATTTACTAATGGCGATTGTAATAACAAATAACTAAACAGAATTTGAAGCTTAAAAGTTTTCAGGAGGAGCAGACAGACAGATTTAGTCGCCAAACAGTCTGTGCCAGACACTGACGCACAGGAGGCTTTAAACTTTAAACAGAGAGTGATTCTTAGTTAATCTGACCTTTCTTCCTCAACTGACACGCTGTCATCATCCCTTCATATTTTACGTGTTTTGTACATAGGGGTGGGCGATATGACAAAAATAGAATATCACGATTTTTTAATTATAAACTCCAGGATATCGATTTTTCCACGATATTTTTATAGTAACTATAATAACTTAAATTACACACTGAAGAAGAAAAGATTGAATGAATATACTAATTTATTCAATTTGTGATAATCAACACAGCAAAAATAGACTTGGAACTTAGACTAGACTTAGAACTACAGCAAACTAACTCTATACATTAAAAAAAACAATAAAACTCCAGACAATAAAAGTAAAATGGTAACATTAAGTTTGGTAAAGGCTTGTTGTTGGTGTCTGTTGCTGTTTGGCATCTTTTCTGAGATGAAGCAGCGGCGTTACGCTGGGTTTAAAAGCTCCAGATTGAGGAGCCTGGTCGTGTATGCTCACTGTAGCGTCTGACATTGCGTAGCAGTAAGTGTGCGGCTTGGGTTTACGTCACTGACGGTGAAAAGAGGCAACTGTGCAGAAGTGCTTAGAACCGTGATAAAACGATCTCACAAAAATGACAGATCGTCAGCTCTAATATCGTCATATCGCCCAGCCCTAGTTATATGTTCTGCTTTTCCCTCGCTGTCCGTTGAGTGCCTTTTGCGTTATTTTGCTTCTTCCGTGCGCGGTAGAGTGCACGTCGCAGCGCGTGTACAATCGCAAAATAGAAAACAGATTGACCCAGACTCGCCGCAGCGTGTAGCAGTAAATTGTAGCTTCTAACAGCGCAGACTGACGCGGTGGTCCCAAGCGACACAACTTGAAAACTTATCAAAGTTTTCTTTCTTTTTTTTAAGTGCTAATCAGCATATTAAGGACAAACAGTTAGATAATGCCTAAATATTCCCTTAAGCCCTGTAAGCAATCAACAGTAAGTATGTCTAGATCAAAATTGCAGCTTTTAAAAAAAGTATAAAGAAAAAAATATCACAAATATCACTTTTCGCTGAGATGAGAAATCTCATGGCAATTTTATCAATCTCGGTCCATCCCTACTAACCGGCAAAAACAACTAGCGGCTAGTTGCCGGTGTAACACTGTTTATTGTCGCACCGAAACACGTAAAAGGGGTTCGGCCTTGACATTAATGTTAAAACTAGGCAGAGTGAAAGGGAGGGAGAGGGAGATTAACACACGACTAGTCGACTCGTCTAAAATGATGTCGTCTTGTGCCGCAGTAGTGCAGATAAATGTTTATTACATTAAATAAATATCTAAACAGTTAAACAATAAGCTTTTATGTTTTTGTGTCTAAATGGGAATATTGACATAATGTTCATATTGTACTTGTTAGTCGAACTGAAATGTGTGATTGCTGAACTTTTACACCCCTGTTATTATTTAGCTTATTAACAGAAATATTTCTTTTGGTGTTTTCCAGCCAGTAAAAAAGAAGAAAATCAAAAGAGAAATCAAAATCTTAGAAAACCTAAAAGGAGGAACCAACATCATCCGTTTGGTGGACACCGTCAAAGACCCGGTGGTGAGTGACGGACACACGCTCATTCTGTTTAGCCAGCAGGGGGAGGCATAACGTTAGTCAAACCAGCGTAGAATGGAATAACTTTGAGTAATAGCAGTATTTTGGGTCAGAAGGAGCAGAGGAGTCATGTTTTCTGTTCCGTAGCCATGTTAAATGCCTCTAACCCATGGTTGTTGTTGTTGTTGTTGTAATCCACGGCTGGCGGCTCTAACCGTGTGTCTGTTGCAGTCGCGAACTCCAGCGCTTGTTTTTGAGTTCATCAATAACACAGACTTTAAGGTACATCCGCCACTAAACACATCATGACTGTTCACCTGCCGCCTTTGTTTGACTCTGTGAAGCCTCTATAACGCCGCCCCCTGTGGTCTGCAGGAGCTGTACCAGAAGCTGACGGACTACGACATCCGTTTCTACATGTATGAGCTGCTAAAGGTCAGTGAAAGAAACGGGAAAGCTATTCATGAAAACTCTGAGACGAGAAAGACTTGCATTTTTAAATATTCAGCCATTTTGCTGTTAACAGAAAAACTTTCACCTGGAAACAAATCTTTACACTTTTACATCTTTACTCGCTAACTTTAGTCGTACCCTCTTTCCCCTACTGCTAAAAACATGTACAATAGGCCAGGATGAAGCAGATTGTGTTTGAGAGTGCAACCAGAATGAATTAAAAAGTTTAGATACTACTGATTTCAAAAACAGGTAGCCAAAGAGTTTGAGAAACTTGGTAACACAGGCTTGGAAAGCGCAATACAAGTGTAAGCCATTATCAATATTATTATTATTATTATTATTATCATCCATCCATCCATCCATTTTCTTCCACTTGTCCGTTGCCGGGTCGTGGGGGCAGCCGTTGGAGCTGCCCAAATCACATTGCACCAGCCCCTATGGCTCCTCCTGCAGGTGGTGAGTCCACAGGAGGATTATTATTATTATTATTATTATTATTATTATTATTATTATTATTAAAAATTAGGTGCCTGTTTGGTCCTGTTTGGTAACACTAAAGGAAGTTACTTTCAAAATAAATGATACTAATATAAAAGAAATAATCTTTTATGGAATAAATAACATTATTCTGTTTCTGGTTCTAGATGACAAATATTTTAGTATACAGTACCCGTCAAAGTTTGAAAACGCTTTTTTAATGTATTTGTTTTTCTTTAACATGAAGACTATTTCCATTGTAGATTCTCATTTATGAATGAACACATATGGAATTATATTTTGAACAAAAAAAAGTTGACTAAATTCTTCAAAATAGATTACTTTTACTTAGATTACTGCTTTGCACTTTTGACATTTTCTCAATGAGCAACACAATGTTGTCACAGAAATGGTTTGGACACAGACTGTTTAAACATTTAAGGGACAAAGACCTCATGAAGCTCATTGAGAAAATGCCAGTAAAGGCAATTTTTAAGAATTTAAAATATGAGTTACTTTCTGTTTCATCAATCAATCTTTATTTATAAAGCGCTTTTCATACAGAAAAGTATCACAAAGTGCTTTACAGATTACAGCATTTAAAACAGTACGCCTGGCACCCCCTCCCATCAGATCTCTCAATCGTGACACATGCAGCTACAGGGCACTGACCCAGGAGATCCCAGAGGAGGTGCAGCAGAGACACCACACCTCCACCCGATCACCCACAAGACAGCACCCACACAGCCACAGGCCCCATCCGAAATGAGCAGATTGGTAAGAGGTCTTACACCAAACCGGATGTGCGTCAGCGTCCGCCATGATAAGTAGCCTCCGAATTGGGCTGTCAGTTAGGAAGGAGTTAGGAAAAGTAGACCGCCTGTCACTGCTCCAGAGACAGAGGGCCCCTTCAGAGGAAACACTAAGAAACTAAAAACACTCAAAGTTTGAAATCCAGCAGTAAAAGCAATTAATGAAGCTAGAAATAAGTATGGAAATATCAACATCTTAAAATATCAACAAAAATAAAATAAATATATCAACAATTTGGACTAAATAGACAGACGACTAAAATAAATAAATAGTTGTCAGCTAAAAGCTAAGCTAAAAAGGTGTGTCTTGAGCCTGCTCTTAAATACATGAACATTCTCTGCGGTCCTGAGCTCCTCTGGCAGGCCGTAATATTAGAAAGACGCCTCGCCGTGAGTCTTTCTGTTGACTTTAGAAATAACTAGGAGACCCCTGCCGGAGGAGCGAAGGGGCCGTGAAGGTTCATAAGGTAAAAGCAGGTCTGAAAGATAAGAAGGACCAAGACCATTAAGACATTAAAAAACTATTAAAATAACCTTAAAATGTGTTCATTCATAGTTATTGTCATCAATGAGAATCATACAATCATAAAGAGAAGCCTAAGGCCCAATGTCAATTCTCCCCCTTAGCCCTCCGCTTAGCCCTTCCACTCCGGTTTGCGCGTTCACGAGAGACGAAGGGGTGTCCCAATTCTATTTTGCGGTGAGGGGTAGGGGTGAGGGAGAGGGCCACATCACTTCAGGCGAGGGTTTTTCTGATGCACACTACAGATGAAGGGGTAGGAGGAGTTTGACAAAACACGGAAATAAGCTGTGAAATGAATTCACGAATATCATCAATAAGCACTCTCACAATATTTATAAAGTTGCAGAACGCTTCGTTCATGACTTTATTCGCTTTGTGCAACAATCAGAACAGTCCATTGCTATAAACGTGTCAGTTCTACATTTTTAGCTTCACTGCTGCGAATTTATTCGCGCTGTATTGCCTGACTTTGGAGTTTCTTTCCAAACTTTCGATACGTTGCTATTGTCATGACACACGGGGTTCAGTGCCTCGCTGCTGCGCCTGCTGTCTCCCCGTGCCGCTGTGCTCTGAGCCCGGGTCCGAGACTCGGCAGACTCCACTCAGGCCCGGGGCTCAGAGCGGAGCTTGCGGCTGTCTGTCCCCGCCCTGAGCGCACTGTGAGCGGGTCTACCTCTGCCCGTCCCGCTATGAGTGCGCTATGAGCGGATCGGCTGATCTCTCGCAGCTCTGGCTAACGGGCTGCAGCCACAGCAACCGGCGGTAGAAGCAGCAACACACAGACAGGGGGAAGGAGAATGTAGCGCCGGATGAAGCAGAAATAGATGAAAATGTGTAGGGTTTGGGCTGAGACCGAGTCCTGTTGTTTAGGTTTTACAAAACAGCATCAGTCTGTTACAAGTTACTGATGAACTGGTTCAGTAGAAACATGCTATAGAGACAGGTAGGTGCTTGCTTCTTTTACATTTTCTTTCATATAAATGTGTAAGTGTGTTCTAATTAATATACAAATAAGATTCCATTCCAAGTATTATATAAAAAAAATAATGCACCCAGTCCTATTGACAACGAATGGAAATGAGCCCAGGGCTACAGTGTGGTGTGGTTACATGCATGAGTCCCATTATGTTCATTATCATGCCATGTCCCAACCAAATGAACAATCATTGTTAGATAACACCTCCACATTAGTAGCACAGACCCCAGATTTTCCACTCCTGCACTGTACTTTGAAGATTAATTCAGTATCTAATTTCTGCTTTATTTCTACATTAGTTTCTGCCGTAAGATTAGAGACTCTGACTGCGATTTTAATGGTTGCAACTGGCAATTATTTTATTACTGATAATTATCCTCTGAAAACAACAGAAATCCGTTTCCGCGAGCTCTACAAACGTGTTCTGGAAATGCCTATGGTTCTTGTTTGTATCAGCTCATATGAAAAGCATGAGGTAATGGATAGTGCCCTCTCTTGTGCCCAGGCCCTGGATTACTGCCACAGTATGGGCATCATGCATCGAGACGTGAAGCCACACAACGTCATGATCGACCACCAACTCAGGAAGGTACAAACCCCTCTGCCCTGTGTAAATGTGCCGACATTCTGAACTCCTCTGTACTGACCTCTGAACCCTGTGTGCCCAGCTGCGCCTCATCGACTGGGGCCTGGCCGAGTTCTACCACCCGGCCCAGGAGTACAACGTCAGGGTGGCCTCGCGATATTTCAAAGGCCCCGAGCTGCTAGTGGACTATCAGGTACCTCCAGGGCAAAGCTGCATCTTATTGTTATTGCAAAGTAATAATCACAATCAGTTTCATCATTACATGTTGCATCTCATTCTGTTGACAATTCGGACGTGCCGCTCACTAGTTTCTCCTCGCTGGAGGTTAAATGACAACCCAAATGTGACGGCAGCAAGGAGACACTAGTGAGACACGGTCTCTCTGAATCACCAACAGAATGAGTGCAAATATGGTAAAGTTACATTGACAATGCACTTTGAGCTCATTGCACACTGTTTTTTATATACTGCAAATGGCTAAATGAACTGAATTGAGTTTCTTAATCTCTTATCCCCCGCCTGAACCAAGCACATTTTCTCCAGTTTGGCTTTAACCCAAATCTAAAAGTTTCTTGGGAAAAAACATCAAAATAGCGACGAAAATGATGATGAAAATACAACAAAAAAGTGACAAAAGAGCAACAAAAACACAATAAAAAAAGCGACAAAAACATGACTAAAGACTGAAGAAAAAGCAACATAAAAGCCATGAAAGAGTGACAAATAACGTGTCAAAAACATGACGAAAAAGAAACAAAAACACGACAAGAAAACTACAAAAACCCAACTAAATAAAAAAAGAGACAAAACAGGACAAAAATGTGATAAAAACGCAGCGACAATGCAACAAATAAGTTACAATCAGTTTTGCAGGTCTTAGCTTTCAAATGAGGCGTTACACTGGCCAAGCTGTCCAGTCGAAAAGGTTTTAGATTTGGGTAAAGACGAACTGGAAAACATCCACTTGGTTAAAGTGGGGGGTAAGAGGTTAAAGGTGCATTATGCAACTTTTTCTGCGGGGGAAAAAAAACAAAAATAAAACTTGATATTTGTGCGTAATAGGGATGGGACGATAACTGGTTTCAAGGTATACCATCGTATTAAAATGCTACGGTATCACTACCGTGAGGATTCCCTGTCTGACGGTATTAAAAATGCTTGTTTTATATGCTATTCCTGCCAAAAAGTTGTGCTCGGTGCAAACCCCCGCTCTCCCCTTCTCCTCTGCTGCTCCTCACCTGACCCCGCGGTGCAGTCCCTCTCTCTCTCGGCCGTCAGCCTGTGGAACACGGCTACAGGCTACTACTGCTAGCCACTACATCATGTAAACAAACCAACGCACTACTCTACTAAAATCTCCCCAAAAAATAATCTGATGCATAGGCAGATAACATGATTATTCTTTACCCTCTAGGCGTCACTGCAGGATAAGGGTTCGACATAGGCGGGAACCTTTACAGTGCCTTGCGAAAGTACTAATACACCTTGAAGTTTTGCACATTTTGTCATGTTTACAACCCTAAACATAAAGATTTTATTTTGAATTTTTTACTGAAGGTTGCTCCCCCCCAAAAATCACACAAAAAAGTTCATTGGAATACTAGATAAGATCCCAATTTCCCTCTGAAAAAATCTTTGTAACTTAAGTCAACAAAATAAAGCTTTATCCATTATTCTGATTTTGTTGCGCCGCATATATAGGCAATTTTGCCCATTTTTACACCTATTTGGACCCTCAGTTTCCTTGCAAGGCTTCAAAATAGTATCACTGATTTACAAATTGATGTCCATTAATATATCATCAACCGTTTCAAATCTGTATCTATGTGTAATTTTTTCAGATTTGTGTCTTGCCTTAGAAATGGTAAATATCCTTGTCCTGTTAGTTTTCAGCTGTGTTTCCTCATCTTTTGTCTCTGCATGTTCCAGATGTATGACTACAGCCTGGACATGTGGAGTCTGGGCTGTATGTTGGCCAGTATGATTTTCCTCAAAGAACCTTTTTTCCACGGACAGGACAACTATGACCAGGTACTCGGCTTCTTCTACTGCGTGTTATTACACGTATATTCATGTGTATTATATTCATCATATCTTTACCTGCTATACCGTCTGCGGCCACTGGAGGGAGCTCTGGCCTTGTCCGGTTCTGGTAGTCCTGGTTCTCTGTAATTTTTCATGCTCTAGTCTCATTTATGTGTCAGAGAGTGCTGAAGAGTCACGGTTTTCATTCGGGAGATCATTAGTAAAAGTTGTAGGAGATTATTTAAGTTGATGAAGTGTCATCCCTCTTGTGTGTGTGCAGTTGGTGCGTATTGCCAAAGTCCTGGGCACAGACGAGCTGTTTGGATACCTGCACAAATACCACATCGAGCTGGACACGCGCTTCAAGGACCTGCTCGGACAGTGAGTCCAAACCAACACAGTGTTTTATTCTGTTGCACTGGATGGTGCTGTAATCCAGTGGCTCCCAAATCTTTTGACCGTGGAGGGTCTATTTGGTGCCCTTGGCAAGATTGGGCCCCCATTACCCCCAAATAGAAATAAATAAAATAGCACATATGAAGAAAAAAACATAATTCATTAAGTAGTTATCCTGTAGTACTAGGAGCCAAAGATCTTTCATAAAACTCTAGATAGGACATGTCCACAGTAATCTTGTGACACTTTTAACCCAGTGCAATGTAATCAAATGTAAACACCACTTATTTCCTTGATACTGTTTTGATCTATTTTGAGTTATTTCATGACTCTTTTGATAATTGTGACTGAGCTCATCTCAGATCTGTCAAGAAAATAAGGTTTTTGGAGTTTTTCAAGTATTATTCCAGTTTTATAGGACACAAACACTTCAAATCATTCACTTCTATTTATATCAAATATAACATTTGTTTCCTGCTTTAAAACAGTATTTCTTTTTAACACCACATGACCAATAATTATTGAACATTGAACGTTTTTCCATGTCAATGAGCGTGAGTTTTATTAAATATCTTTGACTAGCAGCATTTACACTTGTTTGTACTTTTCTAGCAATTCAGATACATGGTTAAAGCCTTTTCTGAAATTTCTTGACCCAAATGGCATTCCTTATTTTTCAGAGATTAATTTTTTTGCTATAATTATCGATCTATTCCTTTTTATTTATTATAATCGGTGCAATCATGAATCGAGCGAACCCCAGTTTTAATAAAGGAGCCTCCACTTCTGATTTAAATTTACGAATTTCTACCGCAAAGTTACACACTACTCCCCGGAGACATAGAAGGACCAGGGAGGACTTGTTTGAAAGCTTGAAATCTCTAGTTTCCAACACAAAAGACCGCAAGTCATCGCTCTTCATCCCAAAGTTATGTCCAATAGTCGGCGATGTTGTGGATGGCGGGAGCATGGACTTCAGGGGTTAAAAAAAAACTGAAATTGCAATTCGGCCCCCCCTCCAGCAGATGGCGACATAGGCGGAGTAACCAGTTATTGTGATTTTTGTTTTGACCTTTATTTAACTGGGAAATTAAAAAAATAAAGTACTGTTAAACCAAATAATCTCAAACTGAAAATGTTTACTGCAATATAGCATTTAAATTTGAAAGTAATATTCATTTTCTCTTTCTTTTTAAACTGAAAAAGACTCTTCCAGTGCCCCAGGCTAAATGCTCCTCTCTCGTAGGCAGTCCCGTAAGCGCTGGGAGCAGTTCGTTCAGCCAGAGAACCAGCACCTGGTGAGCCCCGAGGTCCTGGACCTGCTGGACAAGCTGCTGCGCTACGACCATCAGACCAGACTGAGCGCCGCAGAAGCCATGCAGCACCCGTACTTCTGTGAGCGCCGCACACGGACACATGACATCCCTACATTTAATTTCCCCCTTATTCACCGACAGCACGTCTCACCTTAATAAAGAATTGAAAAAGAAGTAAAACATTTAACGTCACAGAACAATCAACAGTATTTCAATGTCAGTTTTTGAACAGAAATCCCCTTGAGATGCAACATTGGCTTTGCAAGGGGGACTAAACCCACACACAGTAAACCTGACCTGAGCCCCAAGACCTTGAACGAACCACACTGAGCGTACATGATGATAAAACGCTCTTGTGTTTTTCAGTTCCTGTTGTGAAGGAACAGACCAACGCCAACTCAGACGGATCCAAGGCAGTGAACTCCAACGCCACATGATACTGACTCTACAGGTGAATGTCTCCACACGGGGTTCTCAGAAAATAAATGTCATTTTATTGAGTGTTCCTCTTGAAAATTCAGTTATTTTGTGGAATTTGGTTAAAGCCACTCTGCGGAACATTGTAGATTGTACACGGCCTGAAACGAACAAAACAAGCTGCCACAAATTAGGGTTGTCAAAAAAAATGTATTCCTCGACACTAAACCGATACTAGAAGTAGTATCAAACATATTCATTTGAGCAGGTATCGATACTTTCTGTGTCCCCCCGGCACGCACAGAGCACATTCAGGAAGGAACCTGCGGCTGCGCCCAAAACTTAAACTAGAGCTAAAAGTGCTCACTTATGAGTCGACCAAAACATCTGGCGATTTTAGTAATAGTTTTAGCCGGAATACTTTTAAAGCAGTACTAAGTAACTTGTTTACATTAATAAATCCTTTCCATAATCCCTCTGGGGTTAATACAAGTGTTAATGGGATGATTGGGGGGTCTTTCATCTCCCCCTGGTGTCTCTGGCCAGAAACCCACAATTGCAACTTCGCTGCCACTGGGTTGGAGCAACCAATACACACTAATGGAATCACGAAGAAGAAGCTAACAGTCGGGGAAAGCTAACTGCGGGCTAGCGCCACTTAAACAGTATTTACAGTTAAAGTTTGAGTGAAAAAAATTATCTCCATGGTGTAATTGGATGAACAATATCCCTCTGTCCCTTTGTCTTTTCTGTCAGCGTAGTATTTACTCACGGACAATTAATGAGTAAAACACCTGCAGTGGCGCTTATGGCCTCTAGGGGCAAGAGTTACTTAGTACTGCTTTGAAATAGTCATGAGTTGAGTCAAAGTAATATTTAAACACCCACAATAAAAGAAATGCCTATCTTTTATTCTTTCTACAGAGTGCAGTGTTCCGCAGCGTGGCTTTAAAACACCTTCCCCTTGTTTTAACAGACTTTAAAGTGACTTTCCGCAGCCCACTGTTACCAGATCTCGCTGTGCTTTTTGTCTCCACAGGACGATTCTTTGTTACCTCAGCTTGTGATGTTTCCGACAGCCTACGGTCCGACTCGACGGCCATAAACAGAGCAGGACTGTACCCCCCCCCCCCCGAAAACACCCTCTAAACCCCAACCCCCCTAAACCCCGCTCTGAAACCACGCCCAGTCCCGCCGCTTTATCTCCGTCAGATATTTATAGCTCACTACACTGTACAAAGTTACTTATTTTAAGGCAATAATCTTATTCCGATGTACGTTTGTTATTAACTGATGCAACGAGCTACTACAGTTTTAATCTCTTATGTATGAAATGGTATTTACATATTTATATCTAGGGAAAAAAAGACAGATTTATTCTAATTCTCTCAAAGGTTTACAGATTGTTTACATGCTGAAAACAACAAAAGTGTCAAATAAAAAAAGTCCGCTGTGACTTGAAATTCAGGGCGAAAAGGAAAAAAAAAAAAAAGGTTGTGAGATTTTGGGTTGTCGGGCAGCACTTGAGACCAGACGGGTTCATGAGAAGGTCCCAGGAGTTTGCGTGTCCCGACTGTGTCCGAGCTGCACCACAGGAGAATAAGTCGTGATGTTTCCGAACTTTTCAGGCCGTGACTGACAAAAAGTCTAAACAAACAGTTGGTGTTTGAATTTAGGGCTGGGCAATATTGAGGGAAATGAATCTCTCAGTATTGTAGGGACTTGTCTGGTAACGATGATGAAGCGATATTTTTGCAAACTATCCGAAATATGTGAAATTGTGCGGGCAAACGTGTTAATTTAGGTCGCTTAAAAAGATTATTGTCCTGAACAAGACTACACAAGGGAAGAAGAAAAAAACACCCAATTTTTTCTATATTTTCCTAAATTTTTTCTCATTATTCCCAATGTTACCCAATTTTTTCATATTTTTTCCCCTCATTTTTCTCTTTCCCCTCATTCTTTTTCCACATTTTTTCCTATTCTTGCCCATTATTCCATATTTCCATATTTCTTACCTAATTTCCTTAAATGTTTTCACTTTTTGTTTTCTTGTTTTCAAAATTTTTCCTTATTTTCACGATTTTTTTCCTTGGAAGTGACATAATTTTTGCCCATTTTTATATTACTACTATTTCCCCCCCATTTTTTTTTTTTTTTTTTTTTACACATTTCCCCAATTTCCCCCCCAATTTATCCACATTTTGGACCCATTTTTATTTAATTTTATTTTTCATATTTTTGCCACAATTTTCCCCAAATTATTCCCCATTTTTCACACACATTGGTGATGATATTGTACATTTTCCAGATGTCCCACACATTGTTCTGTTTTCTGGTTCTAGATGACAAATATTTTAGTATGAGAATCGTTCAGTTATTGGTAAAAAAATGTACCGGTACCCAGCTCTATCCACAGGTCATTAAAAAAAGCATTTGTGCCAAAAAGAAGTCTTTAAATGTTATTAAGAAGCATTGAATTGGACTGAAACCGGCAATAGATCGAAATGTTTCAGAAATGAAGGACATTGCTCAGCTATTTAACGGCGCAAGTTTGTCAAAAAGTATTAAAAGAATGATAAGTTGTGCAGCAGTTTTGGCAGATATTGTCCACATTTTTCAGCTCAGAAGTTTCCCTGGGCTTTGAAATGGCCTGTGTGAACTCTTGACACAGCGAGGACACTGCAAACTCTGGAAATGGAGCCCACAACCCCCTTTTCCATCTGGTTTTATCTTTAGAGCTTCATCTCGGAAACAACCCGATGTTTTAAGCACACTGAACAAAGCGAACGGCTTTTAGGTCAAAGTTCTTTCTTTACGCCAGCGGAATATCTTTATTAGTTTAGTGCCATGAAGTTACGGGATATTTATGTTACACTGGGGGACGACTATAAACAGCTTTACCCCAGCAAAATGGATCTTTTTGTTTTGTTTTTTTAAATGATTATTTACGAAGAAATGACAAATATTGAAATCTAGCTTTTTCAAAAATACCTCAGTGATAAATATTCAGCCGTATATTAGTAATGGATTGGAGTTTGTGGGACGTCCTGGGACTGGGCGGCGCTTTCAGACCTCACTCCGACACGGGCGGCACAACGTGAGCCAAAAAAAAAAACCCAACCAAAATGCTATCTTGCGGAATATCCTGACAAATGGGGACGATGAGATGCAGCGTTTAGACTAAGTTTGAAGAGTTTTATGAAGGCGAGACATGGAAGGTTTTTCACGCAGTGGTCAATGTGATGACATTTTTTGCTAGTTTTCTCCATTAACATCTTAGTTTACATGTCAGAGTTAAAAAAAAGAAAAAAAAAGACTAAACTAACCCCGTACAATGCTTATTTTATGACGTTTAGTCGCGAGCAGCCGGAGATATCCAGTACCTCCAACATCGCGCCGAAAAAGCCGGGTTCCCGCACGTATGCATTTACAAGTAGCCCATTCACCTTCGCCAGACTCTTTCATATTTCTGCGCTCAAATTGCTGTCAAGTGAGTGGTTTTCTAAAGTTTTGTGATTCAGGCAGTTGGCAGAAAACCATTCACTGACCTATATACTGTATTTATTTAGTTTCTTTTCGTTTTGCAGGTAGAGCGCATTTTCCGAGTTCATTTTAAGCCTTGGCGTCAGCGTTAGCGTTAGCATTAGCGGTGCGTTGTGCGGCCCGTGCCTCCTCCCTGTCCCGGCGTGAGAGCCAGAGGAGACCGTTTGTTCGTGGAGTGAAGCGCTGACCTCGGATCAGCTCAGAGACCAGATATATCAGAATAAATGTTTTTATTTAAACACGTCCTGTGTCCTGCTTCTGTTTTCTCCAGTCTGAGTTTGTCTGGTTAAACCCTTGGGTCCATCAGTCCACTGAATATTTTGCCAGTAGTGCTGTGGAGCATCCAAGTGCTCCTTCGCAAACCAAAGTTGAATAGTTTGGGAGGAACACACAACGTCATGTGTGGAGGAAAAATGGATCAGCACACCAGCATCAAAAACCCATCCTCACTGTGAAGTCTGGAGCAGGAGGATCATGGTGCGGGGCTGTTTTGTTGCCTCAGGGACTGGACAACTTGCTGTCATCAAAAGAAAAATGTATTCACAGGTTTATCAAGATATTTTTCAGAAAAACCTGAGACATCCACAACAGCGTGGAATAGGTAAGTGAATAGCTGGCTGACCCTTCTTTTGCAGCAATTCCTGTAGTTTCAGATTAGACGCTCACAACGATCAGGATGAAACTCTTTACAAAACTGCTGCAGTAGATTCCTGGGTTCACTTACTTACGCGTTACGATGTCCTGTGACTGTTTACATGTTATGGCCATTAAAAAATAACATGTAATTGTTGTGGTATTAGTTCAGGCAGACACTGTTTATTCATTCTTCTGATTTTAATAGACCACATTTTATGACCAATTCAGGCAGAAATGTGAGGAATTCCAAAGCGTTCACATACATTTTCCTCTCACTGTAGTTACTGATTATTTGCCCTATTTCTTAGCTCTCTTGGTCAGGACAAGTCTTTCAAGAGGCAGCTTCCTTTGTTGATTCATGTGCCTTTTACGGGCCACCCCTTCCTTCTCCACCATTTTAGCCGTGTTCTCAGCTGCACTGGTAGATGGCTCACAGTCAAAAGCTATTGTCCTCTCCATGACTTTCGTTATCTTCTGCTTTCTCTGTTCTTTATACTTTGCAGCAGCAGCTCTTATATTTTCACACGGCCTCCTGTCCACTGCCCCAAACTTTACATCTTCTCGCCTGAACATGTCTATCCCAGTCTGTTTCCTGCACATCAACACATATTTGGTAGTTTGAATAGCACTGAAACTGGCAATGTTACTTCTTGTAGATCTATCACCAATGACACTGTCCAGATTAAAAGACAGATGGAAAATTGTCATGGCAGCTTTTACAACTTTGGACAGGCCAGGATAATTCTCTGTATCACACACTGAAGCCCACCACTTGACAGTATCTTCATTTTTATTGGCCGGGAGCTGTCCACATTATATTGTAGAGTCTCCATGTGAGAGTCGGTATGTGAAGGCAGAATTAAGATGACAAAATCGGTGCTAGTTTCCTCAGCTGCACAACCGTTTGTGAGTGCCCTCTCACAAGCGGGTCAATAACGGACACAGATTGAAGAGTTTCACTCTGCAATGGTGACTTTTGTTGCATGTACCTGCCACAAGAGGAGTAGGCCTACGCCGGACACTGTTCTGGAACTGTTTTAGCAACTAAAACAGGAAAAAAAAAAAAGAACAGGGACACTGTTCACTACTGTTTGTCCTTTTACAACACTGCTGAAGGCCTTAACCAAGCACTATATGTGACACAGCCATTGTGGCCTGTGTCAAGAACAACCAGGAAGGGGAGTACAGGAACTTGGTCACTGCCTTCTGTGATTGGAGCACTAAGAACTCACTCATTCTGAACACAAACAAGACCATCGACTTTGGCAAGAAAAGGAACATTCTCCAGACATACAAATATCTAGGTGGAACATCAACACAGAGCACCTCTACAAAAAGGGTCAGACCAGGCTCATTTTGCTGAAGTCCTTTGGTGTGTCCTAGCTGTTCTTTTTATGCTGCCATCTGCTGAGGCAATAACAGCTCTGTCAATACCGTAACAGGCTGACAAGCTGGTTAAAGGGGTCACTGGTTTTGTTTTGTAAAAGTAGCTCACTGGGTAAAAAAAAGCTTGGAGACCTGTGTCACGGACAGCAGTGGGATGGTTTCCTTTATTTCTGTGTGTGTTTTGTAATTTAATTTGTATTAAGTTTGCTGTGGTGCACGTTTTTAATTTTAACCTCCCACTTTAACTGACTGATGCCCCAATCAGGCACCTGTGCCAAAATCAGCACACCTGCGCTTCATTGGACCCAGGCGTATAGGGTGTTTTCACGGACGTCACAAATCTAAAACAGACCCGGATGTGCCGCCATGCTGGAGATACAGCTCATGCCAATTAACGTGACGGATTATCAATTTTGGACAAAAACACAAGGTTTCGCGATAAACCCTCGAGCTCGGACCCCAAAACTTCTCACACAGTTGGCCAGTTGTGCAACGAAAGACTGCAAAACAAAAACGTTTTAGTTACAAACTTAAGTTAATTGGATGAAGTTCCATATGAAACGAAAGCGAATGCCAGTTTGTTTAGTGGCGATCTTGCAATCTTGCCTCCCGTCAGTGACTCAATTTTCTCATCAATATTTGATATCATGCTCTTTATACGAAGTTGACATTACACACTTAGAAATGTGTGTAATATTTTGTTTTGGTAGACTTCCCACTTCTAACTAGAGGTCATGTTGGAATCGTTGGAATTAACATTGCTAATTGAAAATGTTAAATAAACTTTTTTACACATAGGCTTAACCCTGTTCATTAAATGTAAAATCCACATACCGGCTACAAAATGAGCTGCGCAAATTCGGATGTTATCCAGATTTTTCCCGTCCAAATTCTGATTGAGGCTTGCAATCTATCGTCTCCTTTATTTAGATAATTGTTCTGTCTGCTCTTCTGCACAACTCTGGGTAAACGGTAGTACTGCAAAGTAGTTTCACTGTCTGATGTATTGTGACAGCCAAGAACACGACAATTGTTTTGTTATGTATTTGTTTGAGTCAGTCACAGCACGCACCGAGTCGATTCAGCCATCTTGCTTACTTTATTGTCTATTGCCGCCTGGTGGTCAGTGCATATAACAGCATCAACATCATCATAATAAACATATCATGACATCTTCCTTTTTTTTTTTTTTTTTTTTAAGTAGTCACCAAACCAGTGACCTGTACATAAAGGTTGCAGACGTTATTATTATTATTATTTTTTACACCTTATGCTTTCAATAAACACATGCATTTTTATTTTAATTTCTGTCTGGCATAGCATGTATTTAGTTTTTTTTTTTTAGTTTTTTTTTTTTAGAACTGTTTAACATAAATGGCACAATGTGCTACTCCTCAACTAGCCTTTTAGGTCTATTAACAACACGACCACTAGCTGTTCTTGTATGAAGCATTTCTGAGCTGACATTATCGGCAGTAGTTACAGGTTGATTATACATTTCAGGTTCTTTCTGTGAATCTGCACTGTTAACTACATTCTGCTGAGTAACATTTCGCTCATCATTTAGCACATTTTGATTCTTTGACAACATCAAAAACTTTCGATTTCTTCTGTACGTTTGTCCATCTGGTGTCTGAACTACGTAAGATCTCGGGTGGTCAGACTTTCCTGAAACCTGAGCTGGACACCATTTACCATCTTGCCACAATCTCACAGTGTTTCCAACCTGCATGTCATCTAAGGAGAAAGTTAAAAATACAACACGTATCTGTAATTTAAAACAGCTAGTTAAACAGCCTACAAGGATTTTTTGTAATGAGCTGGGACAAACATCTTCAACATGCATAGACTGACGAATTTATAAATACTTTATTTAGTATAGGTCTGTTTCCTCTAATAACTAAACCGAGTAGAATCACAACCCACAGTGCGACTTTGATTGATAACATTTTCTCAAATGAAATAGATAGTGATACAGTCAGTGGTTTAATGATAAATGATATTAGTGATCACCTGCCAGTTTTTGTATTGTACAAAAATGGATATTTAAATATTAATGATGAAAACATTTATTGGTTTAGAAGGGTAAAAACAGAAAAAACTATTGATGCATTTAAAAAGGAACTATTAGCTCAACACTGGAGTATTGTATACAGAGAGAATGATACTAATAAGGCATATGATGAGTTTACGCGAATATTTCATAAAGTATATGACAAAAATTGCCCAATGAAAAAATATTGTAAAAACAGAAAGGGTAAAGAAACCCCATGGATGTCTAAGGGATTACTAAATGCATGCAAGAAAAAAAATTCACTCTACAAAAAATTTATAAATGATAGAACAAAAGAAGCTGAGGATAAATATAAGAAATATAAAAATAAACTGACAGGTATCATTAGAAAATGTAAACAGGATTATTATAATAAATTGTTAGATAGCAATAAGAATAATATTAAAGGTTTATGGAATATCTTAAATAGTATAATTAGAAATAAACCGAGAACAATTAATTATCCAAAATATTTCAAAGATGAGGATAATACTTTAAATAATATGAATGAAGTAGTCGATACATTTAATAAATTCTTTGTAGATGTTGGACCGAATCTTGCTGCAAAAATTGCAAATGTTGAGAACTATAATTGTGAACTGATAGACACAAATCCTCTGTCCATGTTCCTCAAACCTGTGGAGGAAAAGGAGATACTGGACATTGTTAAAGGGTGTAAAAATAAAACCTCGACAGATTATTATGACATGGATATGAAAACTTTAAAAAGTGTTATTGAAAGTATCTCTAAGCCGTTAACATACATCTGTAACCTATCGCTGCAAACTGGACAATTTCCTGAAAGTATGAAAGTAGCAAAAGTAATTCCTTTGTTCAAGGCAGGAGATAAACATCTCTTCACAAACTACAGGCCTGTTTCCCTTTTACCGCAATTCTCAAAAATCTTAGAGAAGGTTTATAACTCTAGACTTGACAGCTTTATTGAAAGGTGTAATTTACTCTCGGACAATCAGTTTGGTTTTAGGAATAATCACTCAACCTCACACGCGCTCTTTGATATAATTGAAGAAATAACTAATGCTGTAGATAACAAGAAATATGCAATAGGGTTATTTATTGACCTGAGTAAAGCGTTTGATACAATAAACTATGATATACTAATTAATAAACTAGAACATTATGGGATTAGGGGGGTAGCTCTACAGTGGGTTACCAGTTATTTAAAAAATAGAAAACAATGTGTGAAAATAGGTGATTATCAGTCGAGTTGTCGACAAATTGTGTGTGGTTTACCTCAAGGTTCCATTCTGGGCCCAAAATTGTTTAACATGTACATTAACGACATTTGTAAAACGTCTCAAGTACTTAAATTTATCTTGTTTGCTGATGATACAAATATTTTTGCATCAGGTGACGACTTACAGCAACTGTGTCGGATTGTTAACTTGGAACTCAAAAGTGTCAATAAGTGGTTCAAACAAAATAAATTATCTCTAAATCTGAGTAAAAGCAAAATGATGATATTTGGCAACTGTAATTCCAATGCTCAGGAAGCAATTCAGATAGAGGGTGTTGTCATAGAGCGAGTGCATGAAATCAAATTCCTTGGTGTTATTATAGATGACAGAATTACTTGGAAAGCTCATATTAAATATATATCTACGAAAATTTCTAGAAGCATTTCAGTAATAGCAAAAGCAAAGCACATTTTAAACATCAAAGCTCTACATATCTTATACTGTTCTCTGATTTTGCCATACTTATATTATTGTACTGTGGTTTGGGGTAGTACTTATAAAAACACATTAAAACCAATAGTATTGTTGCAAAAAAGAGCTATCCGAGTAATTCATAAAGTTGGGTTTTTGGACCACACAAACTCATTATTTTTAAAATCAAAGATCATGAAGTTCTGTGACATTGTTGAGTTCCAAACTGTACAGATGTTATACAAAGCAAGATACAAACTGTTACCGGGCCAAATACAAAGAAGGTTCCAAGAACGTACTGGTTGTTATGAATTACGTGATGAATTAAACTTTAGGACTCAGAAACATAGCTCAACTTTGAAAAGTTTTAGCCCAACAGTTAATGGTGTACAATTGTGGAATAAACTGGAAATGGAGTTGAAACGATGTCCAAACATCAACCTGTTCAAATATAAATACAAACAAAAGACTTTTGAAACATACAGAGAACAAGAAATGTGTTGCCACTAGGAGGCGCAGTAGGATCAATTATCTATAATCAAGGAAGAGTGTTGCTGCTTGGAACGGTTGTCATTCTATTGCTCAAATTTACAAATTGAGAATTAGGGTAGGCAAGTTATGAATCTGTTGAGAGGGACCCTCCCAACGGGCTCAAAACCTTGTCTTTTAATGCACCACTCAGCATAGGAACATCATCTACAAATCAGCTGTTAGGGCAGCTGGGTGGGGGTTTGTTGAGGGGGAGTTACTGCCCTCTTCAACTAGCCCGCTCTACACCCTGGCTTTTTAATGCACCACACTATGCAGGGCTTACATCATACTTCACATATAACTCAATTAAACAAATATAATAATAATGATAATTAAACCCAAATTAAATTATATTGAGGATGGTAATGACAACTGGGAAGTAGCAAGATCTCAGAGTATAATATGTATTAATGAACCTTTATAACATAAAAGTAGCACATTCTTTTGTTCTTTATTTTGCTGTTGTTTTTATTTTATTCTTCTTCATTATTTATTGTTACTTTGCCCTATGTTCCTTTGTTTATGATTTGCTACCTTGTAAATATTAAATGTAATGTTATTTTTATTTTGGGGTGGGCGCTTATAAGCCTTTGGCTTCAGCCCACTCCCTTTGGGCGGGTTGACTGCTCAAACAAATAAATAAACATAAACATAAACATAAACATGCATTGACCATATCTTCACAAACAATAGTTCGGGCTGTTCGAAGGCAGACTCCATTCCTGTTGGCTTTACAGATCACAATATCATTGCTCTTGTAAGAAAGTCTAAGGTACCTAGAAGTAGACCAAGAGTATTACAGAAGAGAACTTACAAGAATTTTTGTGAAGAAGATTTTGTCACACATTTAAAGGAAATGGATTGGAACCAAGTGCTGAACACAAAAGATGTGAATGTGGCTGTAAAATTATTCAATGACTTATTTCTTTCAGTGGCAGATAAACATGCGCCGCTTAGAAAATTTACAGTTAGAGCAAATAAGGCCCCGTGGATTGACAAGGAGCTTAAGCAGTCTATGGCGCACAGAGACAACTTGAAAAATGAAGCGTGTGTTCTAAAGACATCTGAGAAGTGGAAAACCTATTGTATTGAGAGGAATAAAGTGACTAAACAAAACAGAAAAAAGAAACAAATATATTATAGAAATAAGATAGAGAATAACAAACATGATGGCAAACAACTTTGGAATACCTTGAACGAGTTAATGTGTAGGAGCAAAACCAATTTACCATCATTTATAGAAGTGGACGGTGGATTTCTGACAAAAGGAAAGGATATTGCAAATCATTTTAGTACATATTATGGTGATAAAATTGACAATCTGAGACAAGACACTACAAATTCAGGGTATTTTTGCACTTCATCCAAAATAATCAAAGATTTAATTATTAAAAACAAAAATTGTAATTTCACATTTAATATGTTAAGTTCAGCAGAAGTTGAAAAGTCTCTTTTCACGCTAGATGTCAACAAACCATCAGGAATTGATGAGGTGGATGGTCGATTGCTTAAACTTGCTGCAAACACAATAGCTTTTCCAGTCTGTCACATTTTCAACCTAAGCTTAGAGCAGGGAATTTTTCCTCAAATGTGGAAATCGGCCAAAATACTTCCACTCTCAAAAAGTAGAAATGTCAGTCTAACTGCTGTTAACAGTAGACCAATTAGCATTCTTCCGATACTCAGTAAATTGTTGGAAAGAGTTGTTTTTAAACAGATTTTTAATTATTTAAATATAAATGAGATAAATTTTGGATCTCAGCATGCATACAGGGAAAATCACTCGACATGTACAGCACTTACAGAAATGGCAGATAATTGGTTGTCTTATATTGATAAGAAGTTGATGGTGGGTGCAGTATTCTTAGATTTCAGCGCAGCTTTTGATTTGGTGGATCATAAACTGCTACTTGAAAAATTATCTGCTTATAGATTTGATGCTACACCACTGAAATGGATGAATAGTTACTTAACTTGTAGATCACAATCAGTATTTTTTAATGGAAGCTTTTCTGCGCCTAAACATCTGCAGTGTGGTGTACCTCAAGGCAGTTGTTTGGGACCACTGCTTTTTTCAATTTTCATTAATGATATGCAGTACGGCCTTAAAAGGTGCAGCGCAACTCTCTATGCAGATGACGCCACTGTTTACTGTGCAGCATCAAGTATGTCTGAGCTGAGAAATACACTACAGGATGATTTGCAGTTGTTATTTGACTGGATTCACGAAAACAGACTGGTTTTGAATGTGTCTAAAACAAAGAGTATGTTGTTTAGATCTCGACACCAAGATAGTGACGATCCACTTAACATTGTATTAAAAGACATGCAAATAGAGCAGGTTCAGGAGGTAAAACTCCTCGGAGTTACTTTCGATGAACGTTTATCTTGGGATAAGCACATTGACACTGTTGTGAAAAAAATGGGTAGAAATATGGCATGTATTAGAAGGTGCTGCTCATTCATGACACCGGCTTCTAGAGTTTTGGTGGTTCAGTCATTGGCCTTGTCTCACCTGGACTACTGCTCTGTGGTGTGGTCAGGTGCAGCTAAGAAACACATGACGAAACTGCAGACAGCACAGAACAAGGCTGCCAGGCTGGCTCTGGGCTGCCCACTCGTGTGGGGACAGAGCTCAGCTGAGCATCATGCCCGTCTCTCATGGCTCAGAGTAGAAGATAGACTCAAATATAATTTAATGACTTTCTTCAGAAATATATGCTATAGTCAAAAATCTACTCATTTGTACAACCTTTTACATTATGTGAGAGATCTGCACAACTATCCAACTAGGCAAGCGGCTCAGGGTCATTTGACCCGCCCCAAACCCAGAACAGAAGCCGTGTGTAGGTCGGTCATATTTAGAGCTGTGACTTTATGGAACAAACTGCCACCGGCTGTTAAACAGGCTGAAACAAAGCTCTCTTTTAAAAGACTATTGAAAAGACATTTTCTGATGGAAGCCTAAGTCTGTTTGTGTGTGTATGTCTATATCTTCATATACAGTATATTTAAATTCTTTATATGTACAGTATGTGTGCGTATAACTGAGGAGAGGTTTGTATGTGAAGTGTTTTTTTCAATTTAACTGCATGATGTGAATATTGTAATTGCTTGAACCGGACCCCAGGAAGAGTAGCTGTCCATTTGGAGACAGCTAATGGGGATCCAAATAAATAAACAAATAAACAAATAAACAAATAAACCTCCAGTTGTTGTAATGGTTTTGCTCCTTTGTCAAAGTAGTCCTTTTGTTTCACTTGTCTCGCCTGTAGCATCCGCTGTACTCCGGTAGTGACTGTTTTGGGATCCAACATGCATGAAGGTGTCGGGAGCTTGGTCCTCACGCGACGTCCCATTAACAGTTGAGCTGGTGATCTTCCGATGTCCTCAAATGGTGTACTCCTCAGATTGAGCATTGCCAAATATGGATCTTTTCCATCTGCTTTGGCCTTTTTAAGCAGAAGTTTGACAGTCTGCACTCCTCGTTCTGCCATTCCATTAGACTGTGCATGATGGGGGCTCGATGTTTTGTGAATAAAGTCCCACTCGTGTGCAAACGTCTGGAATTCCCTTGAGCTAAACTGTGGTCCATTATCTGAAATTACAATTTCAGGAATACCATATCTAGCAAATTGGGATTTCAGATGTGTGATGACAGTTGCACTTCTTGTGTCTGATTTTAACCACTCCACTTCAACAAACTTTGAGTAGTAGTCCACTAAGATTAAGTATTCCTGCTGGTCAAATGTGAATAGGTCGACGCCTATCTTTTGCCAAGGCCTTTCCGGAACACTGTGTGGATGTAATGGCTCTTTGCTTAGTCGTTTCTGATATGTACTGCACACATCACAACTGCTCAATAGGTCAGTAATACTTTGAGACATGCCAGGCCAAAAGAGTACTTCTCTCGCTCTGCGCCTGCAGCTTTCAATACCCAAGTGTCCCTCGTGAATACGTTTTAGCATGTCCTCTCTTAAAGATACCGGAACTATCAGTCTTTCGCCTTTCAACAGAATCCCTTCAACAAAGGATATTTCTTCTCTGTAGTTCCAATAAGCTTGAATGTCTTTCACAACTTGCCTTTTTGTCACTGGCCAACCTTGTAGTACTGTTTTGGAAAGTTTAGTTAAGGAAGCATCTTTTGCTGTTTCTATTTTGAACAGTTGCAGCTTTTCGTTTGACACAGGTAAGTTGGACATTACCATGTGCACTTGCGCTTCAATGTCTTTGTCAGGTGAGTTTGTCACTGGCAGATAAGCTCTAGATAATGCATCTGCAATATACATCTCTTTTCCTGGCTTGTACTGCACATTCACTTGGTACTTTTGAAGTCTCAACAATAGTCTTTGTATTCTGGCTGGTGCGCTGCTCAGTGGCTTTTTCATTATAGCTTCCAGTGGTTTATGGTCAGATTGAACATCCACTTCTCTTCCATATATGTACTGGTGAAAGCGCTCAAATACTATTGCCAACATTTCTTTTTCTATTTGCGCGTAGCGCTGTTCCGTTTCAGTCAATGCACGTGAAGCATAGGCTACTGGCTTATTCTCTTGCAGTAAAACTGCACCAAGTCCACTTTTGGACGCATCTACTGACAGTGTTACTGGTAGTTTCACATCATAGTACCTGAGCAATGGCGCTTCAGTCAATATTGTTTTCAGCTTGGTGAACGTATCCTGATGCTCTTCATTCCAGTCCCATGCAACGTCATCTCTGGTTAGAATGCGTAGAGGTTCAGTGTGTTCTGACATATTTGGGATAAACTTTGCAAGGTAAGTTACCATACCCAAAAATCGCTCAACATCTTTTTTGCATTCTGGAGTTGGCATCTTGACCACAGCTTCAATTTTACTCTGATCTGGTTTCAAACCGTCTTTTGAGAAGATGTGGCCTAAGTATTTAATTTCTTCAAGACCAACTTTGCACTTTGCTTTGTTCAGCTTAAAGTTCTTTGCTCTGGCTATTTCTAGCACTTGTCTCAGTCTGTTGTCATGTTGCTCGATTGTCTCCCCCCAAATCAGTATATCGTCAATGTACGTTTCAACGCCTTCAATGCCTTCAAACAGTTGTTTCACCGTCCTGTGAAACACCTCTGGAGCAGAGTTAATCCCGAAGGCGAGCCTTAGGAAGCGGTAACGGCCAAAAGGAGTGTTGAAAGTACAAAGGAGAGAGCTGGCTTCATCCAGTTTCAGTTGCCAGAAACCTGAGCTTGCATCCAAAACCGTGAAGTACTTGGCTGTTGATAATCTGCAAGTTATTTCCTCAACAGTTGGAAGCTGATAATGTTCTCTCATGACTGCTGTATTGAGGTCTCGTGGATCTAGGCATAATCTTAATTTGCCTTTATTCTCTACAATAACAATGGGGTTGACCCACTTGGTAGGCTCCTCAATCTTTGTTATGACCTCCAGTTTTTCCATTCTTTCCAGTTCTGTTTTCAGTTTTTCTCTTAAAGTCACAGGTATTTTTCTTGGTGGGTGTACCTTTGGAGTCACACTCGCGTCAATCCGAATGCTGTGTTCTCCCTCGAGGCACCCCAAGCCCTCAAATACATCGGCATATTCTTTGAAAATGTCCATTTTTGTGTTTTTGTCCAGTGCATGAATTCTTTTGATAAGACCCATGTCCTCGCATGCATTGAGTCCCAGTATTGGCATTGCATCTGGTTTCACCACAATGAACTGTAGAGTGTATGGCTTCTTTTTATACTTGACCATCCAGTTGCATTCACCCATGACTTGAATCTGGTTTCCTGTGTACGCAAATAGTTTCACTTTTGTGGGTCTTAATGTTGCTCTTCTGCCCATGCTTTGCAGCAGCTTGTAAGGGATTACATTGGCCTGTGCCCCTGAGTCAAGTTTAAATTTTATGTGTTTGTGTTCCACTTTCAACTTGACAGTCCATTGGTCTTTTGGTTGCTGTGCTTTTGCTTGTACACTTCCAACAAACAGATTTGCTTGCTCCATGTCGTCCTCGTTGACAGTGTGCACTTTCTTTGATCGACACATTTTGGCGTAGTGATTCAATTTATCACAATTCTTACATTGCTTGCCATATGCGGGGCATTTCTTTGCTGCATGCTCACTTCCGCATCTTTTACAGAAAAACGTGCCTGCTTTTTCTTTTTCACTTTGTTTAGTTTTATTGTGTTGCATCTTTTTATATGGCTGCTTGTATTTAACTGCATCGATGTGCTTGCTTTCACGTGCTGATGCTTGAGTGCTGAAGTCTTCCTCTTGCATCTGCTTGATTTGCACTTTTGTAGTTTCTGCCGCTAAACACAGTTGGGAAGCTCGTTCAAGATTAAGGTCAGCTTCTCTCAAAAGTCGTTCTCTCATCACATCTGATGTGATTCCACAGACAACTCGATCTCTAATAAGAGACTCTTGTAATTGTCCAAATTCACACGACTTAGCTCTCAGTTTTAGCTCTGTGATGTACTGGCTAACTGTCATGTCCCCTTGAACACACGTGAAAAATCTGTATCTCTCGTACGTAATGTTCTTCTTTGGGTTGCAGTATTCGTCGAACTTTTCCATGATTTTATTAAGTTTGTGCTTATCATCTTCTTCTGCGAACGTGAAGGTATTGTACACTTCCACGGCATCTTCACCGGCAATATGAAGAAACAGAGAGGACTGCACTTTAGCTGGTTTGCTAGCTCCTCCGGTCGCTGCTAGGTATAGCTCAAACCTTTGACGGAACCTCCTCCAATTTTCAGACAGGTTCCCGTGCTGCAGCTCGAGTCCAGATGGTGGCTTGAGTCCTTCCATTGCAGTTTTGTTGAATTTATATTACTTTTTTACTTCTGACACCATGTTTTGTTATGTATTTGTTTGAGTCAGTCACAGCACGCACCGAGTCGATTCAGCCATCTTGCTTACTTTATTGTCTATTGCCGCCTGGTGGTCAGTGCATATAACAGCATCAACATCATCATAATAAACATATCATGACAACAATAATTAACAATTTTGCTGTTTCAAACTTCGCGGTACTGTTTGTTTTGATAGGCCAGTAGATGGGTGAGTATCGCCATCATGTCTGACTTCGGAAAAGTGACGTCACAGGCAAACACTCTATTAAAAGGAGTGAACGGGAAGATGTCAGGGGGGACGACACCCCGGTCCCGGCCGCATGGCTGCGGCAAGGGGGAAGAGACTGAGGTCGTGTGCCTGGGGCAGCAGGCTATGTAGCAGAGGAGGTGAACGCGGAACACGCAGTGGCGGCAGAGCACCACCCCCACGCTGAGAACTACCCCTGCGACCGGCTGGTATCGGTGCAATGCCCCGCTACCTGACCCGTAGCGAGACACCCATCGATGGAGGCAGCGGCGAGAGGCCCCGCAACCCAGCCAACGGAGAGACGCCCTACGTGGAAGGAGCCGGAGACACCCCGCGATCCAGCTGGTAGAGGGGATCGTGCCTCAGCCGGGGAGGTGAGACGCGTGTACGCGGCGCGCGCAGGAGGAGGCGCGTGTACGCGGCGTGCAGCAGGAGGCGCGGGGACTGATATCGGGACGTGAACGGACCGTTGTATTAACTTTTAGTCCAGTTTTAAAAGGTTTTAGTTCTTTTATGGGCCCTTTATTTGCACTGTTTTAATAAATACCACCTTTTTATATTATAGTTCCTATTTCTTCTTTTTATCGGTTGCATCCACCCCTCAAACATAGGCTACCTGTGAACCTGTTCTACAGTAACTCCAGCAAAGAATGTGTCAAATCAGAACATTTTATCAATTGCTAAATAATAATTCAGTCTTTGAGACTCTATAAACTTCCACCTTGGGGCGCTAGTTGCCTATCAAGTTAGGATAATTTCTCACTCATTAGACTTATCATTATCTGAAAATGAAAACCCAAAATGATGAAATGAAACTCAAAGTGTCTTTCATGAATGATTTATGCGTACCACCGTTCACATTGTAGCTAAATAAAAAGTGACCTCAAGCACATTTGACTTTTTCCACATTCCACATTAAGTTGATGTTAATAATACCGACCATCTAATTTTCACTTCTCAGAAATAAAGTCACAAGTGAGCTGTGCAAAGCTAAAACTAAATATTTTATAAAAATGATAGAAGCAAATGGAAGCAGCTCCAAACTATGGCAACATATAAACAAATTGACAAATTCTAATCGGAAAAACCATCAAATGACAGATTGCCTCAAAATTAATAATAATTATGTTAATGACAATCAGTCAATTGCAAACGAGTTCAACAAATTCTTTGAGTCAGTCCATGATCTAGCCAAACCTTTCAAGGGCAAATTGCCTTCTGAGAGCAAAGCTCAGTGTAGCAGTACAGATCATTTTAAAATTAGAGAAGCTTTGCATGATGAAGTAAGGAAAATTATAGTCAATATGAAAAATTCTACATCATGAGATATACATAATCTTAATGTAGCTCTAATTAAAAAACATCTAAGCAGCTTACTTGAGCCTATAACTTACCTTGTAAACTTGTCAATACAAACAAACACTTTTCCACAGAGCTGGAAGATTGCTGTAATCAGTCAGGCGACAAAGACCAAGCCTGCAACTACAGGCCTATTTCCATTCTCCCTGTAGTCTCCAAAGTACTGGAAAAAATTGTAGCTGGGCAATTAATAGAACATCTTGAAAATAACCAACTGTTGTATCCTCAGCAGTTTGGGTTCAGACAAAAATACAGCACAGAAACGGCCAACTGCTTCTTGTTGGAACAGATCAAAGGTTCACTGGATAAAGGAAATGTTGTAGGCGCTGTGTTTTTAGATCTGAAGAAGGCCTTCGACACAGTGGACCATTGCATCTTATTGCAGAAATTACAGCAATTTCAATTTTCAGCTACAGCTCTGTCATGGTTTAAGTCCTACCTGGAGGGTAGAGAACAATGTGTGAAAGTAGGAAGCGTTAAATCCACCCTGAGTCCAAATGACTTAGGAGTGCCTCAAGGGTCAGTCCTAGGACCGTTGCTGTTTTCAATGTATATAAATGATCTCCCAGATTGCTGTCAGGGTGTAAACTGCCAGCTTTATGCTGATGACACAGTTATTCATGTGTCAGAAAAACATCTGCACTGGCTGGGCAGCAGTTAACACAGGCTTTACATAACGTCTCAAGATGGCTTCAACTGTCCCATTTAACTTTAAATGTAAAGAAAACATTCTCAATGTGTTTCTCTATCAGCCGGAGGTCCCTTGACAGCACCTTTGAGGTTCAATTAGAACATGAACTCATTCAGGAGGTTCATGAAACAAAATACTTGGGCATTATCTTAGATAAACACCTGAAGTTCCAAAGTCAAGTAAATAACGTCTGCAGGAAAGTCAAACCAAATCTGAACTGTTTTCGTTTTATAAGAAGAGAGTTATCACACCACGCGGCTTTATTGTATATGCATGCAATGGTTTTTTCACATCTGTCATACTGCATTACAGCATGGTCACAAACATCGGCGTCTACTCTGAAACCAGTCACTTCTCTGTATAAACAGGCAATTAAGATATTCGACAAGAAACCTCTGAGATGGCATCATTGTGATATCATACAAAAGCACAAGCTTTTTACTTTTGAAAACTTTGTACATTTTAGTATAATGAAATTGACTTTTAAATGTCTGAACAATTGTGTTTCCCCACTGTTCCCTGGCCTCATGGTGAGGTGTCAGGGCTCTCTTAGACCTTCCACCAGAGCTTCAGTTAGAGGGGATTGTGTGCTCCCAAAGTTTAGAAAATCTTTTGGACAGTCGAGCTTCTCCTTCAGAGGGGCTATACTGTGGAACTCTCTCCCGACTGCACTGAAACTGCAGAATAATATCGACATCTTTACCAGAGAGCTTAAACAGTGGCTCAAATCGGGCCAAACTTGTTCCCATGTGTAAAATGTGCCTTATCTTGTTTCATAATGTGTTTTATCTTTGTAACCTAAAAGCCCCTATGGACAGGTGTTGAAAATTAGCACATGTGCTATAACACTTTAAACAATGCATCTGGTTCGTCCAATGTTAATTGCTATGTCCATATTAAATAAATAAATAAATGAAATGAAATAATCATTAAACAGCTACGCATCAATAAATATCTGAAATCATTTTTGCTTCATTGTAATAAAGACATGGATATCGTGTGACTATTCAATATTCAACTTTATAATCATTTTCAGAACCAAAAGATTCAATCCTAAAATACATTGAACTCTTTTTTTTTTTTTCCTTGTGTAACTTGTCACGTGTAGAGGGCACTGCACTATACCCATGGACTAATGAACGGATTAATTATGTGATTAAATGGTGAATAATATTCTCAATTAAAGCTGGGGTACCTGTTTTATGGTGTTGTAGAATACATTTATTTTTGCCACCTCAGAGTATGTTGTAAACACAGAAAAACACAGACCTTGTTGTATTGTCTTCACCTAAAGTTTATTGAGCAATGGATGATGGAAGTCTAATCTAAAGTCTAGTCTTCACTTTGTTACCACTCAATGCTGTATATGGGTGTGAAATGTGCATATATTTCCATTCTTTGAACAATTTGAATACACAGGAGGGACTGTGAGAGCTAGAAACAAGTTTGGGCCAAACAAAAAATGTCACTGTTTGGACAGGAAAAATCCGGTACCCCAGCTTTAATACATTCCATGAAATGAAATTAAAAAAGCAATTGCGTGTTTGCTGACTTCACATGACTCTGCTCAGAAGTGCTTAGTCGATTGGATTCTAAATTAAATTCTCTGCCTCTTTCAGCCTTTTTCCTGCGGCGTGGAGAGGGAGGTGCTGCAGGGGGTGGGCGCACAAAAATAAGGCAAGACCAGCACTTTGATACCGCGCTACACAAAGAGGAGATACACGGATGCCCAGCTGCGTGCTCGTGAGCCATGCGCGTAACCTCTCGGTCTCCGCTGCTGCTGAATGAGTGAGCTCTCACTTTGCCTTAATAGACTCCCTTAAAAATAAGAAATATTTACATTGTCGAGCTCACTACAGTTCCAAGTTAATTGGGCCTGCTCGATTTTTCAGGCCCGATCTCACCTCTGCTGTCTGATGTGTTGAATAGAATTTGAATTCATAAATGACAAAAACCTTTTGTTAAAAAGTATAATTTAGATATTGGTCAAAAATGATGGATGGAATGAAGGATCTAAATTTTCTACTCAATGGGTTGGATTTACCATAATTACAAGAGCACATGAAGGCAGCATTACAGGTATGTTCCATTGGACCCGGAAGAAGAGTGATGACATCACTTTATTCTTTATTTTACCAGGTAAGTCAATTGAGAACCAATTCTCATTTACAAAGACGACCTGGCCAAGGTGCATTAGAAAGCCGTACAGTCAAGGAATAAAATACATTTAACAAAACAAACAAATTAAGGTTACAGTAAAAAACAACAACATTAAAAACATGTAATCCTGCACAGCAAATGTTCCAGTGTTAATGTGAGTTGACTGAGATGTGGACAGGAATGTGGTATCCACAGTTTTAATTTGAAGAAAATAAAATAACCCTCGAGTGCACATCAGTCATGGTCCACCCTGACTCAGAGGAACAGGGACATACATGACCCTACATCAGATACAGTTCGAGAGCTTTTAAAAACAAATATATATATACAGTTTTATTCTTTCCTTTAATCTAACTGTTATTAATGATTGCTTGAGTTTCAGTTTTTAATTTGTACTTCCAGCTGAAGTCCTAGACGTTCGTTGAATGACACAGTTTCCTGCTTCTTTACCTGTCAGTCTAGGACAGACTGAAGTCCAATGAGGCCTCAGCCTTATAATTGGAAATAAAGAACACATTCTATTTAACGTCATGTTACTGTCACTCATGGTGTCAGATTCTCTATCCTTCAGTCTAACTCTGAAGAGAGTCAACTCACATTTAAGGTGCGTTCAGACCGAACGTGCGTCCACGCTCAGTCAGCCTCTAGTTGGACGCCAAACATTGCCGCTTCACACTCGTGAGAAACGCCTGTTTGCTGGCGCGTGAAGTTTTGCAAGAGTCATAATTAGGAGGCGTGTCATACAACTCAGGCCGAGCGCAAACCGCCATGATCAACTTCTCCTCCATGCTGCAGGTCAGGGGCGCCACTACCCCCCCTCCCACACACAAACACACACATGGCTCTTTGATGGTTGTTTCTATTTTTTTAAAGAAAATAAATACCCTCTGAATTGACTTTATTTTAACGAAAATGTCACTATTTCACACAATATAACATCGATATTTCCCTCTATGGAGTTTGTTATCACAAAAAAACAATCACACGGCCCGATTAAAAGCTTCTGTTGCTTCATTCACGTAACTTTTCCTCCTCTCCCTCTCTCTCCCTCGCGCAAGAGGGGAGAAAACAACGCAAGCTTCAACGCGATCTCCTCTGTAACCGTGTTTATTATTTCATTAGGACTTTTATTTCTCAAACTTGTTGCCTTATGCTCACTTTGAGCTCCTCGTGGGGCTGCAGCAGCAGCAGCAGCTGTGGAGATGACAGTCCCTCTGCACTCCTCTCTGCCCCACTCCAGCAGTGACTTGTTTCGCAAAATAAGCACAACTAAAGTGACGCCCGTCCCCCAAAGAGGAATAAAAAAGAAACACTTCACCACCGCGAACCTGTTCATATCGTTCACTGTAAAGACTCGTTCAAAAGAGCCGGATCGTTCACGACCGACACACATAGACTGTTAAAAAGAACACATCACTATTGGCGCCCCTATGAAAGGCATATATTGCGTATGCCCTTTTTGCGCCACTGCTGCAGGTAACAGGTGACGCTTGTGCTCACTATTTGAGCCCAGTCCCTGATTGGTTAACAAGGCGTAAATGAACGCACGTGTAGATTGTGATTACTTGAGTGCATGAGGCAGTGGGCGTGGCATCGCTGCTCTGTACCGCGCTGTTCTCACTGGTTTTGACGCGCGTTAATCCTCATCTGCTCACATTTGGAACGCTTCATACGCGCGGACATCTTTGCTTACATTTCGACGCGCGTCGAAGCACGTCTACATAGGGTTAACATGGAAGTTGGTGGCGTGTCAGCGTTTGGTCTGTACGCACCATCACTGTGCTCGGCCGAGCTGTGTTATGTGTGTATCATTTTAAGAAAAGTCGCCAACACTTTCACTTTGTCATTTTGTATCATAGTGTTGTAGGCAACAAGCAACAGCAAGCAGTGTGCCAGTTGAATAAGAGCAACACCAGACTCATTTTGTCATTTGGGATTTATGATTTTCAGCCGGGTGATACTTGTCCTTCATTTGTTTCTATTCTCATTATCCTGAGCACTTTTCCTCTGACTGAATTATCTATCTCAGCGGTTGAAGAGCCTATTCATAACGATTTGGTTCACATTTTTGAACTTGAATAAATGAGCTCAGTCGGTGCTGAGTTGGCTTTTGTCAGACTCACTGCTGTAATGCTTTTTCACCACCAGATAGCGCCTATACAATGTAGCCTACCAACCCTGTGTACAGCAGGGGTTCTCAAACTTTAAATCAAAAGGTACAAAGAAATAATAATTTATTCATCAGAGTGCATTGTAACATGAGCAAAAAATGCATAATACTGGGGAATGTATTGTATGTAAAAATATATATCAAGAGAAAGCGGAGTCCTATGATGGGACGTTATGGCAATAAAATTCATAGCGAAGAGGCGCCACCGGGACCCGGACCAAATCACCTCGAGGTCACATCCGGAGCTGAGTCCAGAGTTTGAGAAGGCCTGGTGTACAGTGTTATGAAAGTGTGTGACTCACACTTTGAGGTATCATCTGCCCATCACTTCTAGGAACTTCACCATGTTGGTGAAACAAGTTCAGGAGAGATAGCACTTCATCAGATGCTCAGTTCTCAGATCCCAGCCCGTTATCTGGTTCTATAAGGACTGGTGGAAAGCACTCTCACCTATGCTATCACAGTGTGCTACGGTATCACCATGCTGGCTGAGAGAAAGGCACTTCAGTGTGTCAGCAAAGCAGTGGAGGGTCATTGGCTCAAGCCTCCATGGGCATCATAATAATAATAATAATAATGCATTAGTCTTATATAGCGCTTTTCCAGACGCTCAAAGTCGCTTTACAATTTGGTGCATTATTCATTCACTCCATACTCGGTGATGATAAGCGAGGCAACCAGTCTGCGCACATCAGCCACCACCACCAACCACTCACTCACTCACTACATTCGCTAGGCTTCCTGGTGTTACTGAACGGTCTCCCATCCAAGTACTAACCAGGCCCTACCCTGCTTAGCTTCCAAGGTCTGACGGGATTGGGCATCGCAAAGGCGGTATGGCCATCATCTACACTCAGCGCTGCAGGAGACGAGCACAGGCTCCTCCAGAATAAACTCCAGTGAGTAAATGTGACACACTAATGTGTATTCACATTATTATTTATTTGGTTTTAAGACAAAGACTGACTTTAGGTAATAACTTTGTTTAAGTGGTAGTTGCAGACTCACGCCAGAAGGTAGTGGAAAGTACTTTTAAGAAACACAGCTAAATGTGACTTTATAAATCAGTTGGTAAACACTGTATTTTTGTTGAGTTTTGAGTATGTGAAAAGACATGAAAAAGCTAAGTCAAGGCGACGCCGCCGACGCCATTCTGTCTGTGTTGTACATTTATTACAAAGTTCCTTTTTGGTCATCTAAGCTCCTATTGCATCCTGACATTGTAGAAAGCGTTAACATGCCGTTGGCACAGATAAATATGTGACCCGCCATGGATTCCAAGGACACAAGTCGGCAGCCCGTGTCTCGAGAAAAACGCAAACAAAGATTTTTTGGGGGAAATTGGTGATTTTCACTTTTGTGCAGATTCGTTCAGTTGAAGTCACGAAGTAGCCTCTCCATGTTTAAGCTAGCAGTATTAGTATATTTAAAAGCGTAAACTTTTAGGTTCAAAATGACTAGTTTGAGGTGGGTTTCGGAGCTTGCAGTAGGGGCGTGACTTTGTCTGTGTCTATTTACATACTGAGTAAACACCGCGGAGGAGGAGAAGCAAAGCTGCTCTCAGTTGTGTTGTTGACACATGCTTTAGCAAACAAATACCACGCAAAAAAGGCTGTTTTATACATACGCCTATTGTCAATCAGTTTACAGGTTGAAAAAGTCTTGTTTTGTCAGAGAAATAGCGCATGCCGTGGGGGCGTGTCATTGTGCGTGTGTGGCTTCAGGACTTGCCCTGTGTGGCTCTCAGACTCAGACATGGATCTACTATAATATCAGAGGCTGGCGCTACTTACGCTTTAAAATGGATTTACGACGAGTTTTTCTGAGCAAAAGGCAACGGTTACTTCAGACGGGTGAGTGAAAGATTGTTTTTGTTATCGCTGGTGGCCGTGCCAATCAATGGCCGCTGGCTGCTCTGCTTTGTGACCGCAACACTGGAGGCCGCCATTGCTCCTCCATTGCTGTAGTACCTCCATTTGGCCGCTAGGCCCCCATTGAAAAGCATTGGACTTTAGACACGTTAAAAACAACTTTAATGCCTGGTTTCAATTTTTTCAACACTTAATATGGCTACATATTCCGCCTGAGATAACGCTGGGTTAGTCAAAAAAATAGAAACCAGGCTGGTTTTCGAACATTTTTTTTAAAAATCTCCTACTTAACGGAGGTCGGACTGTTAGTATTGGAGCTGTGCGAGCTACACGTCACGCAAGGGCCGAGTCTACAGTGAGATCCCGCCCTTTTGCCCTTATTAGGAACATGCTTCGTCAGCTGGGGAGGAGGAGTCTGTAAATCCGCCATGATTTCCCCCTCGAACGTGGTCATTGTGGTAAACGGGGAGGAGTGAGGAGGAGCTGTCTATTCTTTTTAACAGTCTATGGTGCCAATGTGTGCTGTGCTATTGTTAGCTAACATGCCGGTGTTAGCATGCGAGGCAGTGATCTAGTCACGAGGAATTAACCTGCTATTTACACAAAATCAAGATCTCTACAAACTTAAACTACTCCATAAATGTAGTCAGCGCATCCCTAGCTTTCAGCCACTTCTTATTTGAGAGAGATCCGCTTCATATTTTCGGTTTTATGGCCAGATAAGTTACGATGGTTTTTTGTTGTGAAATAAACAATCTGGAACTGCGCGCGGCGATACAACGCGATGTCGGCCTTTTCTCTACTGTATGTGCATTACTAAAGTAGTACAGGAGTCTTTTCTAAAGTTTATAACTTCAGTTATGTCCGGAGTCTGTAACTCTCTCTCAGCCTGAGAGTGGAGCTGACACAGGGAGGGACTGGGGGAACGCGCACTGCGTAGCAGCATTTTCACTGTCACATGTCATGTTTACAACCATAAACATAAAGATTTTATTTTTAATTTTTTACTGAAAGTTCACACACAAGTAACAGACAACTGTGAAGTGAAAGCAAAATGATACATGATTCTGTTATTTTTGAAAAGTGGGGAGTGCACAAGTATTCATACAGCATGACTTAAAGGTCCTATATCATGCAAAATCGACTTTTTGGAGTTTTTAACCATGTTGTTATGCTATTTCCTTATCAAAAACACCCCCAGAGCAGTTTTTGGCGTCATTCACGCAGTTCTAAGTAATCCTCCTGAATCCTGCTCTCTGAGCAGCTGCTCCGCCCTCTCCTGGTAAACCACTGAGCTGTTCAGTTGTGTCGTCACAAAGGAACGGAAGTGCTCTACGTCTTGAAAAGTTATAATATTTTTATGTGAAGTTATGCCTTTTTAGCTATTGAGAAATGTTAATCAACAGTCTGTACAAATGTTTCAAAATGACAGGAAAACCGTCTCTAACACACGAACTCATAAAATGGCCGCGAAGGGCGGAGCCAAACGTCACATGACGGCTTGGGGACCAATGGAAACAACGACACGTAGTCTAAGGCATGATGGGAAAAATGTGACGTTTGCTCGGCTGCCCCGGGAGGAAGAAAGGAGTCAGTCTCTCTTCAATGGGGAAGGAGAACTGGTTAGGAAATGGGGAAGCAGAACTATGTGTTGGATGAATTGTTAGGGAATAAATCTTCGTAATTTAATCTCCTGAATCTTGGTCATCTTTATAACTGGTATGTGTTAATTAGCTGATCGCTTAGTGTTGACGATTGCCTCTGAACTCCTCTTCCAGTCATGGATACGCAGTGCTGTCCGGAGACGGTAACTTACAGGCAACAGGCATTAAGATGTATTTGTTATTAAAGTGTATCCGTGGACAGCACATTTAGAATAAGTATATTCTTCATTTGGTGACCCCGACGTGATGAAGGGGGCAGTTTGGAGCCGTCTTTTTTGAAAACTTTGCGACAGGAATACCAGATATGGAAGTCCATCTAGATAAAGGTAAGAGACGACTCTCAGGGTGCGTCCATTGGCATGTTTTTCCAAAATTTAGATTAATCTTTAACGAAGTTGACTGTTGAATGGTGGAAATCTGTGAATTGATGGTCTGTGTAGAATATTTCTTAGTACTTAAGTCTATTTCTGTTCAAATGTTGTGCAGGCTAGTCAGGCCTTGTGGTTAGCTGTTAGCCGCGTTAGCTCGGCGATCGCTAGCATCTCATAGTTGATAAAAAGCATTTAAAAACCGGGTGTTAAGCACATGTGTTGGGCGTAGCTTCGTGTGTGATCATTGTGATGGCTGCTTTGTGTGGTTAAAGGCTTTATTGATGATTGTTCGAGGTGCTTATCTGGTCAAAGCATGTTTGGTTAGGGTGCTAGGCTGCTAAGCTAGCTTGAGAACAATAGGCTAACATTAGCATTATCTTTCGCTCTAAGCTCTTAGTGTTAATAGGTAGCTGGACATTAGAATTCATTCTCAGCGGAAATCTAGCCTGCGTACATTGTTTGTCATAGCTTTGGATACTGGGTGTGGAGAATTAAAGAAGAATCGTTTGTTTTGCTTTGTTGCTGCTGTGTGACACAGTAATACTGGAGGCCGCCATCCTTGTAGTCCAAACACACCGCGGCCATTTTTGGAGTATGAGCGGCCACTAAACCAAATCCATTCCGTAAATCCATTTCGGGTTTTGAGTTACCACCATAGCGGGCCTGTTGAATCCAGTCCGTTTTTTGATTTTGGCTTCTTACTGGGGATGATTTCGCTCCTTCATTTTATCCTTAGTGAATTAATCTCACATTATAAGCAAATTTTAAAGACATAGGCTATATATAAGCTGCATATTGTGTATGTTAGGAAAAATGTGAGATCGCTGGATAAATGGATTTTAACTAAACATTTGAACAATCGTGGAACACAAGTTTTGCTGCGGGGGTGTTGTGGGCTCGTACGTAAAATTCTCAGAGGCTTATTCAGAGCGTCATTGGCTCCTCATATCAGGGCTAATATTACACTAATACAAATGTAAGTGGAGCTTATTATGTGCACTTTCTCTTTTAACGTTAATGTAGCGTTAGGAAACAGTGGACAATATTTACCCGTTGGCTGCGCAGCCCGCCGCACACAGGGACCTGCTTAGCCGGAAGTGCGCAGACGAGGTGTGCAACGATAAATTAAGAGTGTTTAGGTGATGTGCGGGAGGATTTATGGTGTGACGGAGGGTATGGAGTTGGGAGCAGGCGATAATGTTGTGTGACAGGGGGCCAATGTTTCGGATTCACAGACATTGCTTAAACGTTATGAATTCCACTGAAGAGTAATTTTTGTGTCATGGGTTTCAGTAATGCAAGTCAACATTGGATTGCACTTACATTTAGAAATGTAAGAAAAAATGTAGCATTTTTAACATAGTTGCCTGGTGCCAAACCCAGGGAAAGGTGCTGAAAAATGTGTGTTCACATGAAACTAAGTGTATAAAACGATACTCGGTTTACGAAAATTGTGTAGCTTATGCAGTTATGAGGAAAATTACTTTGAAATGTATCTGCATAAGCAAAGAAAATAGTTTTTGTTGGTTTTTAGTATTTTGATAATAATAGAGGCTAAGTGGTTTTAGAGCTTCTACAGGCAAATTGGTAACCCATGATTAATAATAATAATTAAAGGCTATAAAGTTAGTGAAACTCCTTGTTGTGGGCAAAAACGAGTCTCACACAAGCGGAGAAGTACTGTCTTGATTGGCAATAAGACAGATAGGATATTTAACCGCGTTTAGATCGTGGTTTTCTTCCCCGTGTTGTTGTTGTTAGTGCCTAGAAAGTGACTGTAGCTAGCTAGGCACTGATACATGTGAATCAGTGAAGCTGAGTTTAGAGGGAGAGAGAGCCCCGCGCGCTCTGGGAAAAAGCAGCTCTGCGTTTTTATTTTAATCACGGCTTGATTTTCAATCTCTTGGAGGCCAGCAGGGAGGGTGAGAAGTGTCTTGTTTTTGTCTTGTTTTTGTCTTGTTTTTGCCTTGTTTTGCCTTGTTTTTGTTTTGTCTTTTGTGTTTTATTGTGTCTTGTTTTTGTCTTGTGGTGTGTTGTTGTAGGGGTGACAAAATAGAATATAACATACTGTGTCTTTTATTGTGTAAAAGGTTAATCGGAGCAGATGGCTTTGGAGATCGTACGACGGTCTGATGTCACATTGCTCAGCCCTAGATTGTTGGTGAATATAAAAAGATACCGAACGGGAAAATAAAGTAAAGTTAAATTCTACAGTTAAGTGTGTCGTGGGTTCAAGGCCCAAGGATTCGGCGAAATCCTTAAAGTAAAGTTAAGAGGGTGGTGGGTTTAAGGCCCTAGGATTGGGAATCCTTAAAGATAAAGTGCGCTGGAGTTAGAGTCTCCAAAAGGGTTAGAGGCCCAAGGATCGAAATAAGGTCCTTAAATTCTAATAATTGACACTGGGTTTAAGGCCCCAAATTAAGTACAGGACTACGCGTTGGGTGTATCCCTTTAAAAGCTGAAAAGTACGTAGTAGGACTTCCCAAGGACGCGGACGCGCGGACTGAAAATAAGCGTTGAAATAGTCGTTGACAGGACTTGGGGGCTGTCTAAAACTCTGGTTGGAGGCCATAGGATCGAATAAGATCTTAAAATTCTACTAATTGGTGAAATATAAGAGTGGTTGGAGTCCCTAAGATCTAAAATCTAAGATCTTTAAATTCTACTAATTGGTGAAATATAAGAGTGGTTGGAGTCCCTAAGATCTAAAATCTAAGATCTTTAAATTCTACTAATTTGGTGAATTAATGTTCGGTTTTTTGAAATTATAAAGAATTATGTTATGATATCTGTGAATATTCTACTGGTCAAATGCAAATGAGCTCTTGTATGGTCAGGTTAGATATTGATGGGATTATTGTAAAATTCTGGTGTCTTGTCTTGTTGTCGTTATGTGTTTATTGTGGAGTGACGAGTGTGTGACGAGTGTGGAGTTTGTGTGAACAAACGAGGTTGAATGAAAATTTGTGTGTAACGGAAAGCAGATTGTGAGTGGCGTGGAGGCAAGAGAGAGAGATTTGGAAAGTATTGAAAAGTGTTTGGTGGATGCTGAAATGGCATTGAATGTGGTTTGCGATTTAATAAGGTGTGTGTAAGTGGAAAAATGAAGGTGGTTGCAAGTGACGGAAAGTTATAAAATAAGGGAGTTCCTTGCTCAGAAGAAATCTGTGCATGTGAAAGTTTAGAGATGTTACACGGGTATAAAATAAAAAAAAAAGAAATTGTATTTGCTCTATCTGCATTAGTGTGGATGGAGCAAAGAAAGAAAACTGAGAAATGATTAAACGGGAAGTCTTGATACATTGAGGAGTGGCCAATCGTCTCTGTATCCGGGCACCTATGTAAAGGAGGTGTGGAGGGAATAGCTCCCCCTATTAAAAAACAAACAAAAAACATCCAAAATGAATAATAACGAAGTTATTTTTTAGACATTTCTGCTGAAGGCAGTGCTATGTCTCAATAGCATAAAATTGCTATTTTTGAAATATCAAAAATTAACTAATGTGTGATAGATGCTATTTTTTTGTGTGTCTGTGGTGAATAGAACATTTTAGGCCCCTGAAAGAGAGGTTACTGAAAAATTAGAATCTCTCTCTCCACTGTGGTGACATGGAATGAGAACAAAAGTGTTTATAGGTTATAATTTTGGAGGCATTGATTTGGAGTACAGACCGATATCCATTTAAAGTTTTTTTGTTTATGCACCGTCTTGGATGCATTACTAAAAGTTATGAAGAAGCAATATGCAAAATTTTGAATTGTTATTTTTAGGAGACCAAATAAACAGATTTAATAAATTAATGAATACATTTATGTTACATAATATGGGGTACGCCATTGACCAGAGGTGAGAGCAAGCTGAAAAATAAAGAAAATTAAGTGCAACTTTTAAAGATGCAGCTTAAAGAAGTAAGCAACACAATTTAATAAAGAATAATCTAAAAAGTTTACCTAAATGTGGAGCGATTTATGGTTGTGGTGGTTTTGATGATAATTGTGGTTAAGGTGTTTTCAGACGGCGATCCAGAACCAAAATTGGACCAGCAACGTTCGAGAACGAGGCGGTTGCAACAATGCTCCTGGTGGGTGTACAGCTATGGTAGAACCATTACCAGTGAACAGACATCTCTCTTGGCATGTTGGTGCAGACAGGACGGACTCTAGCATACATATGCAATAGAGCCTTAAAGATTCCTGTTTCTGTCCTTGGAAATGAGGGACATGGATGTCTTGAGACATCCGTAAGACAGTGGTTGCTGACGCTTGAACTGGACCCAACACAAATCATCTCTGCATACCGCCTAATCACCTGTAAACTGCTACAAACAATTTTATTATGACAAATTAAGATTTGGTATATAGAGAAGCTTTTAAGGCTAATTTTAAGGGACGTAAATGTTCCCTTAAACCAACAAAATTGCAAAAGGTAAACATGGTGTGACTGCAAATTGTTTACACCTGTATTGACAATAATATGAAATGTCTTGTTTTGATTCTCCTTTGCTCTCTCTCTTGGACAAACAGGCTAAAATTAAGCCCCATGGTCAAAGTGCTGAGTGAAACAAAAGTTTTGTAACATTTTTTGACTTTTTCAAAAGTCCTGTGCTCTTAATCTGTGTCTTCCTATTTTTTTTTAGATGTTAATGCTAGACTTGTATCAATTGTTTCAACATTCCAATTCATTCCACGACACAATGGTGGAGAATCATTTACACTAGCTGAAAAATATCTTTAAAATGCACCAAATATATAGTGGTCCTTAAGACCTGATGATGCTGGCTTATTTACTAATAATTAATCAATTATCTTTAAAATTACAAGTAAATTCAAAGATTAGAATAGCTCAATACAAAATTTAAATGTGAAGCCTTAGAGGGCATTGTTATGTTGGAGTAATAGAACTCTATAATTATAAACTGACTCAATGGTCTTAGACTGAAATGAAGGGGGCTGTGGCCCTTACTCTTGCTCTGCTCTCGGTGTTCAATCCGTGAGCAGACCAACAGGATACTCTTATGAGTTTTTTACTGGCCGATTGATGCCTGGATCCGGCCCCTGTTTGCTGATGGGCCTAAAGAGGACCCTGATTTTGACAAGATTGTATGTTATATCGGAACTATGTTTACTGATTTAGTTTTTTAAGTTTATTCACCCAGAATCTGAAGTCCCGGGAGCTGTGGAAAATGCTCCTTGCCAACCTTGCCTGATTCTGATTGGACTGAACAGTGTTGGTCTGATCGTTTTTGGAGTTATGGACTGATCCCATACGCTGTGGCCAAGGTCCCAAAGAAACCAGACGAGTGGTCTCACACCTATCGCTCGCCCTGTAGAACCAAAGTGACTCAGTAAAGCCAAATAGAATCTCCACGGACTTGCCCTAACATTAATTAGTTTGTGTTGATTTTTTCTTTGTGTTGATATGTGTATTGTGTTGGTTTTTGCAGATGATGGAAGTATTAATCTCCAGTGAACTTTTGAGCTGGTTTGCTGTGTTTCCTGTTCAAGTATAGAGGTTTGATTTATGGAAGGTTGTTTTTTACAAGTTTACATGACAATTTGTTGGACTGAGTTTTTCTCAGTCCAAGAGGGGGGGGTGTTAATTATGGGACGATTATAATTTGGCTTATTTTGGGTATGGGAAAGAACAAACGCAAATATGGTAAATATATCTAAAATACAAACAAAAATTGATACATTTTATGGCAAACTACGATATAAGACATATGTTTCAGATATAGATACATTTTATAATGCTCTGTTTTCGGCATTTGTTGCAGTTCTGGGTCGACACTGAATTGTGCAAGTGTGGAAAACCAGAAGCTAAAAAGGAGTTTATTCTCTACAAATTTAGGATTAATGAAACCTGTGTGCTTATATCCCTGAATTTTTCAGATAAAATTGACAACAACATTCCAACAGATAAATCAAGTTAAATAGTTAAATTTGAGTACAGCCATATTTTATAATTAGCTGGCATGGTCGTTCTCCGGCTCACGGTGAGCGATCTGGATGAGAATTTTTTTGTGTAACCTTTTTAATGTCTGTTCTTTATGTTTCTGTTACAGAACTCGGTTTTGGTTCCTTGCCTCTGTGGGTGCAAGTAAGTGGTTGTAATTATGAGAATAGTTGACCCAAATGATTAAAAATGATTAAAGGTGCAAAACAAAACACACCAAATAAAAAACACCCCAGTGATGAGTATAATTCTATAGCCCAGACGCTGAAGCTGCACGACAGAGGCAACAACAACAACCAATGACTAGCTCAAGAACATTTCATCTGTAACTGTAATTTCATGATAAATATTCAGTTTGATTGCGATATATTAAGAGACGTTGAAAGGATGATTGTGGACTATTTTTATATATGTTTTTGTTATAATAGGCTTTAAGGGTAATATGACACTGTGTTGATTGTAATCTGCTGGATGGTTGTCCTTACTCCTGGGTTCCACTGGGGGCATCTATGCAAGGAGTGGGGCGACCCAGGGGGACACTGAGTTCGGGACGAGTGAAACGCCAGAAGGGGGCGGTCCCAGCCTGTACTTGAAAGGAGTACAGCGAGCCTTGAACTATGCATGGAACGACCTGGACCAGGGGGAAGGAAAAGTCGAAATGTATCATCGACATGGACTACAAACCACCCAAGTTCCGCCTGGAAAGACTAATAAGCGGAAGTTATACCTGGGAAGAGAAGATTTTGAAACCACCGAGCGGCTGGTTGAGCTGTACTTTTGTGAACTAAAAATATTATGGTTTAAATGATCTCTTAGAAGATCAGAAGGGGGTATGAAAAGTTATAATATTTTTATGTGAAGTTATGCCTTTTTAGCTATTGAGAAATGTTAATCAACAGTCTGTACAAATGTTTCAAAATGACAGGAAAACCGTCTCTAACACACGAACTCATAAAATGGCCGCGAAGGGCGGAGCCAAACGTCACATGACGGCTTGGGGACCAATGGAAACAACGACACGTAGTCTAAGGCATGATGGGAAAAATGTGACGTTTGCTCGGCTGCCCCGGGAGGAAGAAAGGAGTCAGTCTCTCTTCAATGGGGAAGGAGAACTGGTTAGGAAATGGGGAAGCAGAACTATGTGTTGGATGAATTGTTAGGGAATAAATCTTCGTAATTTAATCTCCTGAATCTTGGTCATCTTTATAACTGGTATGTGTTAATTAGCTGATCGCTTAGTGTTGACGATTGCCTCTGAACTCCTCTTCCAGTCATGGATACGCAGTGCTGTCCGGAGACGGTAACTTACAGGCAACAGGCATTAAGATGTATTTGTTATTAAAGTGTATCCGTGGACAGCACATTTAGAATAAGTATATTCTTCAGTCTGTAATGTAATGCCTTACGGCCTGATTTTAATTTATAAAACAGCTTTTTTTGTTGTTGTTGTAAGAGAGCAATAAAGAAAAAAAAAGAAAAAGAAAAAAACTCTCCGTCTCCGACCGTCTGTGCTGTCTCGAGACAGTAAGCAAACGCTCCCGCGGCCGGAGGGTGCATTGTTTGTGAAGACGGAGCTCTTTCTAACCTACTCTGGACACCGCCTGTTCATTTTGCTTACGATAATGTCACGGATGCGCATTTGGCTCTATTAGATCCTTGTTTTGGCTACGAGAGGAACAGGACTATTCAACCTTCCTAAAGAAGAGTGCACTCGCCAGAAGTTGGAATTTCTTTCCGGGATTCAGCTAACTTAACTTTTATAACCAACGCATTCTCATAACCCGATGGGGAGTCCAGACTGAGCGGTGAGTCGTGTTAGCATATGTGTTAGCCATTTATGAAACTGTGTTGCACATGTCAACTCCTTATAACTGCATTATGTGAAGTAACTTCACTTTTTGCAGCGATATTTATATTTATAATACTGTGAATGTGGAATGAGCGGAGAGAGGGGCGGAGTTAACTGAATCGAAGCGTCTTGTCTTCCGGGTAAGGAAAATACCCCCAAAAATACTTGTATTTCTCTCAAAAATTAGTACTCCATAGTGATAGAGGTACAATATATCATATAAATGCCTATACTTTACTTTGGAATGGCTGAAATAGCATGATACAGAACCTTTAATACTTTGTGGAACCCCCTTTTGCTGCAATAACAGATGTTACAGATGTAACAGATGTTACACAACACATTCTCAAGCCAGTGACAGTTAATAATAATAATAATAAATTTTATTTGTATTGCACTTTACATATGAAAAACACATCTCAAAGTGCTACAGATAAAAACACAAAACATAGCACTAAAAACACAATATATATTAAAAGAATGCCGTACGAAATAAGTGGGTCTTTAGATTACTTTTAAAAACCTCAATAGACTGTGGCGCCCTCAGATGGTTGGGGAGGGCATTCCACAGTCGAGGCGCAGCTGCCTGGAAGGCCCTATCTCCCGTAGTGCGGAGTTTTGTCTTGGGGACCAGGAGTTGGTGGCTGTCAGAGGAGCGGAGCTGTCGGGTTGGTTTGTGACTGTTAATGAGTTCTTTAAGGTACACTGGTGCGCTGCCGTAGACACACTGATAGGTCAGGAGGCAGATCTTAAACTCAATCCTTAGTTTATCAATTGATATTAAAAAATGACAAAGAACAATAACAACCTTCTGCTGTGAGGTGAGATCAATACATGAAACCAAAAATAAGACTGATACACATAATGAAACTGGTAAACAATGGTTTGTTGTGGAAGCAATAACCTTTTTGCTCCCTCCCTGTGCTTTACTGCTTTGAGGGGGAGTTTGACAGGGGGTGTGGCTTATCCCAATGAGATGTAAATGAGCCCTATTGTCACTCCCAACAGCAGAGAGGTGAGAATGGCCCAAAACTTTGGAGAGGTTTTACAGGCCTTTGGGCTTTTTGGAGTTGTTAACTTCAAATTACCGCTACACCGCCAAATATTATCAGATTTCCATGTGTTACACATCGTTGGAAAGCTTGGAGACTACACTTTAATAATCTGTGAAAATCTAAAAATCCCCAAAATCGACTTGTGTCCCCCATTCCTGTGACTGGTCACATATGTGTTTATTGGTTATAGAAGAGTAATACAGTTAAGCTTGCCAGTATACATGTGTTACTACCATGCAATTCACGAGCTGTTAAGCTAGACAGAGATAAACTCAAATTAGCTAACTATGTGAAAAAGCAGTCCAGCTGTGAGTATTATATGTACTTTTTTAGAGTAATAAATAGCTAAATAGCTAAAAGGTATTAAAAACAGGTAATTTATAGACCATACATTTTGTCAATGTAAAAAGGTAAAATAAACATGATTTGAAAAGTTACTGAACGTGAAGGACAATTTATTGCATATATTTGCAAATAAACAGTTGTTAAACTGTAAATTTATTATAAATTACATGTAATTGTGTGCGAGGCATTGAGAAACTTCACCTGTCTCATTATTTCCCTGTGTTTTACAGAAACATTTAATCTGCCCTACAGCCACAAAACCTGGGTCTCTTACATAAACAACTGTGAGTAAAAGCGCATTTTTAAATGAGACTTAATGCTACAGTAATGTTCTGCAGTGACTCTGATTGCTTAACAAAACATGTACAGTAGCGTGCTTTCGGGGGCTGTGAAAGCTCAGTATGACTTCAGTAATTAAATGTAAAATAAATACTGTAGAAACATCGGAAAAATAAAGAAATATATATGAATTCCACCTTGCTGACAAAAACTGCATTACAATGAATTCAAAATGAAAGCATAAAGTTCTCACCTCAAAGCCATTTTCCGGATGATTTCTCGCTTCTGCTGAGTCTGCAGGGCGTTGTGACTGTAGTTAACACAGACCAGTTCAGATGTAGGGAAGGGAAGGGGAGGGAATCTATATTTGTATAGTGCTTTATATATGACACAAGTCACACCCAAAGTGCTTCACACATGAAAGGGAGGGGGGTTCATTCACTCCATGCTGATGGTGGTAAGCTACATTTTGTAGCCACAGTTTCCCCTGGGGTAGACTGACAGAAGCGAGGCTGCACACATCTGCGCCAACGGTCCCTCCGACCACCACCAACCACTCACACATAGGCATTGGGTGAAGTGTCTTGCCCAAGGACACAACGACAGTCTGCATCTTCGAACCCATGACCTTCCGATCATGAGACGACCCGCTCTACCATCTGCGCCACTGTCGTATTTGTTGGTGCTGAATAGATGGGTGCAAAGACCCGGCGTGAGCAGAACCACATCCTTCCTCTGCATTTAACAGGATGCATAGGCTATAGAAAACCTTTCATTATCACTTTCTATTTTATATGTGCCAAGCAGATGAAGTGTTAGTGAAATGTGTTCTCTGCATTTGGCCCATCCGTCAAAGTCTCTCAAAGTCTCTATCAAATCTAAGCATTTATTTTATTACAGATATTTTTATTGTTGAAAAATGCCAAATAACCAACTAAACAAACCTGACTGTTGAGTAAAGACTGCCAAATATTATATCGAAATTGCCCTTCCTCTCCAAAGTTGTGGAAAAGGTGGTAGTAGAACAGCTGACTGCTTTTCTTCATAATGATGAAATGTTTGATACATTTCAATCGGGCTTTCGTAAGATGCACTCTACTGAGACTGCCCTTCTAAAAGTGTCCAGTGACGTCCGAATGGCTGCTGACTCTGGTCAGTATTCTGTATTGATCCTGCTTGATCTGTCTGCAGCTTTTGATACTGTAGATCATAAATCGTTGCTACAGAGACTTAATACTGACTTTGGCATTTCTGGAATTGTCCTGAAATGGTTATCGTCCTACTTGACCAACAGAACATTCTGTGTGTGTATAAATAACATTATGTCTGAAGCTACTCCTTTGTTACACGGGGTTCCTCAGGGATCCGTCTTGGGGCCTATTTTGTTTTTGTTGTACATCAGCCCTTCTGGAAAATACATTAGCCGCTTTAAAAATGTTTCTTACCATCTGTATGCTGATGATATTCAACTGTACTTTTCGTTTAAGGAGTCAGAGATGCACAGACTGTCAGAGTTAATGGATTGTCTTTCAAGTGTAAAGTCGTGGCTTTGTGAAAACTGCCTTCAGTTGAATTCTAAAAAGACTGAGACTTTGATAGCTCCTGAGCAAATAATCCCCTCGATTGCAAACCTCCTTGAGAAACATTGCCAACTTGAGGCCAATTCTATCCAACTTTTTTCCAAATTGGTGATTCATGCTTTTATCTCATCTCTTTTAGATTATTGTAACTCCTTTTTTACTTGTTTCAACAAATCTACTTTGAAGCGCAGCTTTTAACAGGCTCTAGCAGACGGTCACACATTACTCTCCATCAAATTTCAAATTGAATTCAAAATTTTAGTTTTCACTTTTAAAACGTTGGTCAGGCTCCCAAATATGTGTCTGACCTGCTATGCCCCTACTCCTCCGGTCGCACCCTTAGATCCTCGGGCCAGAACCTCCTCACTGTCCCAAGGACCCACTTTAAAACCAGAGGAGACCTGTCCTTTGAAGCTGTTGCTCCTAAATTGTGGAATGACCTTCCTCTGTCGCTACGTGTGGCCGACACTGTTGATTTCTTTAAAAAAACAGCTGAAGACATGGCTGTATGGACGAGCTTTTAGTTAAAAAGGCTGGGATTGTTTCTATGTACATTTTTCTGTAATCCTTGTTATGTTTGTGCACCTGTGAAATACTTTGTGATTTTATCTGTTAAAGGCGCTATATAAATAAAGTTTCTTCTTCTTCTTCTTCTAGGTTAGGTCCTCATTCAAATCCATTCTTTGATTACCCACTGCAAAAATAGCTAATCTGTGTCGAGCTGCATTAGGAGCAAAATGTTACACTGTGCGGCTTTAAAACTGTGAGGAAACATAATTTGACCCCTGAAGTGGCTGCAAAATGTATTGATGCTTTACAACAAATTCCTCCTGTGATTTTATCTGCTAACTGCAATTTTATTGTTGCCAATTTTGTTGACAATAACCAAAGTGTATAAGTGCACATACACTTTGGTTTAAAGAAGAAAAAACAAAGATCTGATGAAGGCTAATGCCGAAACGTAATCATTAAAATTTGGACATCGGCTTATGAGTGTGTGCGATGCTGTTTTTTGATTTATGAAGATTTCCCCTACATCTGCACCTCGGAGACTACTTCTGGTGTGCGTTGCTTCTTTTTTCTCATTGTTGACAATTTTAACAGTAAACTACTCATCGCCCTCGATGCAGTTGCACCATTCAAACTTAAAAAGATTAATCCCAAATCCCTCCCCCCCTGGAGAAACGAGGAACTAAAGCAACTCAAGAGAAACTGCAGGAAGGCCGAGAGGAGATGGAGTAAATTCAAAATAACAATGCATTTTCAAAGATTCCGTGCTCAACAAAAGACCTACAATACAGCAATAAGAAATGCAAGAAATAAATTCTTTTCCACAATAATCACCAACCACAAAACAACCCAAAAGTCCTATTCTCAACAATAGAAAATGTTTTAAATCCTGATTTTAACAAACCTCCTTTAAATCCCACAGACGCTCTGTGAGGCGTTTGCAGACCACTTCAGGGGAAAGATAGACACTATCAGATGTAATATTTTATGTACCCAAAGTAACACGGCTTTAAATACATCTGGTTGTCTACTTGTTCCAGAGGAAACATTTTCAAATTACACTAAACAATAAAGTGGCAAAAACCTAAAATTAATCATTTGACCAAATCTGGACAAAAACATTGCCTTTTTTGTAAAAAGACTACCGGTACAAGTAACATGAACACGGGCTGCAGAGCCATTAAACAAGTCAAAGTATGTTTTGTTTTTTTTTGTTAAAAAGTGGAATTTAACAAGTCACACAAGCCAGCACCACCTTTTTTTTCTTTCTTGTTTTGTTGAGAGCCGTGGTGCATTATGGGTAATTTTGCCTTGAGCAAGGCAGTAAAGGCTACACTGATGTATCCTTGGTATATTAGCCACATGCTAACGAAAGGGAGGACACACGCCTCCAGACGGCTTGAGCATTGGAACAGCACTTGGGAGGCGAGTGATGATGTGGCTGCCTGACCACGCCCACTTCAGACCAAGGCAAGGCGAGGTACCTGGGCTTTGGGAAACAGCCAGAGAGACTTTTTGCAGAAGGCTTGTCCACGGAGCTGCAGCTGTCGCAGACTCACTGATTGGCTCCCACGTGCGTCCAGCACGTAAGCGAGGAGTTGTCGCTGAAGTATAAAGGCTGATTTATACTTCAGCGTCAGCTCCGCGTTTACGTGCTGGACGCACGTGGGAGCCAATCAGTGAGTTCGCGACAGCTGCACCTGCCGCACAAAGTGACTCCGCGGCCAGTGCTGCAGAACGCAAGTGCCGGGATTGGTTGATCCTTTCGCAAAACAAGGAAACACACAACAAACTCCTTCAGTCTCCCTCTTTGAAGTTATTTTTCATGAATATATTGTTCCTATGATTTAGTGCTTTTGTGTTTTTACTTTTTATGTTATTAAAATAAAATGTTTAAAATAAACATAATAACGTGAAGGCAGAGGAGCTACGCGGAGGTTCGAACGATTCTGGCTTGCGTCAAGCAGACGGGGCTGCGGTGGGCGGGACCGGACGCTCGACTATAGGCCTTTGCACTCTGCACCTGCTGTGGCACACGCAGCCAAGGCAGTGTGCGGTCACGTGACGGTTGCCATGACACTAAGTTCGCTAAACTCCGGGAATAATGTATTTCTGCGATAAAGACCAGCCAAATTCAAGAGACAGTGAAATATTTATGGATGAATATTAGTCATTAGTTGAATATTAGTTGTGTTAATTGTGTTAATTAACACAAAACAAGTAGTTTAAGAAACAAATAAAGATGCTTTTGGGAGGGTCATATTTGAATTATGAAATAACATAATATATGTAAAAACTATGTCAACGTTAGTGCCTATGCATGTGTAGAATGTATTGATGTTGATTGAAGACTTTGATGAATTTAAGTTTCTAATCACGGAATACTGTATTATGAATACTGCAATGTAAACATGTTCAGATATGAAACAAAATGAACTGAAGATGGACTTTGTTTCAACAAAGATATTTACATTATGTGTTTTATTTGAAACCTGTCATGTAATTTAAATTGATCTTAAATGAGTTGTTTTTAAAAAAAGGACCCCAGGAAGATTAGCTGGCCCATGGGCACCGCTAATGGGGATCCTAATAAAAAAATAAAAAAATCTGTTTTATTTCACATGGATTTTACATGAATGGATTATTTCCTTTTAGCCTGAGAGAGGAAGCTATGAATCGTTTAACAGCTCAAGCTAAAGGTAAACAGCTAACATGAGCAACTTTTCACCGTAACCATTTATATTCAAGTAGGTTATTCATGAAAAATATGCAGCACGATTAAAACAGCTGTTTTCATTCACTCGTGCAGGGTTCTCCTCTGGCTGTAGTCTAGCAATGCATTGTGGTCTATATTGACCTGTTGCTGGTGGGACGGTCACATGGTGGCCGCGCACAGTGCCCATTGGCTCAGAAATAAAAATGGTGACGTCCTATGGAGCTATTTTTGGCACGGAAAACATGAATATATCTTCCAAATGATGATGACATGAGATAAACCCTATCCGACGTAATCATTGATGGAGAATGTAAGTGCGTATGTCACACTTCTGTAAACCGCGCAGTGTGTCGAGAAAAGGTTCAATTCCACCGGCACCGCCCAGCCTGGAACTGCACATGCGACTGCACTTTATATTATAAGATATAATCACCCTAAATAAATGAATATATGCCATAGCCTAGCATGTTGCGTTTCACTGGGCCCACACTTTGGATATGACAAAACTATAGGGCACTTTTGAATCCCCGTAATGCTTTGCAGTGTACAGTTTTGACGCGTCAATTCGAGAACCATAAACAAAGCCAGAGAGGACTGCACTTCCATAAAACTACAATGTTTTTGTGCATGTAAGAAACAGAAAAGTACTCTGTGTGGTTGACAATCGTACTGGATGGAAAATATCACAATATTTTGTATCTATTGATGTATTAACTGATCTAACCCTTGCAAACATGTAAACAACAATTTGCATGTCATCTTTTTCATTTTCAGGTTATACATTCTATTTTAACTATAGTTATGGCAAACCATTCATTCAATCAATTTTCCAATTGAAAACCAACAATATTACCCAGATATGTCTGTTATGAGCATTTTTCGTTTTGAATGTCAAAATCACTCAAAATGGGCTAAATTTAGAATTTTCATCTGATGCTTAAATAGAAAGACAGAATTTGATATCCCTCGGGTCCCAAAGTCCACTAATAAAGAAGCTCACCATTGTTGTGCACCTCGTCTGCGCACTTCCGGCGCAGCAGATTCCGGTGTTAAACACAACATAAACATGGGGTCTCCGACACTTTTAGGCATACAATCCAAGCATCGTGACGGTTCATTTTGTTGTTCACATTACAGCAGAAGGATCAAGCTAAAGCAGAAGGATTTTGTGGAACAGATTTTTATATGTTGTGCCTACTTAACTTTTCCAGATAACAAAAGACAATCTGAATAAAGAGTTGTATAGTGAAAAAAGTTTTTTTATTTTTTATTACAATTGTTATTGAAAACAAGGCGAGGCCAGTTTATTTGTAGAGCACAATTCATACACAAGGCAATTCAAAGTGCTTCACAGTTGCATAAAATTACAAGAAAACAGATCAAATCAATCAATAAAACATCAACATAAAGTTATTCAATGACAGTAAAAGGCAAGAGTGCAGATAAAATACTTTCAGTTTTCATATGCACGGGTAAAAAGAGCTGTTTTCAGCCTGGATTTGAACATTGTCAGAGTTGAGGCCTGTCTCACATCCTCATGAAGACTGTTCCAGATTTTAGCTGCATGAAACTGAAACGCAGCCTCACCGTGTTTATTATTGACTCTGGGAACCACCAGGAGACCCCTCCCTGAAGTTCTCAGGGCCCGAGATGGTTCATACGGCTCTAACATGTCAGAGATGGACTTTGGTGCTAAACCATGAAAAGACTTGTACACAAGCAGAGCTGTTTTAAATTCTATTCTCTGAGTGACAGGAAGTCAGTGCAGAGACCGGAGCACTGGACTAATGTGGTCGTATTTCCTGGTTCTTGTCAGGACTCGAGCAGCAGCGTTCTGGATGTTCTGCAGCTCTAACAGCTCGTTTAGAAAGGACAGTGGCCAACAATGGAATCTATGTAAAGGTTAAGCAGACACGCACATCACAAAAAACTGAAAATGTGCAGGATCCAAAGAACTGTAAATTGAGAAAGCAAAAAGGTCTGCACAGCTTCATTCATGAATCAAGGGCTGACTTGCGTCCTGAAACATCACTTTCATGGTGCGAGAAATAAAAAAGATGATTGAGAGCATACAAACAATGGAATCTAGTAACACAATCCATGTAAGAGTACATTTGTCTTTATTAAATTATTTTTACAGATATTTTATAATGTTTCTGCCTATGTCAGAGCCCCACAGTTCAATGAGAGATTGTGCATTTTTTTTGAAGTCAACAACTCCCAGTTTTGCACCAGCCGAGAACAAAGGCTTTTCTAATTTTATGAGGATGTGGCTGGCCCAAGAGAGGTTTCTAATAAAAGGGTTCTCTAAGAACTTTTCAAACCTGTTTCAAGAGATTCATACATTTTCTGCCACGAGACAATTTCTGATTTCCACTGAGCTGCTCTGGCTCTGAGGACCTTTGAGATTTTTGTCTCATCGCCTTTGTACAGATCTTTGCTGTTTTTGGCAATGACAAACACATCCACGCCTATGAAAAGAGCATTAAGAGCAATTAACCCACCTCTAGCTGCTATGGACATGGCCATGGTGCCTCTAGCAGCTACCCTTTGACTCAGCTCTGGGAGATCTGAAGCCACAGCTTTTGAAGCTTTATATGCAGATGCACAGTCAACCACTACATCGATGCTCTTTGCAACTGAAACACTTTTTCCTAACAGCATGAAATCTTGCAGATTAAACTTTTTTTTGATTTTGAGGAAATGCAGTGTTATGACCTCGTTCAGACTATTTTGGATAACGTTCACATTTTCCATAAACTTTTCAAATGATTCATTGGCCTTTTTCTGCTGGTGATGGTTGACCCCAGCCTCTGTAACAGTGGTGACTATACTATTGGCCCCAGACAACGCTGCCAGTCCCGCCACAACCCCCCCCAAAATCAGAGACACTCCACCTGTGGCAGGAATCGAAACTAAACCTACAATAGAGAGTATCCCACTGGCCAAGCCCACTGAGCTGCCCACCACATTGGAGATCTGTGATCCTTTCTTCATATCATCCAGCTGAACTGCACAGGCCTCTACATCACGGAGAAACTGCAGCATCATTTCGTTACGCTCTTTGAACTCCTCCATGAAGACTTTGTGTTCTTCTTGGAACAAGAACAGCAGCCGAGAGTGTTCATCCATCCTGAAACACAGACACAACCGTTAGACGGAAAGGTCACAGTACACTAATTCCAGATTAGGGTACAGTTCAGTCAATCACCCATATTTGTGAAGGTGGTGGCATGCATATCCACTGGTTGACCAATCACCACCAGATCTGACTCTATATTAGGCCCACTTTCTTTTGTCTCCGAGGTCATGTTACGAGGATGCAGGAGACTTTCAGATTAAACTCTCCCCAGAGAGCATGAACAGAGAACCCTGCTCTCATAAAAAGTCAGTGCCTTTCATCTATTTCCCAACTCCCAGTGCAGACCGGTCCCCCCAACACTCTCTTCTTGCATAGCAGGTATACAACAATAAACAAAAAACAAATGCATAGAATCTAACAGCTAAAGCTGTGCAATTTTAGACACAATTTTGGCACAATTTTTCAGTCTCTCCGTGCATTTCTGTCGTGCAGTGTACAGAGGGCTACGTTGTGGTACCCTGGACCAGGGGTGGAGCTAGACACTCCAATCATCAGGGGCTTAGCCCATAAAGCATTTTGGGTCGTGCAGTGCATATATTTTGTAAACAGGAAAATACTATAAAATTAATAATAATAATGAGCACTTTTATAATAAGTCCTACAGGACTGTAGCCTCATAAATAATAATATGGACTAATAATTGTATTTCTTTTTAAAAGTCTAAGCAAGCAGGTCCGCAGCCAGGGGTTTAGAAGTAATAAGGTGAAATTATATTTATGTGGGGGGGGGGGGTCTGGAAATCCTCCCCCAGGAAATTTTGAATTTCACAGATATAATTTAGTGCAATCTGGTGTATTTTAGATGAGCATATTCTATTTTAATCTCCTATTATACAATGATAACAATTAGAACATAGGCTACATTATTATTACTTTACTCTTAAAATACACCATTTTAAAACACTCCCAATTTTAAGCTGGTAATACTTTTACTAATTTATTATATTTATTTATCTATTGCTTTATTTACTGTAAATATAAAGTCTTAAGTCTAAAGGAAAAATAACAGAAATTCATTACAAGGATTTTTTTTCCAACCAGGACTCACTCAGGACAGTATTAGATCAAGCCAGTTATAAATCAAGACTAAACCAGGATTAATTCAGAATAGAATCAGAACCATCAATAAAAAAGCAAATGGCAGGACAAATGGCTCATATGAACTTGGACTAAGTTAAAGTTGCACATATTTACTCCAAAACTAAGACAGACAAAATAAAGTCTAAAACCAACCAAGACTACACCAGTCAAGTCTAGTCTTGCACCAGATACTTTTACTTCCAATTTATAGACACTTTCCCTTTTCACAATTGAACCCACTTTTTCCACTGTTACTGAACAAACTGCAGGGCTATTGAAGTTGCAGCACTTTTTGCAGTGTACTGTATCATGTCAGCAATCCAAACCAAAAACAAACACTGAACAGGCAGGTCGTGTCTGACTATTTCTTACCTGTTTCTTGCTCCATTTCTGTGCTGTCCTCATTCTGGTCTCTGTCCCTCTCTGTGTCATCTTTCCCTCTTTGTGCTAATGAGCAAACATCATTCAGAATCACATACATATTGTAAAATATTATATTTCAGTTAAAAAAAGTTCTTACAGTTATATTATATACAGTATATTGTAATCCTTGTTTAAAAAAATGCCTAATTTCTTCAATAATGCATACGGGTAATATTATTATCACTATCATTCTCAACTATTTTCTTACCTTACCTGAGGACAATTGCTCCATGTCTGTGCTGTCCTCATTCTGGCCTCTGTCCCTATCCCTGTCATCTCTCCCTCTCTGTGCAGCGGCGGCGCCAGACATTTGTTCCAGGGTGTGCTTAGGGGGTGCTGAGGTCTTTCTTGGGGGTGCTCACAAAACATGACATTTTTGGGGCGATTAGACAACATAACACACATTATAAACGCGTGTGCACCCGCAAATGCGCAATTTTCTGTTCACAACTGCGTCTGAGCGAACGGAACAGCAGTCTTTTGGCTGCAAAGGCGTCGTGAGCGGTGAAGGTGCTGTGTGGAGGAGGAGGACACTCTGGACCTGCCTTTAACTCCAGCACGCACTGAGGAGCCTCCGTGAGACGGTTTATGTGGACCCCGGGAGGCCGTGAGGCCAGAGGAGCAGGTCCTCGTCAATGTGTGGCTCTGCTCTCACGTCGTAATCTCCCCTCACGCTCTGCATCCTAGAGCCGCTTCTACCTCAAACGCTGTTACACAGTTAATGTTAAAGTTGAGCTGATTATCAGACGGATGCCCACGAGAGAAAGGCAACACGCTCATGACTTAAGTCAACTTTTTTCCACCGTTGTGCGTAATTTCCTCGTCCAGACTTTGTCTCGCTGCTGGAGGACTCGCTCTGTTCTTGTGCTTTAGATTCAGCCGCGCTCACGTCGCTGTATCAAAAGTGCACAATAATAACCTCTGATTTGTGTTCAGAGCCAGAGGAGCAGTGTCTGACTTTATAACATCAGACTAACTTCAGCTCATTGATTAAATTTAGTGAACGACTGTAATAATGACGGCTTAGCCCGTCTCCTGCTGTCGCCGAGCGTGCAGTGTGACGCACGGCCGCATTAACATCACACTGGGGCTCGGACAAAGCCCCGTCCTTTAGTTGGAATTAAACCTGTCCTACTCACTCCTTTTCATGTTAAACATCCGAGGGATGTTTCTAGAGATAACTAGTGCTCCATTGATTTAGTGGCAAAAATATTTGGGGTGCTCAAGCACCCCCTAGCCCCCCCTTGGCGCCGCCCCTGTCTCTGTGCTATAAATCCACCAGAGCAATTATTAAAAACCCAAAGTTATGACATATACTGTGGTATTATAAATATATGAAACTGTACTTTGTTGTTCTCTCACCTGGGTTGCCTTCCTGTCATTTTTTGAAAAAGCACCTGATGTCCATGGTGGCAAGTCACTAAAAATATGCATTATTATGTTATAAAATTAAGCAAGATTGTAATTCATTACAATAGATAAATGAAGCCCCATACGTATTGTCCATAAAACAAGGCTAATTACTTTTCTCAAGAACGAAACACAAGTAGTGGCACCTTATGATCGCAGCATCATGATACTAATGCTAGTGAATGTAAACACTAGTTAGGAGGGGACAGTTAGCCATCGTAGCTTTCGGGGCACGCAGTTATCGTTCGTGACAGGTTTATGATTGATTACACACAAATGACGCGTGGCCACCACTACCTACGATTTGAGAATCTGATGAGATCATGAGCATTGTGCAGACCTCCTCTCCTCTCTGAGCCGCTGCGTCTGCGAGCCCTGCTACCGCTCCGGACATGGCGCGCGCGGCTGGGATCAACACACACACACACGCACACACACACACACACACACACCACACACACACACACACACACACACACACACACACACACACACACACACACACACACACCACACACACACACACACACACACACACACACACACACACACACACACACACGGCTTAGCTCCGACTGACAGACAAACAGGAGAAGTTCAGGGAAGGGTAATACCCAGGTAGCAAGGACACTCGGGCCAACCCTGGTTTAGCCACGTCAGTGTCGGCTGAGCTCCGACTCGGCGGAAACATTGTTATTCTTGAATGGGCCGAGGCAGACTTGCAATAGTAGCGCCAATCCCAGTGTTTATTGATCGGCCCGAATAAGGTTTTATTGACCCCTGCCGACGATGGCCTCAAATGCGGCTCACCAGGCTATTGCAGTAGATGGCCCGACTCAAACCGATGTGCGTCAGGCCAACTCCAATAAAACAGAGAATGGGCCGATACTGGGAATCAGTAATAGATCCGATTGCTATTTTTTTTTATTGGCCCGATTGTGGCATCATGCTCACATGACGTGACTCTCATCCTTGTGGCGTGAAGAAGTTAGGACCATGAGCTGTACAGAAACAACTCAACAGTTGTGTTTAATACTGTTTAGAACTGCAATGTGAATAGTTTTTTTAACAGCTGCTCAGTCCGATTGGGCAGCGCCTCCTCTGCCCCAAACAAGATAATTTTGTAAACTGAATTAAAACCTCATTTTTGTCAGATTCCGAAAGGGAAGTTTCAGTCACTTTGGCTAAATTTGAAGGACATGTCGCGGCAAACGTTGTCTATCGGCCCACTACACGCAAACCGACAGCCGCTGACCCAAAGCCCCGTGAATTTCCCGGGTAGTAAACGCAAGCATCGGCTCACTGCCCATGCACCGACAGTCTCCCTGAGCAGTGGCGTAGCTAGGGTACCAAGGGGCCCCAAGCAAGAATGTCGGTTGGGGGCCCTCTGGTGGCCGCTCGGTGTACTGCGCACTGGGAGAGAGGATGTCATTTGAGCAGGAGTGGGTCACCTGAAAACTCCCATAATGCAGTTCTCTGCATAAGTTTTCCTCAGAACAGAAGGCAGAGGTTCTTTAGGTCACGAAGAGTGTTACAATAAACTGGTTTCACTGTTAGAAATATAATCTGGTGGAGCCATGAGTAAAAAAGTCTGTCCACTGCTCATTTAAAGTTAACATTATGGAACCATGACTCACTAAAGCATGCAGCAGGATGGGGATAAACAGCGCCACAGAGTGTTGGTGGAGAGATGATGTAACTGCATCACAAAAATCATTAGGAAGACTGTGTATATCAAGCGTTTACTGCAGGTATCTGAATAACGGGTTGGTTCATGGGGCCCTTGACTGTTGGGGGCCCCAGGCAGCTGCCTGCCTTGCCTTATGGCAAGCTACGCCTCTGTCCCTGAGCCTTTCCCGGGTGTAACAAGCGAGCATCGGCTCACTGTCCGTGCGCCAGGCTGAAGACCAGCACTGGAGATTCCAAAGGCGCAATTTCTGGCATTCGTCTTCTCCAACCGGTGAGTAAAGATGTTTTTACTAACGCTCTCTGTAGACCTACTTTTATCTATTTAACTTTCAACTAAGCCTTAGCCTAACCTAGATTCAGACTGTATGAATATTTCTGTTAGAATGAGAAGCTTGGGCTATTATTTCGCCTTACGCAGTGAAGTGTCCGTTATTCAATTGTCAAATAGCGTTTGGGTTCAGATTAGCGCACGATCAAATAACTTCATACAGAATTGTACCAAACCCGAAGTTCAATCGAGAAATAAAATTTTGAACATGTCCCCAACAGCGGACATCAGAATTTAGAGGGACTACCATCAGCTGGCGAGCTTGAACAGCGTCAACAGAGCCAGGCCGAGGACAGGACAACAATCTGTCAGACACAGAGGTAATGACCAAAATAGAGCCATATCTATTAATCCACTGTAAGATTAAATTGAAAATAGCTAAACTATTGCGTTATTTTTGTTAATGGCTCCGGAAACAAACAATGACACACACAAAAAAAAACTTAAAGTGACTCATTTCTTTTTTGCTTTTGGTCTATTTGTGTGATTAATTGCAATGTTAAATCATCTAAAAATCTATCTTGTCTGTAGGTTTTTGTAGCAGAGGTCAATCTGAAGCAGCAAAGATCAGTGAGAAACAAAAGCAGGTAGGCCACACACACATATTTCTTTTAAATGAAAATAATAGCCTATTTAATATATAATTTTCGTGAAATATAGTGGCTTTTTTAGTTGTAGACTTGAACTTCCATTTCAGTTTGCTCAAAAATAACTGGACGACCTGTGCCCTGAGCTATAACTTCTGCCTGTGGCAGATATTTTTTCTTTTCCCCTTGTTTACCTTTTTAAATAATTTTCCATTATGTTTTTTTTTTTTTTTTTTTAAATCTCCGCCGTACATGCATGATTTCAAGCGCGTTCTCTGCTCATGGTGTACCTGCGGGTGCGCCTCGCCAGCGCGCGCTCCAGAGTAAGCTCGGCATGCTTGTGCAACCCAGTCTCACACGAAACTGTGACAATGTGACAGTGGTCCACACACCAAAATGTGAACTATTTCACACTTTAAGCTTTTTATTTGTGGCATAGTCGCAATTATTTCCTCCATCAATTTATATTGGAGTCACGTGACTAACAACTACTTCCGTCGTTTGGAAATAAAAAATGGAGGACTTTTTGAATTTTTGGGGACATAATGCAATATTATAGCTAATTTAGCCAGTTAATTGCACATTTAATCAAACATCTAGCAAGAAATATCTCACTTTGAATCATTATTTTTGTGTATTTGTATTGCACGTGCTTGAATTTATGAGTTACATCGATTATTTGTGTCGCGCCTGGAAAAATGTGTAATTGTCGCAAATACACATTCTCTCCATGCACTGCTCCTCTTGTATTGAAACACGAACGCGTGGTATGATGTTGATGGATTATTTCTATTTTATTTAAAGGTGCACAACGCAAGTTTATGAGTTCTTGCAGAACTATGACCCCTTTGGTGACAAGCGGAATTGCATCCAGAGTTGTGCACGCTCAGGGAACACACGCACGCTTGCACGAGCACGAGCTGTTCAGAACACATTAGCGACAGCGATTGCACAAATCTTACTCGTAATGTCTACAGAGGTATGAAAGTTATAAATCTGTAAGTTATTTTGAATATGTGAATGGAATTTGCATAAACTACATATTAATGTTTGAGAGGAAAAACGGGGGTAGTAGGAGAAAACGTTTTTCACCATTTCTACCTGTTTTGAGTTATGATTGGATTATAATGGAAATGCGTTCATGAATAAGTTATTACTTTGTATAAGCTAAAAAAAAAAAGAATCACACCAAACATCCTATTAGTTGGTCAAAAAAGTACTAAAATGTCTCAAGCTAATAAACTAATAATCAAATGGCTCTGACATTACCTTCTAAGCTAAAACAGCCTAATCCACCGAATATTTACTGGGGTGTAGCCTGTTTTATTATTCTGCTAAGTAGCATATTCCTCATAAATTCAAGCACGTGCAATACAAATACACAAAAATAATGATTCAAAGTGAGATATTTCTCGCTAGATGTTTGATTAAATGTGCAATTAACTGGCTAAATTAGCTATAATATTGCATTATGTCCCCCAAAAATTCAAAAAGTCCTCCATTTTTATTTCCAAACGACGGAAGTAGTTGTTAGTCACGTGACTCCAATATAAATTGATGGAGGAAATAATTGCGACTATGCCACAAATAAAAAGCTTAAAGTGTGAAATAGTTCACATTTTGGTGTGTGGACCACTGTCACATTGTCACAGTTTCGTGTGAGACTGGGTTGGCTTGTAATATAGCTCTTTTTTTAATCACTGTTTTTCCCTTTTGTCAGGTGAGACCGGCTGTCCTACTTTCGCTTTTCTTTTGACTTGGTTCAGTTATGGGTTTTTGCTTAGTTTGGTCACGTGTCTCGGCTAGTTTAGTAATGGTCCATCTTTCAGTTGATTACTTTGTTCATTCCTTTTTGGGGGCACGGGGTGGTAAAGGGGTTGAACTTTTGTTTCTAAAATAAGGACTAAAATATAATCAAGCGAAATATCAAAGAACAACGAAAAGGAAACCAATAATAATCAATTTAACTGTTGTCTGTGTACTGTGTGCAACTATAGCTGTTTTTTATTAAGTTCATATTTTTTGTTTATGTGTTTTAGGACAGTAACACAGGCGTCTTTGGAACTCTGCATCCAAAAAAATGTAAGTAATTGCAGTAGGAATACAGCACAATGCATTTGAAGTTATTATGTTGCATTTATCTGCAGTTTCTCATTCAAAGCTGCCACTCTTGCATTTTGGCATTAAAAATCTTAGTTTTAGACAGTGGTGTTAGTGCCTGAATGAGAGGCTGTCTAATTTATTTTTGTTTCCTTCTGTCTAGTGACTGCACAACTGGCCACAAGTTCCTGACAGCTACTTTCACTGTTTATTTGAAGATCAGGACTGTAAGTGTCTTCAGATATTAGACACACACACAATATAGCTGTAATTCAGTGATTCTCAACTGGTGTGCATCGGGTCCCATCATCTCGTGACAAGCCGCAACCCAAATGAAAAGTGGCTATTCCAGATGCTCTGCAGTTTGAATCTGTTGAACCTAATGTGATGCAGATTATTGATATCAAGCATTTAACAAGCCATGAAGCTGGAATCATCATTAAAACCGCTAATCACCAGTGGAGAATCCCTGCTCTGTATTGTTAATGTTTTTATATGAATTGTAATGCAGTAGCTATATTTACTTGGAGCAGTGTTTTCTGCTGATTTGTTGATGAGACATGGTTTCAGCCTTAGACAGTCCTCATCAATTTTAATCATGCTAGCGCATTTTTTAAAACTTGAATCAATTTTTGACCAGTAAAGCATAAAGCCAGAAGTATAATCTTAATTGTATAAGAAAATTTGACTTGTTCCAGTTTCCTCAACAAATGTATGGTAAACACTACATTTTACGATTGTCATAGCCATGGCTTTTAATACAAATCAAAGTGTTTATTTGTGATTCGATTCGTTTAAGCCAAATAATTAGTGATGTTGCGCTTATAGGCAGCGCGCGCTGGAGTTGGGATATGCGCTGGGAAAACCTGTGATAATTTGTCTAAATCCACAGTTGCCTGAACAGTGCGGCTAGACCGGGGAAGAACATCTTTAGTTTGCCTATTGACCGATCTGGAGTTTCATGTAGGCCTATGTAGTACAATAATATCCACAATGGCACACGGTCACGCGCAATCAGGAGGAGATTTTCGGGAGGGCGAACACGAGGCGCGTTCGTGCCGAACACTGAACAGCGGCGAAAGGAACCCGGGGCTCCCGCGGCTGGCTCAACAGCTGGTGGTCGCCTCCCCTATACCTGGAGCAGAGGTGTCCACGGGACGTACCCACGGTCCAACCCATGGTGCGCACATCCCTTTAGCGAAATGCGTTTTACAACGCCGCAGCAGTTTGGGAATGTCCCAAAGTTAACTCCATAACGCGAGATGAAGGCGGAGCCGTAGACTCGCTGACCATGATCCCCAAGAAAGGATGATATACTACGCGTGGTATGATGTTGATGGATTATTTCTATTTTATTTAAAGGTGCACAACGCAAGTTTATGAGTTCTTGCAGAACTATGACCCCTTTGGTGACAAGCGGAATTGCATCCAGAGTTGTGCACGCTCAGGGAACACACGCACGCTTGCACGAGCACGAGCTGTTCAGAACACATTAGCGACAGCGATTGCACAAATCTTACTCGTAATGTCTACAGAGGTATGAAAGTTATAAATCTGTAAGTTATTTTGAATATGTGAATGGAATTTGCATAAACTACATATTAATGTTTGAGAGGAAAAACGGGGGTAGTAGGAGAAAACGTTTTTCACCATTTCTACCTGTTTTGAGTTATGATTGGATTATAATGGAAATGCGTTCATGAATAAGTTATTACTTTGTATAAGCTAAAAAAAAAAAAGAATCACACCAAACATCCTATTAGTTGGTCAAAAAAGTACTAAAATGTCTCAAGCTAATAAACTAATAATCAAATGGCTCTGACATTACCTTCTAAGCTAAAACAGCCTAATCCACCGAATATTTACTGGGGTGTAGCCTGTTTTATTATTCTGCTAAGTAGCATATTCCAATAGCAGTATATCATTATTAGAGACTAATTTGCTCAACATTGTTTTCTAATTATGAAGCTTACATACCAGCATTTTACATCACACTCCACAAAGCTGAACTGATTTACCTAAATAGCCTACAACAGTGCTGATTTATTTATTAGGTATTTTGACAGGGACAGTACACATTGATAAACATTTCTGTGAATTGTGCCAATACTTTTCAACTACTGTCCCTGGGCAAGGTGTGTAGTGCCCCCAACAAGTTTCACTAGTTTAGACATTTAGAAGGGGGAAAAAAGTTTACCTGTACACATAACATGGAATTAGTTCACTCAGTACAAGGTCATATTTGCAGGGAAAGAGACAGTGCATGGGCCGGTAGTTATGCAGTTCAGAACAGATCAAAATACAGTTATTTGCTATAGTAAATAGAAGGCCTGCTGTACAATATGAGGGAAGTAAAATAAGTACCCCTTTATCATTGTATTTTCTTTCCTGTGATGTGTAGAATAATACAGCATGTATTTTATCACAATAACAACATTTTATTTTTTCCTTTAGAATTACAGCTCGAATCAATTTGATGTTCCTGTGGAGAGAAGCACTGAGGGCAGCAGTGGCAGGGAAGGTGCAGAGGACAATCAACATCTATAGACTGATCAGTGAGGAGGACAGACAATTATCCTGACCCTTTTGGCATTTATGTTGGCTATAAAGAAGCACCATTCAGGCAATGAACAAGTAGTGAGCACATCAGAAAATATGGCTACGAATTAGGGAAGAAAAGGCTTTATTGTAAATAATTCCATGTTTGTAAAAATAAATAAATATGCACTGCTTATGTTTGACTTGGAGTCTGTTCAGGGAGCTGATGGCATCTCCTAGAAAAACAAAACATACTTTTTTGCCATTAGAACAGTTATTTTATAATGGAAAAGGACATGGAAGTGATGTGGCAAAAATATTAATGAAAATAGGAATCTTGCATAAATACACACTAAAAGAAAAAACAAATGTTCATTGTAAAACAATGAAAAACTAACACAACATACCTGCCCTCTGTGGACTTGTGACTGCACCAGATCAGCTGTAGGAGGGGGCACAATGTAAAACAGAGGTCCCAGAAACCAAGGTTCACCTGGTCTCAAGCTTCGTTTTCTTGAGAGTTCTCCTGCAGACTGAAGTTGTATTCCTAGAATTTTTGTCTGCAGGTCAGGGATGTAACTGTAGTCTTTTGCCTCTTTGTACCCGGTCTGTGACTTCTTGCTGTACAGTCGTTCTTGCCTGCAGAACAAATTATGACATTAGTTCCCAAAACATGCATTATATAGGAAAGTCATAAAGTAATCACTTACAACACTTGGCCTTTGTGGTTGTGGTGGTTGTAGTCCAACGCTGCAAGAAATGTCCTGGCTTCATATGAAAAGGCAAAGGTAGATCCGGGGCGTAGGGAATGGAAAACGCCCCTCTCCATTAATCTCTCCTTGTTATAAAACACAAACATTACATTAGAAAATGCCTATCATTATCTCAAATACAAAAATTATTCAGATTTACTTACGGAAAAAAAAAGTCCAGAGACAAAGCACATAAACCACTGAATTACCTGAGGACTCCATTCGTCAGCTAAAACAGAAATACAGATGCATGTTAGCTATTTGAGGATTTGCAAATACATGCAGTTTATTACTTACCAAGGGCAACAACACTGTTTTTAGTCTGTAATCGGTTGATAATGGCAGCCCTCTCTTCTGTCCAAAACTCCCTTACAGCTGGTACGCAGTAGAAATGCTGTATCCCACAGTAGAAGATGTCACCATTCTCATGTTCATGTATTTGAAGAAGAGGGCGATCTTGGTGTAATTATTCCCAGACAATAGCCCGTTTGCTGCAAGCATAAAGTCCTTGCGTCCCATGTTTGAGCAACGGCTGGCTGTTTCACATCCACAACTTGTGTCCAAGTGGGCAAAACTATGCAGATAAAGAATAAGCATTACAAATGCACCTACATTATTTTCCATTTGATATTGTTGTTCATGACTTTTTATAAAACACTACATAGCCATGTAGTACTCACCCACTCCACTATAACAGCAGACCCGGTCACAAATGTCCATGACAGCTTCTTCTAGCCCAATGATGAGAAGTTCATCCATTTGATTCTGCATTGGACCACCAGTGCTGTGTAACAAAAACATTTATTCACACCTTTACAAGGAAAAACAAAACAAAACATACCACAAAGATATAGGGGCGACATAATCGGAGTCATATGGGTCTGTGGCCTGTTCTCGCTCAAACTCTAGCCTGTACAAAAGAAAACATACAGTATCTTAGCCAATAATGTTTGAAAAATGCACATGAATACATTATTGACCTGAGACGAAGTAAAAAGAGATTATTATTATTATTTATTTGCAATTTACACACCATCTAAACCAGGACCAACTCAGGAGGACTAACTCAGAACACAACCAGGACTACACCAGGTCTGAACTAGGTCAGACTATGAATAAACCAGGTCTAAAGTAGGACTAAACAATGACTACAAATGTATATGGGCTGCGCTCTTCAAAAATAACAATTGATTAGAATCGAGTACACAGTAACGGCAACGTTAGCCTATCAAGTAACATGTTTTCTCCCCTCATACCTCATATAAACTACATGCAAAATGTACCACATTCCCGGGAACATTTGACTGATTTTGCCGAAAAAGAAAACATATATACACAACGGCGTTGAAAATTCAGCCGTGTTGGTCAAGGACATGAGCACTTTTTAGCATTTTGTATCATTTTGAAGACGTTAGCCAACACAAAAGGCTACCGGTTAGACCATACACAAAAACATAGTTAGCATCTTTTATGTTATATTTTAATTTTTAATTTATTGGTTTATTTGGTAGGGACAGTGCAAGTTAATGAACAAGCCACACCGGATTGTAGCCTTGGGCTAATTTCCATCCGTCGTCCCCCATGCGCACTCTCAAACACACTCACATTCATCCTGACCTATTGTACATGTTTTTAGTGGTAGGGGAAACCGGAGTACCCGGAGGAAACCTACGCAGACACGGGGAGAACATGCAAACTCCGCACAGAAAGGCCCCGGCCTTGGTGGGAATCGAACCCGGACCTTCTTGCTGTGAAGCACGAGCGCTAACCGCTGTACTACCGTGCCGTATGTTTTATGTTGCACGATTGCTCCGGAGAAAATTCCTAGTTTGTGAACCTGTCCACTGACCATGGCAATAAAACCAATTCTGATTCTACATTTAGCTAACGCTACACTACACGCTACACTACACGCTACACTACACGCTACACTACACGCTAAACACATAGCATTACAACTATTACGCATCGTCATTTGTTCACATAGATTTACCGTATCAGACATTACAGACTGTATCTTACCATTTTAGCAAGAAGAAAGCCAACTGAGGGTCCGTTTGAGCCCGAGAGCGGAGCTGAGGTCTCCCCATTTGTTGAATGTCTTTCCGATGTTGACTCTCGTCTTACTCCGACGCCTGTCTCACTCCAATTTGCCCCTTTTGGTTGAACTAGACAAACGTTTTATCTTCTTTATCTTACGTGGAGTTTGCATTGCTGTTTGGGATGAACTGGAGTTCATCTTCTCTTACAATCCATCCTCTACTTTGGCAAAAGTCGCTGGAGTCTTCGCTGATGCGGATAATGGCGTCGAATACACAAACTCCCCAGAGCTAGCCAGGTGCGCTTGAACGCGCATGACGTCACGCCCAGGCTCAAACCTTAAGATTCCGACCCGAATCCCTCTTATTTATTTGACTGCACAGGATTATAGGGGCAATGGCAGTGATCAGACAGGAACTCATTCAGCACATCAGGCAATTGTTTAAGCATGTATGGGTTAGAAAATGGTTATTTTAAACATTTACAGTTGCGCATAGCACCTTTAAACGAAACTACGGGCAAACGCTTAGATTTGCCTTGGACTCGGATCGACCGCATGCAGCGATACTCAAAGCCCAAGCACTGCCCAAGCAAGAGGCCAGGTCTTCAGCTCTGCAGCTGCTGTCCTGCCTGCTGCCTGCCAAAAACGCCTCCACTCTGCATTACCTGTTCAGTTTTCTCTACAAAGTCTGTCAGAGTTGCAACGACAACCTGATGACCAGTTCAAATCTAGCCACTGTCTTTGTAATTAGGCCTAACAATGCAATTATTCGTTTGAATAAATGCATAGGTTTAGGCCTAATTCAATTGCAAAATTGTAACAATATTGTAACTTAAGTTTTCTTGTTGAAACTTGTTATGTTGGATAGACCTTGTCCTTTTGCCGTGTTGCTGTCAGGACTGATCTCGCAGGCCACTTTGTATCCGTTTCCTCATGTGTTTTTGTGTGTGTATGTTCCTTCACTTTCATCATTGCAACATTGTTTAATTGTTGGAATTTAAATAAATGAAGCCCAGGCTATTTGAAACAATGTGTTTTTCCTTTTAAAGTCTAACATGCGTGTTTAGGTTATTGTACCAGTGCTGGCCAGACGGCCCAGCCGATTCTCAGCCGACACTAATAGCCTACATTAAAGTAATTATGCTGTAGTTCGGCCGATACTGGGCCGTCATAATAAGTGAGAGTCACGTTGCTGTAGTTCGGCCGATACTGGGCCGTCACATAAGTGAGAGTCACGTTGCTGTAGTTCGGCCGATACTGGGCCGACATAATAACTGAGAGTCACGTTGCTGTAGTTCGGCCGATACTGGGCCGCCGGCCCGGCCGAGTCTGGGCCGATTCGTGGGTGAGGTGATGGCCCGATGGTGGGCCAGAGAAACTTTGCTACCTGGGTAATTACGGCGTTACGTTGCCGCTTTCGCCTCGTTGTTCTCATATTGAACGGATATGAATGTTTTTACAGCGTGAAAAAAATAAATTAAAAAAACCTGTCCAAACAAGATCCGGGGCTTTTGAAAAACATTCGAGGCTTAAGCCCCTAAAGCCACCCCCTAGCTCCGCCACTGCCCTGGACACGAACTATTCACCCCTCTCCCCTCAGGCAGGAGGCTATTCTTGGATGGCGACTCGGGAGGTCGGCCAAGATGGCGGTGCTTTAAGGCGGACTTTTGTCAAGCTCTCAGCACAACATCCGAAATATACTAGTTTTACTGTTAATGGCTAAGTAAATTTTAAAGCTTACACCTAATACTAGTTTCCTAACCACACTTGGACAAGGATTGTAACTTTACAACGCTGAAGATGCCCAACAGAACGGAAAGAAGATGTTTCCCGGGCGAGGAAGGTGCTAGCTCCTCTAACGAACACGACTACAACAACGGCGCCAGCGGGATGGAGTGCTCGGTACCAGCAATGGCAAATGAGCTGGAATTCCCTCCACTGCCCGTTACACCGAGTAAGCCTCCTCTTGCTAAGAAGCCTTCGCTGTCCAGATTCCATGATGCTAATGATAGCCTTTCTAACACTACTGCCCGCATGCTTGCCGATTTGATAAATTCAAGAAGCGACGCGCTTGAAGAAATGATTGGCGCCATTTGCACTGAGATGAAAGTAGTGAATGTAAAGATCGCCGCCATTGACACCCGTGTTGGCAAATGTGAGGATGCTACTCAGAAAAGCTGGGCCCGAGCACCTGAGGTGGAGAGTTATGGGAGACGGTGGAACCTGAGGCTGCACGGGGTGACTGAAACCAGGGATGAAAATGTTCGTGAGAAGGCCATTGCTGTGTGTCAAGAAGTGCTTCCAACTATAAAGGACAAGATGAGCGATATCATTGATGTTGCTCATCGAGTGGGGAAAAAACGCGGCGATGACCCGAGGCCCCGCAGTATCATCATAAAGTTCGTCTGGAGACATCACAAGGAGGATCTGTGGAAGGCTGCCAAGACCTGCGCTTTTCTCCAAGGAAATGGTCTGCGCCTCAGTCTGGATCTTTCAAAAGAGGACAAGGACAACCGCGGGAAACTGTGGCCCAAAATCAAGAAAGCGCGAGAGGAGGGCAAGACGGCCTATTTCGTGGGTGGAAGAGGATTCGCCGATGGAGTTGAAATATTTCCATAAGAAGAATTAGCTGTCTGACTATGGTAGCGTACTTGGTGCTCTGTTTACAAGTTCTTATAAGCTCTAATATCCTAAAGGGATGTCTTTTAATTGCACTGACTAGTGTTTACACATTTAAAAAAGAGAAAAAAAAAAAGTTACAATTTTTTCAAAGACTGTTAGGGAAAAAAGAAGATATTGTTGCTGATCTTGACAGCATGTGGTTTATCTAGTCTAAGGTTTTCTTAGAGGTTTATTGTCGTTTGCAATTGTTATTTTACGTTAGTTAAATCTGTCTTTATCTTTCTTATCTATTAATGCTAGGGGTTTGCGCAACAACATTAAACGCAAAGCTATATTTCTTTTTGCCAAACAATTTAAATCAGACTTTGTTCTTGTTCAAGAATCTCACTCTGTTGCTAATGACAACAATTTTTGGAAGTCGCAGTGGGGTAACACCATATGGTTGTCACATGGTACTGAACATTCGGCTGGGGTTGCTACATTAAAAGCTAAATTCAACGGAGAGGTGTTAGCTAGCAAATGTGATCCGGATGGTCACTATGTATGTCAAGTAATTAAATTTGTTGATAGGATATTCTTAACATGCAACATTTACGGATACAACTCAAAACAGGAGAATGATGATCTTATAACGACTATTGAGGATATTTTATTACCTGGTTAACAAAATTTCCCAATGCAACGTTACTACTGGGAGGTGATTTCAACATAGCTATGGACAGTGCTATGGACAGATGGCCTCCTGGCATAACAAACAGAACAAATAGCAATTTTACGACATTTATGGATAAATTTAGTCTTGAAGATGTGTGGAGACTTAAAAACCCCAATAGTAGGTCTTTTACCTGGAGCAATAAAACAGGGTCTTGCCAGTCTAGAATTGATTTTTGGTTGGTGTCTAAAACTTTTAACATAGGTAATATTGATGTTGACATATGCCCCACTCCCCTTACTGATCACAAGGCTATTAATATAAAGATTAATTTATCAACCTCTCAAACAAATCTTCCTCGGTCTGTATACTGGAAGCTTAATAATTCTTTGCTATCAAATGAAACAGTTAAGAATAAGGTTACAGATCTGATAGGTCATTTTTGGTCTAAAGCCAAAGAAGAAACACAATTCTGCATCAATTGGGAACTTCTAAAGTTTGAGCTTTTTTCGAAAATTCAGTAGTGACTTAGCCAAGTCAAAAAAAGTCAAAGAATTAAACACTGTGTCAAATATAACACATCTATCCTCGAAAACCCCTGATATGTTGTCGGAAGAGGAGAAATTAGAGCTGATTAAACTGCAAACTGAATTAGATGATATATATAATCACAAAGCCAAAGGTGCCTTTATAAGATCTCGAGCCCGTTGGCTTGAAGAAGGAGAGCAAAACTCTCATTACTTTTTTAATCTTGAAAAATATCATTCCACTATTAATAATATCAGTAAATTGAATATTGATGGGGTACTTACAGATGATTTTTCTTTAATATCCAACTACTGTAGTCGTTTTTATACTAAACTGTACAGTTCGGGTTTTTGTCAAGCATCGGCTGAGACATTTTTGAACTCATTAATGGTTAAAACCATTACTGAGAATTGAAGAGGTTAAAGATGCCATCAGCTCACTAAAAACTAACAAGTCACCTGGTACAGATGGTCTGAGCTCAGAATTTTACAAGTTATTCTCCACTGATCTTGCTCCATTCTTATATGAAGTCTTTGTAGAAAGTCTCAATAAGGAACAACTCCCAACAACTATGACTCAAGGTTTGACAACTTTGATCTGTAGAGGGAATCTCTCTCTTAGGTAAAGAAATACTCATAACACAATTAGCAGATGATACTACATTATTCTTGAAAAACGAGAGTCAAATCTCTGTAGCCATCAATGTAATTCAGGGATTTTCAGAGGCGTCTGGTTTGTGTCTGAATTAAAAAAAATGTGAACTTATGGCAATAAAAGAATGCAAAAAATCAGAAATCTATAACATCCCAATTAAAAGCGAAGTACAGTATTTGGGTATTTTAATCAGTAAGGACCAAAGCAAAAGAAGCACTTCTAATTTTAACCCAATCATACAAAAACACAGAGAAATTTAAATCAGTGGCTCTTGAGGGATCTGTCATTGAGAGGGAGAGTCCTCCTCACTAAGGCAGAGGGAATCTCGCGACTAACTTATGCAGCCTTAGCTCTGCATCTTGGTGACAAGACCCTCAGGGAAATTGATAAAATTCTATTTGACTTTGTATGGAAAGGTAAAACCCATTATATGAGAAAAGCGGTTGTTATGAATCCTTATGAAAGCGGGGGGCTTAACTTCTTAGATTTTCAAACTCTAAATAACACATTTAAAATTAATTGGATAAAACAAATCTTTAAAAACCCCACTTCAGTTTGGAATATTATTCCCTACCATTTATTATCCAAACTAGGTGGCATTAACTTTTTTCTTACATGCAATTTCGATATTGATAAAATTCCTGTGAAGATGTCGGCTTTCCATCGTCAGGCTTTTCTTTCATGGTCTCTCATCTACAAACACAATTTTTCTCCTCACAACTACTTAATATGGAACAACAAAGACATTTTATATAAACGTAAATCTCTCTTTTTGGAATACTGGTTTCAAAACAACATCAACTGGGTTGATCAACTTTTTAACGAGGAAGGGTTATTGCTTACATATACTGAATTTCTTAGAAAATACACTATCCCTGTATCTCCAGGTGATTATGCAAAGGTTTTTGGAGCCATCCCTACCGGTGTATGCATGTTATTCAAAAGTCAGTGCAGGCTTGACGCTCAAAAACTATCTCTTCTATTACCTAAGGATACACTTGCAGGGAGGGTTTGTCTAGCCAATAACCCTACCAATAATAATCGTGCTATAAGAACCATGTTCCAAAGAGAAATAACAACAATACCCAATGTCATTTTTCACTGGAGTGTGTTTGTGGATGATATACCATGGAAGAAGGTCTGGCTTTTGTCTAATAGATATTTAGTAAAAAAACAAAGTAAAAGAAGTATCCTTCAAAACCCTTATTCATAAGTTTTATCCTTCAAAATGTTACATTAAAAACAGATTTAAGAAAGAAATTGATATTGACTGTAGTTTTTGTAAAGAATATCCTGAAACCATTGTGCATCTTTTCTGGTACTGTCCAAGTGTTGCATTATTTTGGCAGAAATTCTGTGACTTTATTCATGAAAATATTGAAAAGCATTTTGTTCTACATTGGAAGAGTGTATTGTTTGGTTTGTTTGAATCTAACTTACAAAACAGTAACGCTATTTACTTAATTAATCTTTTATTATTGATGTCAAAGTATCATATTCATTCATGTAAATTTTCCGGGAAAAGGCCGTTCTCTGCCTTTTATAACGGCTTCAAACAATACATTCTCTCAATTAAATTTTCTGAAAAACAGAAGGCAATTAAGACTGTTGAGTGTTGTACAGCGTTGAATGTCTTCATTTAAATCTTGACCCCCCCTAGCGTTAGATATGCTTATGGTTTTTTTTTGTTATTGTTATTATTATTTATTTTCCTTTCTTTTTCTTCTTTGCTCTCCTATTCTCTCTATTTTTCTCCCTGTCTTCTTGTTTTTGTTTTTTGTTTTGTTTTTTCTCTTTTACAATTTTAATTTTGCACTGATCCAGTCCATTATTTAATGTCTACTGGTAATTTTTCATGTGCAACTACTGATAATTGTTGATTACTGTACTTGTTTCAATGATTGTTATCACTGTCAACATTGGATTAATTAAAAAAATAAAAAAAAAATAAAAAAAGGAGGCTATTCTCGAAGACGGCGTGTACGTCACAGTCACGTGACCTGCCGCGGTCTGCGGCAGGTCTGAGGACTAAACCGGGACGTAGACTACACGGGTTAAAAATCAGGACTCAGCCATGACTGAATAAGAAACTAGAGCTTTTAGACCAAGAGAAAAGCACAACACAGCAGTGACAACAAAAAAGATATAGGCTATTTACCTTTAGCGGCAGACCCAGAGCCTGAGCTCATGTACTGTTGTTATTAAGTTTACTCCAGCTGCACCGGAGGAAATCAAACGTTTGTGGAAGAGTGAGTGCTCACTCTGTATTAGACATTTTTGGTAAAGTTTCGGTAATTTATTAGTGACATAGTGAGCGCTCGCGCTGTGTAAAGATCTTTGACATGTGAAGTGCTTTTGCTTTGTCAGAGCGCAGTGTGTTTAGAAAAGTTTAGCTTGTGGCTGAAGGAAAACGGTGTCATGATGTTTATCTGCCGCTCAGGAGGCAATGCGGTAATTTCTCTCGTTTTTAATCGCTGCTTAAATGGAAATTCCTCTCAAAACATGAAGTTACAAGTGACGCTGCTGCGGCCTGTTGCTTTCTGTTGTGCTTAACTGGTTGCTATGTCTGACTGCACAATGTCATACCTGATTTCTGCCATTTGTTATGTTGTTTTCCATGCCAAATGTAGGGTAATTCTTGATTTATCCATTGCGATGTCAAGGCAACGGGACACCACGCTAAAATGGCGCTGTCCGTTGTCATAGTAATCAGTGACTGTGACGTACATGCCGTCTTCGAGAATGGTTCATACAGACCCATACCTCCTGCACATTAACAGTTTTTTTCCCTCCGCCATCAGACTCATGAACAATAACAAGAGCGAGTAACTCTTTCAGACTCATGAACATAATAACCTGTTCCAGCCATTTGCACTGCTCTATTGCACTATGTGGTGTGTCCACACTTAAATCTGCTGCTATTACTTAATACACCTGCACATCTGTGAATACAATCACGCTGTTGTTCTATGTCAAATTGTTGTCGTCTTTATCATCTTTTATTTTAATCTTCTTATGCAAGCCCTTAAAGTCTATAGTTCTAAAAGTTTTATAGTTTATTATTTATCTATTATAAATCTATCTATTCTGTTATGTGTTATGTTTTATGTTTCATGTTGCACGATTGAACCAAAAAAAAATCCTAATTTGTGAAGCTGTTCACCAACCATGGCAATAAAATGCTATGATGATATTTTATGTGAGTCGCGGGGTCCTGGTGCCGTGGCAGCGCTACTGAAGCAATAGCGAAAATACAGCGGAGGGTGCCAGCAGGAGGACAAACACAGTGCAGAGAGGTGAGCGAGGGCTAAACACCGCTGATTAGAGGTCAAATGTTGTGCCCGAGCCCGACCCGTCGGGCAGAGATGTCACGCATGACAGTCGGGTGTGGGTCGGGCTTCAAGATTTTTGAATTTTATTATTATAGGACTCTACGGTGTTACGTCACAAATCAAACAGCGGTAAATACAACGCTCTCGACCTAGCACTGGGTGTTTGTCATTGGATTTGAGAGGATTTATTAAAGTGAATAATTATCGGATTGTGATGAAATGTGATTTGATTACCATGATAACCTGCCTATTGAGGCAAAAGTCTGATATAAACAGAAATTGGACTTAATCGGTCTCCATGAATGTTTGTATAAACAGAGGTCGCCTAGTACGTTTCAATAATCCATCGTAACTTTGTGTTGAATTTCACGCATTTATGTTCGCCTTTCGGGAAATAATCATGATCTAAGTTAAACGTAATGCTGACAAGAAAATGTGAAATTGACAAGTATTACACGGATTTAGTCAAGGGAGCCTTCATAAGATCTCGAAGCAGATGGTTAGAAAATGGGGAGAACATTTCCAGTTATTTCTTTATCCTCAAAAAAGGAATAAAACAAGAAACAATATCACCTCATTAAAAGTCGGGGACCAGACAATATCCAACCCCAAAGAGTTGTCAAAATGTGTGGAGCATTTCTATAGGAATATATACAAAACCATCACTCAACCTGATGTGTCTGACAGATTTATAGACTCAACCAAAACCCATATACCGCTAATTACTGATAACTTCAAAAGAAAATGTGAGCAACCAACATCAAGAGCAGAAATCAGAGAAGTTGCGAAAGCATAAAAAAAAAAAAAGGCAAATCACCAGGAAATGGCCGCGGCGTGCAGCTGTAAATCGTAGCTTCCAACAGCGGAGACTTTAGTACAAAATGAAAGAGAAAGTAACGAGGCGCGGGCGTGTATCTGCTGCCGTGTATCTGCAGCAGCTCCAGTCTGCAGGTTTAAACACTGACGCAGTGGTCCCAGCGCCTGAACATGAACACTTATCAAAGTTATCTTTCTTTAATTGTGCCAATCAATAGGCTATATTAAGTACAAACAGTTAGAGAACTATTGCCTAAATATTCCCATGGGTCCTATAAGCAGTCAACAGTAAGTAAGTCTAGATCTAAATTGCAGCTTATAAAAATAATAGTTTAGTTTTAGTTTAGTTTATTTATTTATTTTTGAGCAGTTTACATTTTAACAACATTCATATTCACATTATTCTATTACAGGAGCTCAAAAAAAGGAGTAGGCTGAAGCCAGAAGCTTATATATACGCCTACCCCGTAATCAATATAATAAACATTTACATTTCCCGGTGATACTGCACAATCCGTCTATATCAAAAATAATAATTGAGACAACAAAAAAAACAAAACAACAAAAAAAGCTCAATTCCAGAGGCGGGTAGTACTCCATTACATTTACTCAAGGACATGGCCTTAAGTAACTTTTAAAAGTAATGTACTTTTAGAGTATTTTATCCATACAGTACTTAACATTTCTACTGTACTCTTGCGTGAGTAAAAATAATAGTTAAATTTTCCATCCAAAGAAAAGTTTCAAAACAGCATCAAGAAACAACATTTACCTATGGATTACTACAATGAATCTTCTTTAAGTTTATCATTAAATAGACATCAAACAAAACTTATTTCTACAGAGTCCAAACTGGAGAAATTTACGGATTATATATCGGACTTGATCACAAACTGAACAAAGAACAAACAGCACAACTCTATCAGTCTAGTCTCTGCAATGTGCTACAGGAAGACAATCACCAATACCACTCTTTGCCGATAGTCACTAGTCACAAATATGCAAGTTAATCGGTATTCTGTGGTCCTGCTACTTCACCTTTGTCACAGCCATCTCCGCTGCCGTAGATTTTATGTTTCAGTACGTGTATGGTGTTTATATATATATATATATATATATATACACACACAGGTTTTATGTTATAAATGTTTGCCCTATTTAGTGAGGTGCATTAAAAAGCCAGGGTGAAAAGTGGCCCATTGAGAGTGGTACATGCCCCCAATCAAAAGGCCCCCACCCGGCTGCCCTATCTGGTGGAGTTTGTGGATGTTTACATCCTAAGCTGTGTCATGCAGTAGACAACGAGGTTAGCAAAGATAACCGTAACAACTTGCACCACTACTTGCTACTTGTAGTACCTCAGTGATTGAATAATTTCCAATTTATCTTAAGAATTTAAATCCCTTCGTCGGCACTATATTCTAGTAAAACTTTTTCTTTATACTTTTTCTTGAATTTGTAAAGAGTTGGGCACTGCTTAAGATCTTCCTCCAACCCATTCCAGAGCCAGACCCCTTGCACAGAAACGCACATACGTTTTCTGGTTGAATGCACCATCTGCACTTTAAAAATCATACATCCTCTTAGATCATAATCCCCTTCTCTTAATTCAAACAGTTCTTGAATTTTAGCTGGTAACAATGATTTTGTAGCTTTGTATAATAGTTGTACTATATAAAAGTCAACTAAATCATACAATTTTAATAGATTAGATTGCAGAAATAATTTGTTGGAGTGCTCATAATATCCAGCCTTGTTAATTGTTCTGATTGACCGTTTCTGGAGTAAGAAAAGGGAATGTAATGAACTTTTATAATTGTTACCCCAAATTTCTATACCATATGTCAGATACGACATGACCAGAGAACAGTACAGCAGATGAAGCGCTTTGTACTCCAGCACATGCTTAGTTTGATTAATCACTGCAATACTTTTTGATATTTTATTTTGAATGTGTCTGATGTGCGGTTTCCAGTTCAGTTTATCATCAATAATCATCCCCAAAAATTTGTTTTCAGACACCTTTTCTATTGTAATACCATTTATAGTGATTGCCCGATCCTGATAAGTAAATTTACCAAACATCATTATTTTAGTTTTATTTAAGTTTAGTGAGAGCTTATTAATATCCATCCATGATTTTATCTTAGTCAATTCCAGATTTGCTATATCAATAAGATTGTTGTAATTGTCATTAGAATAAAAAATATTGGTGTCATCAGCAAATAATATCATTCTTAACACTTTAGACACATTGAATACATCGTTTATATAGAGATTGAACAATTTAGGACCCAATATAGATCCTTGAGGAACACCACAAACTATGTTTTGACATTTTGACTCCCACTCCCCCATCTTAACAAACTGCTGTCTCTCTGTTAAATAGCTCTGCATCCAGTTCCCAGCCACTCCTCGAATACCATATTTTTCCAATTTATTAAGTAAAATGGAATGATTAATTGTGTCAAAGGCCTTTTTTTAAATCAATAAATATTCCTATTGCAAATTTCTTCTTATCAAGCTTTGTCGTTATTTCTTCCACAGCTTCCAGAATTGCCATTGTAGTAGATCTCTTTTCTCTAAAGCCATATTGACTTTCATTCAATATCCCACATGTATCAATACATTTTTCCAACCTTTTGCAAAAACTTTTTCTAATATTTTTGAAAATTGGGGGAGCAGAGAGACTGGTCGATAGTTTGTGAAGATGTTTTTGGATCCATCTTTGTATAAGGGTATTACTTTGGCGATTTTCATTTTATTGGGGAACGTTCCAGTTTGAAGAGACAGGTTACATATATAAGTTAAAGGTTTAACAATAATGTTGATTGCTTTTTTCACTATTATCATATCTAAGCCATGACAATCAATCAAGGATTTGTTTTTACATTTATTAACAATGTTAAGGATCTCAAACTCACTCACACCGGAGAGAAAAATGGTCTTTGGATTCCTTTCTATAGATGAAAGTTTATCATTATTATGCTTTGGAATTTTCTCTGCCAATTCAGGTCCAATGTTCACAAAAAAATCATTGAATTTATTTGCTATATGCTGCATATCCGAGTTTTCTTCATTATTGATAACAAAGGAATCTGGATATGAATTCTTCCTTTGGTTAGCGTTCAATAATCCATTTAATATGCCCCAAATCCCTTTCATACTGCTTCTATTCTCATTTAATCTATCTGTGTAGTACTTTTTCTTGTTTACTCTTATAATATTTGTTAATTTGTTCTTATATGTTTTGTAGCAATTTTCAGCTTCTTTTGTCCGTAGTATAATACATTTCTATATAGATCATTTTTCTTTTTACATGCATTTAGTAAGCCTTTCGATAACCAGGGACATTTCGTGAATTTCTTCTTTTTATAGTATTGTTGCACGGGGCAATGCATGTTGTACAGAAAACAAAACCTTTCTAAAAATATACCATAGGCTTTATCCACATTTCCCTCTGCATACACACAATTCCAGCTTTGTTTCAATAGGTCAATTTTAAATTTATTTATTGCATCCTCTGATCTTAACCGTACATTAACATAAACAGGATTTTGACTAATATCTTTATTTTTGTAGTTATCATCATAAATTGCAAAAACTGGTAAATGGTCCGATATGTCACATATCATCAATCCACTGGCTTTAATATATTCTATCTTATTTGTAAAAAATATTGTCTATGAGTGTGGCACTATTTTCTGTTACTCTACTGGGCCGAGTTATAGTTGGAAATAGGTTCATACTGTACATTCTATTCACAAATTCATCCGTTACTGCATGTTTATTTGGATTAATCAAATCTATGTTAAAATCACCACAAATGAATAGTGTTTTATTTATGTTTGAATACAGTTTCTCTATCCATTCAGTGAATATTTCAATACTTGAGCCTGGTGGTCTATATATGCAACTAATGATTATATTTTTTTTCTTTTCACAAGAGATTTCGATTGTGACACAATCTAGAACATCACTTATTGTTAGTGACATACTTTCCACTTGTTTGTACTTGATTGAAGTATGGACATATATAGCCACACCACCACCTGTCTTATTTTCTCTGTTCACATAGTTCAGATCATAACCATCCATTTCAAATTGAATACCTTTATTTTCCTTAAACCATGTTTCAGATATTGCTACAATACTATAAGGATGTTTAATTTGCTGTAAATATTCTTTTATGTGGTTAAAGTTTGCGTACATACTTCTACTATTGAAGTGTATGAATGACAAAGTCTCATCTGAATTGATCATATTAAATTCTTTCTCCGAATAGTATTTACAATCAATGTCCTGAAGAGAAAAAAACATATTATCAGGGTCCATTTCAAAGTCTGGATCATGTTCATTGAGATTAGTGCTGTCATTTAACCCCAACTCAAGGTGTTCATTGTCCCTAATCCTATGAAGTATTCCTAGGTCCTGATAGTCACTGTTAGGAAGAGCGTTGCAAAAGGATGTCATTTTCGTAGGTCTCAGGTTATAGACCCTGCAGTTACCTCAGTCAAATTTATTCAGCTCCTCCATACTTCTTACAACCAAGACCTTTGCATGCTTGGGGGCTCCATTAAGTTTAATAAAAACTTTACAGTTACTCACCCAAGTGCTTTGGATCTTATTTTGCTTCCTTAGGTACCTGGCTTTTCGAGCAATTTCTCCATTCTTCTTCGTTAAGTGATCGTTCAAGTACACATTTGTCCCTTTTAAGTTCCTTATAATTATTATATTATACAATATAAATGTATTATATATAATTTAAAAATATAAAAGATTACTTTACATTGTGACGAGAAATCGCGTGGCAATTTTATCTTGCGAGATTTCTGCCCATAGTGTTGCTAATTAAGTATTAAGGTCAGCACACGACAGGTGGGACAGACCAAACGTAGCAACACATGCCGCTTGGCTCATGTCAGTCGGAGCAGTCGCAGGGTGCACTGTACCTGTATTTGTTTAGCTTGTTAATGTTGGAAAGCATCTTCTCAATATCATCGTCAGATATATTTTTCTTTAGATTCATCACAATGTTGTCCAGACGTAAGTCCCCTCGGAGCCTGTGAAAATCAATAGTAATGTTAACTACAGCTAAAGAGCTAGTTTGCATGTTGACATTTTGCTTACCCTTTTTGAAATCCGTCGCAGATCAGTTTGATGTTTGTGATGTAGGTGCTGAGCTGTACTTGCATCACTTCTATGTTCTCCAGTTTAGGGCTAAAGAAAGCTTCATTATCTCTTTTAAACGAGAGAAGTGGAGGACATAAGACCTGAGCCAACAGTATTATCTGCTGAACTGACTGCAGCTCAGCTCCGTCAGACAGCTCTAACACCTGGTTCTGATCAAACACATGACTTGATGTCACCGCCAGAATCTCCACTGCGTCCAGGAACATCTGCATCTCCTTCAGACCCTCCAGAGTCTCCATCAGTGACGCTTCGAGCTCCTTCTGCAGCTCAATCTCTTTTCCCTTATTTTCCTGATACCACTTTCCAATTTCATTAAGTTTCTTTGCCTCTTTTCCCTTTTTTCTTTCCACTCGGAGCTTTTGCTAATGAAATTTCTCACCGTTTTAATGCAGCTTAAAGTATTTGAGCAGTACTTGTTTAATTCCACCTTGAGCTTTTCCCTGAAACAAAGAAAAAGTAAGTACAAGGACGGATAAATACTTTCCAATTCCTCCACATTGTACAGCAGGAATTTGTACTTTCTAGTAGGGGTGGGCGAATATCACGATATCAGAATATCACGATTTTTGAATTATAAACAATTACGATTTCGGTTTTATCACGATTTTTTATAATGACAAAATTACTTAAATTACACACTGAAGAAGAAAAATACTACACTAATTTATTCAACTGTGATAATCAACACAGCAATAATAGACTTGGACCTAAAGCAAACTCACTTTATAAATGAAAAACACAATAAAACTCCAGATAATAAAATTAAGTAGAAGTAAGTTAAAGAGTAAGTTTGGTAAATGCTTGTTGTTAGTGTCTGTTTCTGTTTGGCATTTTTCTGAGACGTCTCTCTCATTACGTCGAGCTGCTGTAAATGTAACGCTCTGTCGCTGTCTGACCGTTTCACAATAAGAGTCTTAGTAAAGCGATAACATGCAGGACCTTTATTGTGTAAAACTCAAACAGGAAGAAGTTTGTCACTGTTAGGCGAATTTACAACAATGAACTCAGACTGACGGTGTATTTGGAGAACTTTTATATTTTCAAAGACATGGATAAACAGCGCATTTGTGAACACGGCCCAGGATTTAAATGAAACAAATGAGAAGGATGTAGCGCCTGACAGAACTGTAAGGACGAAGGACACACTCGCTTCTTCGCACATGTGTCAGGTAAATAAATAAACACACGCTGCCATCTGAGCAGAGCAGCGGCGTTGCGGGGGAAAGACACTGACATAAACACCGCTGAAATAGAGACAGAACGCTGGGTTAAAACCAGGGGCGGGCTAGGGGGTGCTTGAGCACCCCCTGAGATTGCCAAAGCACCCCCAAAGCACCCCCAAAGATTGTGGCCACTAAATCAAAGGAGCACTAGTTATCTCTAGAAACATCCCTCGGATGTTTAACATGAAAAGGAGTGAGTAGGACAGGTTTAATTCCAACTAAAGGACGGGGCTTTGTCCGAGCCCCAGTGTGATGTTAATGCGGCCGTGCGTCACACTGCACGCTCGGCGACAGCAGGAGACGGGCTAAGCCGTCATTATTACAGTCGTTCACTAAATTTGATCAATGAGCTGAAGTTAGACTGATGTTATAAAGTCATACACTGCTCCTCTGGCTCTGAACACAAATCAGAGGTTATTATTGTGCACTTTTGATGCAACGACGTGAGCGCGGCTGAATCTAAAGCACAAGAACAGACCGAGTCCTCCAGCAGCGAGACAAAGTCTGGACGAGGAAATTACGCACAACCGCGGGGAAAGGTTCACTTAAGTCATGAGCGTGTTGCCCTTCTCTCAAGTCGTGGGCCTCCGTCTGATAATCAGCTCAACTTTAACATTAACTGTGTTCGAGATAGAAGCGGCTCTAGGATGCAGAGCGTGAGGGGAGATTACGACGTGAGAGCAGAGCCACACATTGACGAGGACCTGCTCCTCTTGCCTCACGTCCTCCCGGGGTCCACATAAACCGTCTCACGGAGGCTCCTCAGTGCCGCTGGAGTTAAAGGCAGGTCCAGAGCGTCCTCCTTCTCCATACAGCACCTTCACCGCTCACGACGCCTTTGCAGCCCAAACACTGCTGTTCCGTTCTCCCGGACGCCGAAAATTACGCATTTGCGGGTGCACGCGCGTTTATTATGTATGTTATGTTGTCTAACAGCCCTACTTTCTAGTTCACTATTTCATTTTTCCTACAAGGCTGAAATGAAGTATTTTCAGTTTTGGTTTGAAACCTTTGTCCTGACATCTTCACATTGTAAACTCTACAGTTGCTGAATTTTTAAAGTTGTGTAGGATATTGTAAATATAATTGTAAATCTCAGTAAGATGAGATGGATGAAAAAAGGTGAACTAAATTGAAACTTTAGAAAAATAAAGAAGAAAACAACAGCCATAGATTTCGTCTCCACTTTGATAATCATTTTACAGTTTATTGTCCTAATAAAACTTGCTTTTGACAATTATTGTGTCTAAAACTAAATCAGCTACAAAACATTATTGTGCATGGCTAATATAGAGTTTGGGGTGGAAAAAAAACTCTGTAATTACAGTTTTGACTTGATTACTCAAAAATTGGATATCATGTCAATTACACAGATACTGTCAAAATGAAGTACATATATATTCAAATTTAAAACATAAAAGTCCTTACCTCAAAGTCATTTTCACGGAAGATTTCCTTTTCTGCTGAGTCTGCAGAGTGTTGTGACTACAGATGAAACAGACCAGTTCAGATGTTTGTTAGGTGTTAAATAGCAAAGGCCTGGTGCGAGAACAACCACATCCTTCCCCTGCTTTAAACAGGATGCTGACACCAGCCACCAGGCTATAAAACAATTTTTATTATTCATAATCATTTACTGTGTGTCCATGACTGAAATTGAATTACTGAACTCGATAACCACTAAGATCTACTATAGGAAACATAATGTATGGAGCAGCCCTGTCAGCAGTGTTGGGGAGTAACGGAATACATGTACCGCCGTTACGTATTTAGAATACAAATTTTGAGTAACTGTATTCCGGTACAGTTACTCTTTAGTCAGAGGGTATTTAGAATACAGTTACTTTGCTAATACCAAGGGAATACATACGTTGTTTAAATTTCATCATCCAATCGTACCGCACGTCATTCATGAGAAAGAGAAAAGGTTAAATTAGTCTAAATAAAGTGCAGGCGCAGCTGAGCGCGCACACAATGACGACTTGACGCGAGGGCGCGCACCGCCGCACACACGAGAGAGACACACACACACACACACACACACACAAGGAGCAGCCCAGAGGAGGAGGGGAGAGTGAACACACAAGGTGGATGCAAATCTCTGTCCTCTTACCTTTTCACTGTTTTCAATCATTTAGAGTGAAAGCTGGTTGTTGTTGTTAGCAGTAAGCTAAATTAGCGGTTAGCTGCTACAGGCTGCAGTTTGTCACACTTTCCCAAACTCCTCTGTCGAATGGGATGCAAAGTAATGCAGCAATTTTCCAATGGTTCATAAAAAGACTGTCCTCCCAATATAAAAATAAAGATGAAATCGTATCCATGGAGCATTCAAACATGCTCCCCGTGCGAGCCATGGTTTATCAGTGTTATAATCTGCAGACTGGAGCGGCTGCACATTTGCGACAGCAGATACACAACCTTTTCTCCCGGTGATCATTAAGCACTTTCTTCTTGTCTAACTCATGATAAATAAGCAAATTAATCATTAATAAATGGCAGTGCAATGAACTTACACATGTTTTTAATCCTACATCAAGAGTATACACTACAATAATATATGGCGTATTTAAAAAGTATTTAAAGTATTCAGAATACAGTACTCTGATTGGCCAGAGTAACGGAATACGTTACAAAATACATTTTCAGGCAAGTATTCAGTATTCTGTAACGGAATACATTTTAAAATTATTCTCTCCAACACTGCCTGTCAGTACTGCTAAAGGGTGTCATAGCAAGAGATTTATAAATTTGTTGTCTTTCTTGTCTATGTTGAAGATCCTTTCTTCTTTCCAAGGAAATTCCTCAATAACAGAGCATCTACCACTTCTGCAATCACTCCAGAAAAGTAGAGAAAGCTTTTCACCAAAACATGTTTACCAGGTGTAACGGATGAAAAGCTTGGAATGTCACATGGGGCCCTGATGGAAACTGCAGACAAAAATTATAGTTACTTTCGTAACTGCAGTTCTTCGAGTGTGGGCGTGCCCACCTACGGGCTTCGCTATGGGTAATCTCTCCTGGCGCAGCCAGGGCACTGAGACAGATAAGAAGACTAGCCGCGCCAATCCAGCCTAAGGCATGGCACATGCCCGCGAAACCTTTGGCCTATAAAAGGCCCATGGCCCCAACATACTCCCTTCTTCGAACCAGCTCACAGAGGGAGGCGGTCCAGCTGGGCCTGCCGGTAGGTGGGCACGCCCACACTCGAAGAACTGCAGTTACGAAAGTAACTATAATTTCTTCTTCGTGTGGGCTAAGCCCACCTACGGGCTTCGCTATGGGTGAAAACCGAGGCGAAGGCCGTAGGGAAAAATGTACTCCCAGCTGGACAGGCTCACAAGATTGGCGCGGGAAGAAAAGAGCAAAGCAGCGCGTACTCCAGGTACAGGCCACAAGCCCCCACTCATGCTCAAACAGCCTCACAGAGGCGTAGGGAGCAGATCCACACCCTGACCCAAAAGAGATTGGGTCAACCGGTGTGAAAAGAAGGACTAAAAAGTCCCATTGTCCCCTGGTTTAGGCGACGGGACCCCTGTCCCTGCCTAACACCGAGACGGCCACTGAGTCAGTGCACATATCCATAAGATATGAGCGCACGAAAGTGGATGCTGAGGACCAAGAGGCGGCCTGACAGATGTCACTCACAGTGACTCCTCGACACAAAGCCACCGATGTGGAGACCCCACGCGTAGAGTGGGCCCGAACCACGGCAGGTGGAGGGCGGCCACGTGCCTCATACGCCGCAACAATGCCACCCCGAACCCAGTGGGCGAGCCGTTGGGACGACAATGGGTTCCCGTGCCCTCTGGCCCCAAAACCGACAAACAGCTGGTCCGTTTGGCGAAAACCTGCCGTGCGGTCAATGTAGCAGCGCAAGGCCCTGACGGGGCACAGTAGTGGAAGCCGCGCGTCCTCCTCGGACGTGTCGGCCGAGGTAACAAGTGCCCTAATCCGAATCACTCTGGAACGAAAGTCCGAGGTGATCACCTTAGGGCGAAAAGCCGGATTGGGCCAAAGGTGAACCAGTCCCCCGTCCTGGCTGAATGACATGCAGGAGGGGTGAACCGATAAGGCGCAGAGGTCCCCTACCCTCTTGGTGGAGGACAACGCCAAGAGGAGGGCAGTCTTAAACGACAAAAGGCGGATCTCTGTTTGTTCCAAAGGCTCAAATGGAGGTCCCACCAGGCCATCCAGCACCGTCTGGAGATCCCATGGAGGAACCCCCTGCCTAGGGGGTGGCCTCACCCTGTACGCGCCCCGAAGGAAGCGCTTAATCAGTGGGTGACTGCGCGCTGAGTAACGCCCAAAGCCCTGGTGGCCTGTCGTAATGGCTGAAGCAAACACCCCCAGGGTGGACGCAGCCCGGCCACTGTCCAAGAGCCCCTGCAGGAACTCGAGGACCCCACCAACCGAACAGGAGCTGGGGTCCCGTTCCCTCTCTTGGCACCACGCGGTGAAGAGCCGCCAGCGGGACCTGTAGGCCTTTACCGTCGAAGGAGCCCTGGCCTGCTGGATAGTGGAAACCACTGCCGGGGGAGGCCTAACTCGGTCAGTTTCCCCCTCTCAGCATCCAGACCATGAGCCTCCTGCCCAGAATCGGGCGGGAGCACAGGGCGCCCCCCGCCTGAGACAGTGCATCGGGGGCGTCGGGGAGGGGCCAAGGATCCCTGACCGCCATCTGCACCAAGTCCGGATACCACCTGGCACTGGGGCAGTCTGGGGCCACCACTAAAATGTGAAGGCCCTGCAACTTCACCCTGCGGAGGAGAGGGGAGAGGAGACGGAGCGGTGGGAAGGCATACAGGAGGCCTGTCGGCCACCGCCTGTGAGCCATGGCGTCTACCCCGAGAGGCGGCTCGTCTGACGACCTGAGCGAGAACCAGAGTGGGCACTGTGCGTTCTCTGCACTGGCGAAAAGGTCGGCCACGGGTTGACCGAACCGGTGCCAGACCTGGGATACGATCTCAGGTGACAGGCTCCACTCGTCGCGCAGTGGGCCTCCTCGAGACATCCTGTCTGCCCCGACATTGAGAACCCCGGGCACATGGCGTGCTCTCAGGGAGGCTAGGCGGGTGTCCGCCCATAGCAGAATCTCCGCCGCCCTCCGGTGTAGGGGAGGAGATCTGGACCCCCCTGCCTGTTCAGGTAGGCCACGACCGTAGTGTTGTCCGACCTGACCAGAACATGTTGTCCCTGTAGATCCGGAAGGAAGTGAAGCAATACATACTGCACTGCTATCATCTCCATGAGGTTGATGTGAGCTGGCGGTGACTGCCAGGCCCCGCCCACAGCGGATTGGCCGAGAGTCCCGCCCCAACCGGCGAGTGATGCGTCCGTGAACACCTCCACGTGGTGCACGACGCAGCCCATGCTCACTCCCTGTAGGAGTCGGCCGGGGGCCAGCCAGAACTGGAGGTCTTCCCGAGCCGCTGGGGAGAGCGAGACCACTGCCCGCCTGTCCCGCCTCGGGTGAAGGCGGAGGCGGCAGAACCACCTCTGAAGTTTCCGCATATGCAAGAGCCCCAGGCGCACCACCGGGTGGGCTGCGGCCATCATGCCCAAGACGGACCTCACTCTGTGGGACTGGACCCATGGAGTGGCCATCAGGTTCCGAGCTAGGTCCAGGAGCGTGCTCCGCCTCTCCCTGGAGAGCCGAACAATCATGCTTTGTGTGTCCAGTTCCAGCCCCAGGTACATGACCTGTTGGGCCGGGTGGAGAACACTCTTCTCCTGATTGACCACAAAGCCTAGCTTCGAAATGTGCTGCAGGACCATAGCCGTGTGCTCCCTGGCCTCCTGCTGAGAGGACGCGAGCACTAACCAGTCGTCGATGTAGGTCAGAATACGGAGACCTAGGCGACGGAGAGGCTCCAGAGCCGCCTCCACGCATTTGGAAAAGGTGCGTGGGGCGAGGGAGTAACCGAACGGGAGACGGTTGTATTGGAAACACCGGTCCCCGATGGCAAATCTGAGGAACCGCCTGTGCCTCTGTAGAATGGGGATGTGGAAATAGGCGTCTCTGAGGTCGATGGACGTCATCCAATCCCCAGGGCGGAGACTTTCCAAGAGGTGCTTGACCGTCAACATGCGGAACCCCCTGGTGGCCATGTGACTGTTGAGGACCCGCAGATCCAGAATGGGTCTTACTCCTCCCTTCTTCTTGGGAACTAAGAAGTAAGGGGAGTAAAATCCCGCCATCGCTTCCTCCGGGCGCAGCTCCGAAATGGCGCCGCGGCGCAGGAGCGAGGAAACCTCCTCCAGCAAGGTGTCGGTCCCAGAGGGACACACCAGCCGAGTGCGAAGGACCCCATTGAATGGGGGAGGACGGCGAGCGAACTGCAGAGCGTAGCCGCTCCTCAACGTCCTGGTCAGCCAGGGTGAGAGCGGACCCAAAACGCTTACCCACATGTGAAAGTAGAGCGTTAGAGGCTGTACCACATTTGGATCCCGAAGAGCTGGCCCGCCCGCTGCTTCGAGGCCCCGTAGTGGGCTGAAGCGCGGGGGGCCCCCCCCGAAAGGGCTGCGTATCACTGGTACGAGCAGCGAGAAAATCAGACCGTTCACACCCGCTGCCCCGCGGCAGAACCGGGAGCGGCGGGGGAAGCGTGGACGGAAGCGGCGCGTTAGCCCTGGTCACGGACTGACGCTGCATAGAGCCAACGACTAGGGCACGGGGCCCGGTCAGCGAAGAGCCAAAGCGGCGTGGAGCTGCAGTGCGTCCATGACGCGCAGGAGAGGCAGTGAAAACTGCATCCCACTGCTGAGAGCCCGCTGGAGGTTGAGCGCTTGCCGTCACCGTAGCGGCGAGTCTGGGGCGCTTCACAGCGGCTGCCCCGCTGTCAGATCCGCGTTTCTTAGACGCCACTGAAGCGGTAATATCCCGCGCTGCGACTGGGGAAGCTGAAAAGCCGCCGCCGTCGAGCTGAATGCGCCTCCGCGGTGTGAGCGCGGGGCGTATGTGTAGTGTGGAGTGCGAAGGAGCATGCTCTTTTGGGAAGACGTAACGGGCCTTATGGCCTTTATTGACATATTTTACATTAGCAGCAGAAGCGGCAGAGGGGCGGCTAGGAGCAGCTCTCCTCTGCTGACGCTGATCATCCCGTCTCACGAAGCCAGAGCCCTGGGAAGTAGACGGGGCTTGACGATCCGCAGAGCCGCGAGTCGACTCCGCCTCTCTGGATCCCCAGGGGGCGGGCCGTCTTCGCTCCGAGCGCCAGCGGCGAGAACTACGCTGTTCACGGCGAGGCTGGAGATGAGGAGCGAGCTGCTGTGAGCCCCTGGACGCAGCCTCCAGGCGATTGATGATGACCTGGATATCAGGGCCGAAGAGGGAAGACGTGGACAAGGGAAGCCCCAGCACGCCTTTCTGGTCCCGCTCCGCGAGGGAAGAAAGACCGAGCCACAGGTGTCTCATTCCCAGCTGTGCGTTGCACATCGTGCGGCCGCCATTAATGGCAACAGCCTGACACATTTTCATCAGGACTTCTGCAGAGTCCTGGACCTCAGCAATATCCTCCGGGGAAAGCTCAGATCGTTCGTGGCAGAGCTTGTCAATGGAGCCAAGCAGGAGAGCCATGTTGTTAGCTAACGCAAACACCTGGTTCGCGTTGGCATAACAGCGGTCGAGAAAAGCCGCCATCCTCCTGTCTCTGTCAGACGGGAGAGCCGGCCTACCTCCGGGCCAGGGGGTGGAGGTTGGGAGCAAGCAGAGCCTCAGGGAGTCCTCGATGGTCGGGACACCGGAGACGGCGGGCCAGCCATCCACGCTGGAATACTCCAGATATCCTCTAGCCGGACCTTTCGCGGTAAGAGGCGTATCCCAATCACGCTGGACAAGCCTGACGAGGGAAGGGACAGGTGGGCAGAGTGTCGCTGCACGGCAGAGGTGGGAGTAAGTCACTAAATGCAAGTCTCGAGTCAAGTCCAAGTCGTTAAGGTCCAAGTTCCAAGCAAGTCCAAGTGAATTGGTCATGGGGTCAAGTCAAGTCAAGTCAAGTCATAGCTTTTGCCAAGTCAAGTCAAGTCTTTCTTTAGCCGGCAAGTCACCTCAAGTCGCAAACGTCAGCGTTAAGCCTAATTCTTCTTTTCAAAATGTGTTTAATCTACTTGAAAATATAAAGTGCTTTCTCAAGATTTAGCAATTTTTAAAATGTAGGCTAAAATCAAACTTTTTAAAATATAATGGATTTGGAATTAATATTTAATCGCCACAAAATGTAAAATATATATATATATTTTAAATGTTCCAGTCTATGTACAAAATTACTGGGACAGCATTTTAAGGAAGGGGGCCCGGGGGACCTACTTAAAAAAAATTGAAACAGAGTCTTTTAAATATGAGCTGCTTTTCCCTGCAGTCTGAAAGATAAATATAACATTATATTTAATTTTTGTTAGTTTCTGGCAGTTTTTTCTGTCAGGGGTTCCCCTGTAATGCCCCAGTCCCTGTATACTCGGATTCGCCCCTGCTTAAAGTCAATTCCGCGCAGCCTTCAGTCCCGCTGTCACTGGCCTCTGTGTGGCTGCGGAAAATAGCCTCTAAATGCTATAACTTTCATGAGAACGCCTTAAAACACCGAAAAGCCCCCAAGATTTCTGTCATTAATCCAACTGTTACCATCGTCGTTCTGGAGGCCGCCTGTATACGCACCGTAGCTTCTGTCATTGTTTCGAACGTTTTCCTGTCCTTAATAAATGTCTATGAATCTTCATCTTTACACTCACTGTAGAAAACTTTTAATGCATCCAAAGAAACACGTCGTATTTCCTCCTGCCTTTTCGCGCTGTATTGATTAGATGCGCTCCGTCGGAAGCAGAAAAAGCATGTGGCTAATTACCATATGTAAACATAGATGCGCCGCATTTACGCAATGAATGCTGTTCTTTCAACAGTTTCACTCAAATAAATAATAACTATAAAGTCACAGCAAGTCATTCAGAGTCACTGGCCTCAAGTCCAAGTTAAGTCTCAAGTCACAAACAGGCAAGTCTAAATCAAGTCAAGTCTTTTTGGAGCTTTGGTCAAGTAAGTCTCAAGTCCCGAAAATTGCGACTCGAGTCTGACTCGAGTCAAGTCATTTGACTCGAGTCTCCCACCTCTGCTGCACGGGCTCGAAACCGGGACTGCGACGCTAGACCCAGGACGAAATCCCGTGGAGCCGGAGCAGGCTGCGGAGGGAGCGGCAGCTCAGTCCGGACCGCCGCGACAGCGAAGAGGTGAGGGAGAAGATCCACCGGTTCGCGGCGGGAGCTTCTACGTCCAGATACTGTAGACACGGAGTCTCCATCACGAGTCTCCCTCTCCGCGGAGCTCCATCACGAGTCTCCCTCTCCGCGGAGCTCCAAGAGTCACTACGGCTACTGGTGTCCTCCACCGCTTCAGCCCAGTCCAGATGGGCCTGAGCGGGGGGAGATTATCCTCAGTAGGTCCCGCGTCGGTGTCCGCACGGACGGGAGACACCGGACCCATGAAGGCGGCACGGCGCTCGGACTCCTCTCTGGGGAGAGCGGCGCAGGCCGGGCAAGAGGCACGCTGGACCTGATGCTGCCAGCCCAGGCAGATAAAGCAGCGATCGTGCTTATCCTCCGGGAGCAGCGGGGTCCGGCAGGAACGGCAAGGGTAGAGCCCGACGCCGGAGGGCGACAGTTCTCGGGCTGGATCCATCTTCAATGTTGATCCGAAGATTCTTCAAAAGCGGTGAGTAGAAACTACCTCAGTGCTGAGAGAGAAGAAGGGAGTATGTTGGGGCCATGGGCCTTTTATAGGCCAAAGGTTTCGCGGGCATGTGCCATGCCTTAGGCTGGATTGGCGCGGCTAGTCTTTTTATCTGTCTCAGTGCCCTGGCTGCGCCAGGAGAGATTACCCATAGCGAAGCCCGTAGGTGGGCTAACCCCCAGATTCCACATTCCCCGTGCTCGCTCCGTTCCACTCCGTTCCACTCCGCCCCGACCGCCGCAGCAAATACGTTGCTATTTTGAACGTTCAGAAACATTCCACATCGTCCACTCCGCTCCGAGGGCCAACGTCGCCGCTCCGCCTCTCCGCCTCGGCACGATAAAAATACGGACCAACTCTATTTTCAGCTACGTCTGCGCCCCGTCAGCTCCGTCCGTATCAAGCTCAACAGTTCAGAACGCACCAGAAGACAGGAAAGAGAACGGAAACAACATCCGGATTTTCGAAATAAAATGTAGAGATATAAATACAGAACGTTTAGAACATATAAAGTATTTTTATACGTATATTTACATTAAAGCTGTGCTATATATAATATATTTTAAATCGTACACTACTTGTAAATCACAAAATTACATTACAATATATTTTAAAATACATCAATGAGTCACTTTCTTTGATAAATAAATATAATTGCATTGAGCCTGTAATAATACTGAATAAACTATTTACACACTGTTAACTCTGTCCTACGTGCATTTTTGTGGTCAATAAATGATGGTGTGATCGCGTGATCTCGTACGTCTCGCGCATGCTCTCCTCAGCTCCGCGGTTGGACGGAGTGGAGCCCAGACGGAGCAAGACGTGTGCAGTGGGCGTTTGATTTCGGAATCCTTCGGAGGCGGCCCGCGGCGGGCTGGAGCGGGGCGGTGACGCGAGATGTGGAATCCCGGCGTTAGCCCACACGAAGAAGAACTCACTTAAGCCGTTGTTCCACATAGCGCGCACCGGCCGCGCACGCCACGATCTACGTGCACGTATCGACACTAGCCCGCAGACTTTCTGTTTCCACCACACACACACACATGCATTTGTTGTGGTCGGAGCCGCACGAGAGGAGCACGCTGTACAGATCGTCATTAAAAGTTTTGTAAACCGCGATGAGAACAAATGTGGACAAATGCTGTCATCTGGTGGGAGTTAGGGAATCATGCAGAGGAGCCAAGCTGTATTAAAACAGAAAATAAACTCCTCAACTACGAACTATGAAGGTAAGCTACATGCAAATGTTATGCTAACACCAGCTAAAGATGCGCTAATAGCGTCTAAATGCTATTATCGGCAAAATCCCCTTTTAACACAGCGGTAGGATGTTGTGAAATATTAAATCTGTATGACATGCGTGTCAATAGTGAGGGCTGTCCACTCTCTCGTTGCCAATCAGAGGCCAGCAGTCTGTTCACGTCACATCAGACACGGGGTAGCCCGCTTTGGCCACAGCCAGAGGTCGGGCCCAAAACCTATACCTGGTCAGACCGGTTTGGCCCTGGCCTTTGTTATGGAAAAGCTCGACAAAGCGGGTGAAAGAGCCATTCGGCTGACACGCGCCTGCATGTGGAAAAGAGCCTTTATAGCCCATGTTGGCCCACATTACTTTGCTGGCTGAGAGGATGAGGAAAAGTTTCTATCCTGAGGCCATGAGACTGCTTAATAAATCTGACTCCTTGCAGTAGTATATAATGTCTTGTCCATGTTGTGGCAGCTGGACGCTACAAAAGAAAATTTCACTGCATGTTATAGTGTATCTATATGTGTGTGACAAATAAAGCTAAACTAAACTAAAAGGGTTGTTTACTTTATTAATATTGACTGTGTTTTATGGTTCCATAAACCAAAGAAATTACAGTTTTTGATTTTTATTCATATGCTCATCATGATTTTACCTCAAATACAGTATGCTTTCCAAACTTTTCATGCTTTGGCCGAGAGGTTCGTGATGTGGACGTTCATGTCAGAAATCCTTGGTCCAAAACCCAGCTGGCGGAATTTTTTTCAAAAGGGTCTGCATGAGGTCACCACCATTTTCCCCCGCAACATTTATTTAGTTAATCTCAATAAATCGCCTTGAGCAAACTCACTATCCTTAGCTGCATTCAGATCCTTCTTGATTTTTTCAGCTGCAAGCTAGCTTTATACCAAAAGGGTGCCTCTGACACCTTTTTTTTTAAATTCTTTTTTCTTACTTGCTTCAGTAAGATTTTTACTCAGCTAAGTCAATCTCTCTACCTACAATATCTAAACTATTTTGTCTAATTAGTCCTTGAAGAGAACTGTTAGCTTAATACAAAGGACCCTCTGAAGCACTCACTATTTTCTGAACATGTCTTTCTTTTTGATTTTTCACTCATTAAATACATTTGGACAAAATAGAATTATAAATAAATTATCAACGAATGAAATAATACATGTTATATATTTTTATATATAACATGTACAGTATATCAGCATACAGTATGCTGTTCATTTATTTAACCAGGAAAGTCCCATTGAGAGTAAAAACCTCTTTTCAAGGGAGTCCTGGCCAAGAGGCAGCAAAAGATACACCGCTACAATTTCAATTACAATTCCCAAAATAAAATGACATACAAATAATGAAAAACAGTTACAATTGAGGTTGTCTCAAGAACTCTCAAACTGGACTCAAATATGTTCAATGGAATAAGTTCAGTTATTTTCCAGTCTATTTTGCAACATGTGGCCATACCGCATTTGCTCTGCCCAATCCCGTCAGACCTCGGAAGCTAAGCAGGAAGGGCCTGGTCAGTACTTGGATGGGAGACCGTTTGGTAACACCAGGAAGCCTGGGTGAATGTAGTGAGTGAGTGAGTGGTGGTCGGAGGGGCTGATGGCGCAGACTGGTTGCCTCTCTTCCATCAGTCTACCCCAGGGCAGCTGTGGCAGTAATAGTAGCTTACCACCACTGAGTGTTGGGGAGAATACTTTGAAATTGTATTTAATTACTGAATACTAGCCTTAAAATGTATTTTGTAACGTATTCCGTTACTTTGTCTAATCAGAGTATAGTATTCTGAATACTTTAAATACTTTTAGAATACTTTCACATTGATTGTCATTATATTTATGTGTACATATGGTGCGTATAATTACAAAAATGAAGACTACGATTGTTGGAACACCTGTTATAAACTCACTTACCATTAATGATGAACTTTTTAACTCTTGGCAAATGGAGCAGCAGATACAGCATCATGTGACACATGTGCAGTGTTTGTATGAACTGTGGCATAAGGCGTTTAAAATCTTTATTTTATTTTAGGAGGAAAAACAGGTCAACATTAAAAGTTCTTTCTTAACAATGTTGTGCAATGAACTGAAATTGAATGATTGATACTGGGATGTATTGCCTTGATATTTGGAAAGTAACTGTATTCTAAATACTCTCAAATGAAAAAGTAACTTTACCAGAATACAGTTACTCAAAATGAGTATTCTGAATACATGTATTTAGTTACTCCCCAACACTGCCACCACCAAGTATGGAGTGAATTAATAATATTGACAGTGTAGCGCTTTGAGAACCATGGTGATTCAGGCTTGTAAAGCACAATACAAGTGTGGATTTGTGTGGTGAATCTACTAGGTGGCAGGTGGAGTCACAGCATTGGTTTCCTTCCTTTTGTAGTGGGTAGCTCACCCCGCCCAGATAGCGGTAGATGCAGTGTGTTGTTAGGGGCCGCATGTTCCCCATCCATCGGCAGTGTTAAAGGAGCTATATCATACAAAATCGACTTTTTGGAGTTTTTAACCATGTTGATACGCTATTTCCTTATCAAAAACACCCCTAGAGCGGGTTTTGGCTTCATTCACGCAGTTCTAAGTAATCCTCCTGAATCCTGCTCTCTGAGCTGTTCAGTTGTGTCGTCACAAAGGAACGGAAGTGCTCTACGTCTGTAATGTAATGCCTTATGGCCTGATTTTAATTTATAAAACAGCTTTTTCATTTTTTGTTGTTGTAAGAGAGAAATAAAGAGAAAAAAAAAGAAAAAAGGAACTCTCCGACGCGTCTGTGCTGTCCCACAAGGCTAAACAAACGCCCCCCGGCTGGAGGATCCATGGATCCGAGCAGAAGTCTTGTTTTTGAAGACGGAGCTCTTTCTAACATACTCTGGACACGCCTGTTCTTTTTTCTTACCCAACGATAATGTCACGGATGCGCGTTTGGCTACGAGAGGAACAGGACTATTCAACCTTCCTAAAGAAGAGTGCACTCGCCAGAAGTTGGAATTTCTTTCTGGGATTCAGCTACTATATCAACCAACCTGATGGACGCTTGGTGAACCTTGGCCAGAATCAAAGTGGATTAACTTTTATAACCAACGCATGTCCCATAACCCGATGGGGAGGCCAGACTGAGCGGTGAGTCATTCAAAACGCGTGTTAGTGTGTGTGTTAGCCATTTATGAAACTGTGTTGCACATGTCAACTCCTTATAACTGCATTATGTGAAGTAACTTCACTTTTTGAAGCGAAATTTATATTTATAATACTGCAAATGTGGAATGAGCAGAGAGAGGGGCGGAGTTAACTGAATCGAAGCGTCTTGTCTTCCGGGTAGGGAAAATACCCCCCAAAAATTACTTACATTTCTCTCAAAATGGGTACTCCATAGTGATAGAGGTACAATATATCATACAAATACCTATACTTTACTTTGGAATGGCTAAAATAGCATGATATAGCTCCTTTAACACTGCCGATAGATGGGGAACATGCGGCCCCTAACGACACACTGCATTTACCGCTATCTGGGCGGGGTGCGCTACCCACTACAAAAGGAAGGAAAACAATGCTGTGACTCCACCTGCCATCTAGTAGATTCACCACACAAATCCACACTTGTATTGTGCTTTACAAGCCTGAATCACCATGGTTCTCAAAGCGCTACACTGTCAATATTATTCATTCACTCCATACTTGGTGGTGGCAGTGTTGGGGAGTAACTAAATACATGTATTCAGAATACTCATTTTGAGTTACTGTATTCTGGTAAAGTTACTTTTTCATTTGAGAGTATTTAGAATACAGTTACTTTCCAAATATCAAGGCAATACATCCCAGTATCAATCATTCAATTTCAGTTCATTGCACAACATTGTTAAGAAAGAACTTTTAATGTTGACCTGTTTTTCCTCCTAAAATAAAATAAAGATTTTAAACGCCTTATGCCACAGTTCATACAAACACTGCACATGTGTCACATGATGCTGTATCTGCTGCTCCATTTGCCAAGAGTTAAAAAGTTCCTTATTAATGGTGTTCCAACAATCGTAGTCTTCATTTTTGTAATTATACGCACCATACAGTATGTACACATAAATATAATGACAATCAATGTGAAAGTATTCTAAAGGTATTCAAAGTATTCAGAATACAGTACTCTGATTAGAGAAAGTAACGGAATACGTTACAAAATACATTTTAAGGCTAGTATTTAGTATTCAGTAATTAAATACAATTTCAAAGTATTCTCCCCAACACTGACTGCCGCTCTCTACCAGAGCAATATTATCCACGTTTTAGTGTCCAACTCCTAATGTTTTAGTGTGAACTCCAGTATTTTGCCTTTTAAAATCTCCACTAGTTCATTATGAAAACAACCCACTAAATGAAATAATGCGTTGGTCTGTGACATCACGATGTAGAACTCCATGGTTGCCATGGGACCTGTGTGTTAACAGTATATAAGGTTCAAAGTTCTCAAGTCTCTCAGTTCTCACTTGGACTTCGAGTGGTCACTGCTACTGTACTGGTGCGTATCATTTTAGCATCTTCTGCTTTAAATAGTGTCTCCACATTCATCTGTTGGTAAATTAGAAGCAGTTTAACCAACAAATGTTTCATATGTTTCCAGGTTTGTCAAAACTACTGTGGAAAACGTTGACGATGGCTCCGTTGGACTTCCCTCCGGACCACCTCCTGGACCTGCAGGTTGGAGGTAAGTTTCCCAAATATCCTTACTTATTATTACTTACTTATTCTAGAATTTGACAGGTTGTGAAATATAGTTTTCCTAAGAAGTCTGTTTGAGCTAGGCCGTTGTTAGGTTTGGATATGTGCAAACTGACATTAACACTAAGCTAACGTTAGTGATTTCTTTGGATAATGAAACCAAAAACCTGCTGAAAACAAGTTAAATGTAGAAAATTATCAAAGCAATTGCAAATGTACTGTTATATTTCATAACTTAGCGTAGAAAAACACGTTTTTAAAGGGAATTGTGGGGCTAACAAGCTAACATAGCTAGTTTGGTTAGCGGACAAATCGATAGCAGACAGTTCACTCGACGATTGCTTCAAAATGGCACTATAAAACCTGGATAAAACATCAACATTTGAAAGGAGAGGGCACAAACTAACACATTAGCTAAGATTATCTGGGAAATTGTTTGGATTTTTTGTGCTGGGTGTTGTTGAATGTCATATTTAGTAGCAACATTTCTGAACAAAATGGCGCCCGCTCTCATTTGGAACGTTTACTTTCAAATGCTCAATATAATGTCTAACTGCAGGCCTTGTACAGACTTCAAATGATGTAGTATTTTGATGCAGTAGTGTGTATAGACTTCAAATTGTGTAGTATTTTGATGCAGTAGTGTGAACAAACTTCAAATTGTGTAGTATTTTGATGCAGTAGTGTGTATAGACTTCAAATTGTGTAGTATTTTGATGCAGTAGTGTGTACAAACTTCAAATCGTGTAGTATTTTGATGTAGTAGTGTGTATAGACTTCAAATTGTGTAGTATTTTGATGCAGTAGTGTGTACAGACTTCAAATTGTGTAGTATTTTGATGCAGTAGTGTGTTTGGGGACTTTGACACCTGCTCAGACACAAGGCTCCAGGACTGTCCACTTCACAGACAGCTCCTACAGTGTCCAGTTTAGGACAATTCTTAAACAAATAGAATAAAATATGAGGGAAAATTTTTAAAGATTTAAAAAAAAAGAAACAAATGAAATGTACCAAAAAACCTTATTGAAATACTTTTCTAAATAGTTGCAGTACAAAGCCAATTTAATCAGACTAAGTTTGTAAGTTGAAAAGTATAAATTAGAGCCGACTCTGACTCATGTTTTCTATTTTTGTGTTTAGGAGACGCCCCCTGGCTGCCGCCTGTGGACCCTCCTCCTCCTGCGGTCCTTCCCTTCGGTGCTGGGGATGGAGGCTCCGACCCAGGTCAGCCTCCCCCTCCGTCTCCTCCGCCGGCGGCTCTTCCTCCGAGCCCTCCCCCTCTTCCTCCGGGCCCTCCCCCTCTTCCTCCGGGCCCTCCCCCTCTTCCTCCGGCCTCCCCCTCTTCCTCCAGGGCCTCGTCTTTCCCTTTCTTCTCTTTTCTCCTCTCACTCTGTCATTTCCTACTTTTCCCCTGATTTCCTCCCCTCTCCTATTCCCTCCTCTTTGGACGTGTTTCCGGACCTCATCTACCCTTTTCCTTCCCCCCTTGTTCCCGTCTCTCCTCCTTCCTCCCCTCCTGCCTCTTCCCAGGTGCATCCCATTTTTCACGGCGTCGGACATCCCCAAGAGCCTTTATACTTTGTCCTGGCTTTCCCTTTCCCCCAGGTCCTCCTGCTCTTGTCCGTCCTACTCCTATCTTTCCTCGTCCTGTCTTCCCTGCAGAGGCCTTCTCTGGCCCTGCTGCCCCTTCTGTTCTGACCCCCTCCGCTGGGTCTGCCTTTTCCCTTCCTCTTCCCCTTCCCCTCCTCTTTCCCCTATTTCTTCTCTCTCTGCGTCTTCTTCTCCCCCTCCTTCTCCTCTCTCTCGCTCTCCCCTTCTCTCCCCGTATTCCTCTCCTCCTTCCTCTCCATCCTCACTTTCTTCTTACTCCTCTTCCTCTCCACCCTCTCGTCCTTGGTACCAGCTTCTACCATCTTATGTGTCTCCGGCCTCTTCTCCCTCCTCCTCTTGTCCTTCCTCTCCCTCCTCACTTTCTTCTTACTCTTCTTCCTCCCCTTCTCCTCCGTCCTCTCCGTCTCCTCCCTCCCCTCGTAAGCGCTTTAGGGAGGACGATGATGATGCTGACCCTGCTGCTAAGAGGTCGCGTCGTAGGTTTTAAAGATCCAAACCTTTTCTGCTGAGGACATGGTCCAAAGTAGAGTGTAAATAGTTTGTAAATAGTTGGTTTGCTGTGCTGTGTTTAAGTAAGTAAGTAAGTAAGTAAGTAAGTGCTTTATTTGTCAATGTACAAGGGTTTGTGCATCACACTTTAGTTTCTTGTCTTGACTAACACTTCCTGTTTTCTTCTTGTTTCTATTTGTTTTTATTTTCAGGTCCTGGCTCTCTGGCGCCCCCGATGCTCAAAAGTATTTCCTCCGTTAGCCTCGCTGTTAAATTGTGTTTTCTTTTTCCTACAGGAAGTTTCTCTGTGGTCGCCTCCATCAGGACACGTTTGTTCACTGCACCTGCCCTGGAGTGATCCCACGCAGCCGTCAGAGCAGACTGCCCTTCATCCTCCAGGCCTTTAAAAAGGTACAATCGTTTGACCATTATGTTTTTATTTACAGGTCCTGGCTCAGTGGCGCCCCCCGACGCTCAAAAGTATTTCCTCCGTTAGCCTCGCTGTTAAATTGAACCTGGTGTTGTCTTTCCTACAGGAAGTGACGGGCCGTTCCTGGGTGGTCGCCTCCATCTGCACGCTTTCTACACCGCACCTGCCCCGGAGTGTGAGTTAAACACTGTCCACGTCCCCACAGAGAATATATGGATGGGTCTAGCGCTCTAGCACAAACTCCATGCCGTCAAAAACGGTCTGTAGGAGAAAAAGCCACTGCTGTGCATCACCTCACCATGGGAGCCTGTCCAACCCACTTATTGCACCAGGTATGAAGCTGAAGATCGCACAGAGCGCCCCCTGTCTACAGTCTGCACTTAGAAACACAAGAGTCTCCTCCTCCTCCCCCGTCCCCACCACACCACCATTTCATTTTCTTACTGTGCAATAAATAAAGTATTTGCATTTGAACTGTGACCTTCGTAGGTTGACTTTGTCGGGTGAACGGGCAGCTAAGGTTTCTCCATTAGTCTGTGAGTTTTTATTTCAGGAGTTATACAAAGGGATAAAGCAGGAGAATGAAAAGCCAGGTGTAAAATGGTTGTTTTTGTCACATAAGGATATCTTAGTGTTTTCTGGTTTAAAAGTCAAAGTGTTTCTTTATTGAGGCCAACATTATAAAGTCTGCTCATGCTCCAAGGACAGGGAGCAGCTTTAGCTTGTTCAAATTGTGTCGTTATCAGTGTTCATTTCGTCAACTATATTTAGACATCATTTTAGTCAAAGTCATATTTTTGCAGACTAAAATTTAGTTAAGTTTATAAATTTAGTTAATTAAGTTTTTCATGAGACTAAAACTGTGACTAAATAAAAATGAAGAGACTAAAATCAAGCAAACTTCCATGACAGTTTGAAAGAGCCTCAGATCATTTAAATTCTCTCCCAAAGAAACAGCTCTGAGCTTTGTTCATGAGGAGAAGCTCCATAAACCAGAGGACCACGATTAAACATGATTATAATGAATATTATAAATGTATAGTCGTCTAAATTTCTCTTGAATTTAGTCGACTAAATCACGACTGATTGCGTTGGGCTGATAAATCTTAAAATCTTTAACATATTTCAAAGCTCCAACAAGCCTTTGCCAATCATTTTTCTGCATGCCATCCCACTAGAGAGACTTTGTGTGACTATCTTATATACTGTATTTTTCTAACATAACTGGTCCACCAGCTGGTTTCATCAGGTATTTATTTAAATGATTGTTTATTATCTTCTAGACTAAAATCTACCTTTTTATATAAGCTTTAATGCTGTATGGAACTTGTTTTATTTGTGTAAAACAGGTTTTATTTGCAAATGAAACGTTGCATTTGAAGAAATGAGCCTGAATTCACCCTTTAGAGACTCAGACAGAAACAATGCAGAGCATGAGGAATTAAACCTAAAGAAAAAATATTTTTGAACAGTTTTAAAAGAAAAATTCAGTTGACAGCATTTGAGATGATACAAAATGCTTTTGACAACATGTTTGGAGTTGAGATAGCAGCTTTCCTTCATGATAATCCTTTTTACAAACAATGACAGAGTGTGTGTAATGTAGATTTGAAACAGTTCTGGTCCAAACTAAAACTGGGCGGTTTTGGCACAGAGGACAGCGAGAGTCCTAAACAATATTATTACAGCTATGACGTCACAGTTTATCTGTAGGGGCGATGGCCTTTATTTTAATTATGATTTTTTAAGTTACTTATAATTAAAAGTCTGCAATAATGTACTTTATTTCATGAGTAGGTGACTTGTTTCTCAGCTGCTTGGACGTGAAAACTATTGAAGCTTAAAGAGTAACTAAACACCAAATCAAGTTTTTTTTACTGATAAACTGTCTCAATGGGTGTCTCATAGTGTTGTCCACTGGTCCCTGACATTATTCTGACATTATAGCGCAAACATGTGTAAAATCCTAACTTTGGCCTGAAAACGAATGGGTTGCGCCCCCTTCAGGGTAAACTCTGCTACTAAATTAGAATTTCCTGATTGGCTGGAGACGTGTCCACGGCCTCCACAGAACGTCATAAGCCGCACCAGCTCCACACATCGTCATCAGGTGCTGCCAATTGTCCTGCCCATTGTCCTGCCCCTGTACCTGTGGTTTATAACCAAGTCCCTCCCACGTAATCAGTCTGCTGTGATTGTGCCAATGCAAAGGCCCACACACTCACCCCCGCATGTCACCCCCAAACTTCAGAGACCGCCTCTTTCACAGCACTTTTGACTTTTGTTTGTGGGTAGGGAAAGGCTTTGGCACGCCCGTTTAGTTACTCTTTAAAGAGGCTCATTATGGAAAATACAGGCTCTGATTGGCTTGGTCAAATGACTCAGAAGCCAGAGCAACAAAGGAGGGGCATGTTGTGATTCCCTCTAGTTGAACAGTGATTGGCTGACCCTCCCCCCACCCAGAGGCGTAGCTTGCCATAAGGCAAGGCAGGCAGCTGCCTGGGGCCCCCAGCTTTGAAGGGCCCCCATGCACCAACCCGTTTTTCAGATACCTGCAGTAAACGCTTGATAGACAGAGCCTTCCTAGTGATTTTGGTGATGCAGTTACATCATCTTCCCACCGACGCTCTGTGGCGCTGTTTATCCCCATCCTGCTGCATGCTTTAGTGAGTCATGGTTCCCTAATGTTAACTTTTAATGAGCAGTGGACAGACTTTTTTACTCATGGCTCCACCAGATTATATTTCTAATAGTGAAACCAGTTTATTGTAACTCTCTCCATGACCTAAAGAACCTCAGCCTTCTGTTCTGAGGAAAACTTCTGCAGAGAACTGCATTATGGGAGTTTACAGGTGACCCGCTCCTGCCCAAATGACATCCGCTCTCCCAGTGCGCAGTACACCGATCGGCCACCAGAGGGCCCCAACCGACATTCTTGCTTGGGGCCCCTTGGTACCCCTGCTACGCCACTGCCCCCACCCTCCTTTCACTCATTTTAGTGAAATTATGCCCAATATCAAAATACAGTATCCAAACTAACACCATTAAACCAGATTTGAAATGTTTGCAGCTAAATTATTATAAATGGTAATGACATTTTACAGATGGGGGTCCCAAGTTGTTGTTTGAGTGATTTTGGGGGTCACAGCCTGAAATGTTTGGGAACCTCTGAGCTGGAGGACGTGATTTAGTAATATATGTTGTGGTTTATGCTATGCAGATGTTGCATCACCTAATATTGCGATATGATATTATGTGTGATATATTGTGCAGCCACATGGGCCACAGTTTGAGAACCACTATTCTTACTGACAAGTGAGTCCTAACACAACTGTAAACTAACTACTGTACCCTTCTGACTGTAGAAAATGGAATAAAGTAGAATCAAATTAAAGGATTAAGTCAAAAATATACAGTTAAAGGTTACAGCCCATTTCACAGATTTTGAAAAGCACTGAATGTTGAAATGAGACGTTACTTTATGAAGAATGAAAAATAAATAAATGAGGCGTCATTAGGCGCACATTTATATATGGAGGACGGCACAGCCAACAGCAGACATTACTGAGTTAACACCAATCTCTCTCAAACCTGGTTGAGTTTGTGTTTGGTCAAAAACATTCACTCTCACTGTAGTCGCCGTCGCTATAAACTGAACTGCATTACGTGGCTCCTATTATTCTGTTCATGTTCACCTAAAGTTGTTGAGCTTAATTAGCTCCATTTTGTTTTTAAATAATCATGAAAATGTATAATAGAATTTTTAAAAAGTATAGAAATATAAAAGTGTAAAAAAAAAAAAAAGATATGTGGAACAGCTCCGTTAGCTGCTGCCTATGTTGGGGAGTAATTACATGTATTTAGAATACGTAATTAGAATTCTCATTTTGAGTTACTGTATTCTGGTAAAGTTACACTTTCAGTTGAGAGTATTTAGAATACAGTGACTTTCCAAATATCAAGGCAATACATCCCAGTATCAATCATTCAATTTCAGTTCATTGCACAACATTGTTAAGAAAGAACTTTTAATGTTGACCTGTTTTTCCTCCTAAAATAAAATAAAGATTTTAAACGCCTTATGCCACAGTTCATACAAACACTGCACATGTGTCACATGATGCTGTATCTGCTGCTCCATTTGCCAAGAGTTAAAAAGTTCATCATTAATGGTAAGTGAGTTTATAACAGGTGTTCCAACAATCGTAGTCTTCATTTTTGTAATTATACGCACCATATGTACACATAAATATAATGACAATCAATGTGAAAGTATTCTAAAGGTATTCAAAGTATTCAGAATACAGTACTCTGATTACACAAAGTAACGGAATACGTTACAAAATACATTTTAAGGCTAGTATTCAGTATTCAGTAATTAAATACAATTTCAAAGTATTCTCCCCAACACTGGCTGCCGCTCTCTACCATAGCAATATTATCCACGTTTTAGTGTCCATCTCCTAATGTTTTAGTGTGAACTCCAGTATTTTGCCTTTTAAAATCTCCACTAGTTCATTATGAAAACAACCCACTAAATGAAATAATGCGTTGGTCTGTGACATCACGATGTAGAACTCCATGGTTGCCATGGGACCTGTGTGTTAACAGTATATAAGGCTCAAAGTTCTCAAGTCTCTCAGTTCTCACTTGGACTTCGAGTGGTCACTGCTACTGTACTGGTGCGTATCATTTTAGCATCTTCTGCTTTAAATAGTGTCTCCACATTCATCTGTTGGTAAATTAGAAGCAGTTTAACCAACAAATGTTTCATATGTTTCCAGGTTTGTCAAAACTACTGTGGAAAACGTTGACGATGGCTCCGTTGGACTTCCCTCCGGACCACCTCCTGGACCTGCAGGTTGGAGGTAAGTTTCCCAAATATCCTTACTTATTACTACTTACTTATTCTAGAATTTGACAGGTTGTGAAATATAGTTTGCCTAAGAAGTCTGTTTGAGCTAGGCCGTTGTTAGGTTTGGATATGTGCAAACTGACATTAACACTAAGCTAACGTTAGTGATTTCTTTGTTCAATGAAACCAAAAACCTGCTGAAAACAAGTTAAATGTAGAAAATTATCAAAGCAATTGCAAATGTACTGTTATATTTCATAACTTAGCGTAGAAAAACACGTTTTTAAAGGGAATTGTGGGGCTAACAAGCTAACATAGCTAGTTTGGTTTGCGGACAAATCGATAGCAGACAGTTCACTCGACGATTGCTTCAAAATGGCACTATAAAACCTGGATAAAACATCAACATTTGAAAGGAGAGGGCACAAACTAACACATTAGCTAAGATTATCTGGGAAATTGTTTGGATTTTTGTGCTGGGTGTTGTTGAATGTCATATTTAGTAGCAACATTTCTGAACAAAATGGCGCCCGCTCTCATTTGGAACGTTTACTTTCAAATGCTCAATATAACGTCTAACTGCAGGCCTTGTACAGACTTCAAATGATGTAGTATTTTGATGCAGTAGTGTGTACAGACTTCAAATGATGTAGTATTTTGATGCAGTAGTGTGTACAGACTTCAAATGATGTAGTATTTTGATGCAGTAGTGTGTACAGACTTCAAATTGTGTAGTATTTTGATGCAGTAGTGTGTACAAACTTCAAATTGTGTAGTATTTTGATGTAGTAGTGTGTTTGGGGACTTTGACACCTGCTCAGACACAAGGCTCCAGGACTGTCCACAATCACAGACAGTTCCTACAGTGTCCAGCTTAGGACAATTCTTAAACAAATAGAATTAAAGCCGCAAGCGGCATCGAACGGCCCTCGCGGGCCGTGCCTCCATTGCCGCGACTATGTAACCCTACCGAGGGTGCTAACACGCCCACTACATTTTATTGCCCTGATGTACCATTAATCTTTGTGAGTAAACATCAAAACAACATTTTTAGCCTCTCCATGTGAATAATGGCTCCAGCCTGCAGAGGGCGCTAGCGCGCCCCAAATCTTTTTTATTTCACAGTCAGCATCAGACGGCCCTAACGGGCCGTACTTCTATGGCCACTGTCCACACGTACATTACAGAGGGCGTTAACGCAGTGTAATTTTGTATAATATGAGATTTATGTGTCAGTCCCATTAGGATAACATGGGGGGCCCCGGCGTCACCATGGCAACACCGTACAAAATACGGTATGGGTCCCATTGGCTTTTTTGACCGGGATGCCATCAACTATTTTTGTGCCGAATTTCATCCATTTCCGAGAAACTAATTTTTTTCCGATAATGCATTTTTCTTCTTAGCCTAGAGGGGGCGCTGTCGCGCCCAATATTACTTTTTGACATTTTTTGTGTCCGGGGGTGAAAGGTCAATAAAATGTATATTTCCGATTTTTAATCGGAGTTTGTTTGTGCGAATGGGAGCATATTGTTGTTTACGATAAGTCGCAAAATTCTTCGTAAAGTTTGCGGCTACGCCGCACACAAACCGTAAAACATAGCCAAAAAATTTGGATAACTTTTGATGCCCCACATCTCGAGATGAGCTGGAGCGATTTGGAGCTCATTTGGTGAAACGCCCTAGGAGGAGTTCGTTAAAATGCTGAGTCAGCGAAAACGCTGACTCAGCATTTTCCCACCTTCCTGTCAAAATGGCGGACTTCCGGTTTGTCAGGGGGCGTGGCCACAATAATATTTTTTGTTTGTCGTCACATGACAAATGGCTGTACCGAATCCCGTCGCTCTGCGACAAAGTTGAAATTGGCCCCTCCTCGATAGGCGCAATGTATCTTCACTTTTGTAGGTGGCGCTGTCGCGCCATTTTTTATTTCCCAAATCTTTTTTATTTCACAAGCAGCATCAGACGGCCCTATCGGACCGTGTTTCTATGACCACTGTCCACAAGCTCCTTACAGAGGGCGCTAACGCGCTGTGATTGTGTATAATGAGAGATTTATGTGTCAGTCCCATTAGGATAACATGGGGGGCCCCGGGCATCACCATGGCAACACCGTACAAAATACGGTATGGGTCTCATTGGCTTTTTTGACCGGGATGCCATCAACTATTTTTGTGCCGAATTTTATCCATTTCCGAGAAACTAATTTTTTCCCCATAATGCATTTTTTCTTCTCAGCCTAGAGGGGGTGCTATTGCGCCCAATGTCACTTTTTCAACTTTGTTGTGTCCGGGGGTGAAAGGTCAATAAAATGTATATTTCCGATTTTTAATCGGAGTTTGTTTGTGCGAATGGGAGCATTTTGTTGTTTCCGATAAGTCGCAAAATTCTTCGTAAAGATTGCGGCTTCGCCGCACATAAACCGTAAAACTTAGCCAAAAAATTTGGATAACTTTTGATGCCCCACATCTCGAGATGAGCTGGAGCGATTTGGAGCTCATTTGGTGAAACGCCCTAGGAGGAGTTCGTTAAAATGCGATATCAGCGAAAACGCTGACTCAGCATTTCCCCACCTTCCTGTCAAAATGGCGGACTTCCGGTTTGTCTGGGGGCGTGGCCACAATAATATTTTTGTTTGTCGTCACATGACGAATGTCTGTACCGAATCCCGTCGCTCTATGACAAAGTTGACGTTGGCCCCTCCTCCATAGGCGCAATGTATTTTCACTTTTGTAGGTGGCGCTGTCGCGCCATTTTTTATTTCCCCAATACGAAACACATATTTAAATTAATTTTTCACCGGACCGGAATTTTGGGCAAAGTTTGGTGAGTTTTCGACCATGTTCAGGGGGTCAAATTGCTGCTCAAAGAGCAGAAGAAGAAGAAGAAGAAAGAAAGAAAGAAAGAATAAAGAATTAAAGCCGCAAGCGGCATCGAACGGCCCTCGCGGGCCGTGCCTCCATTGCCGCGACTATGTAACCCTACCGAGGGCGCTAACACGCCCACTACATTTTATTGCCCTGATGTACCATTAATCTTTGTGAGTAAACATCAAAACAACATTTTTAGCCTCTCCATGTGAATAATGGCTCCAGCCTGCAGAGGGCGCTAGCGCGCCCCAAATCTTTTTTTATTTCGCAGTCAGCATCAGACGGCCCTAACGGGCCGTACTTCTATGGCCACTGTCCACACGTACATTACAGAGGGCGTTAACGCAGTGTAATTTTGTATAATATGAGATTTAATAAACATCCAAACTACATGTTTAGCCTCTCCATGTGAATAATGGCTCTAACCTGCAGAGGGCGCTAGCGCGCCTGAAATCTTTTTTATTTCACAAGCAGTATCGGACGGCCCTGACGGGCCGTACTTCTATGACTACTGTCCACAAGCTCCTTACAGACGGCGCTAACGCGCTGTAATTGTGTATAATGTGAGATTTATGTGTCAGTCCCATTAGGATAACATGGGGGGCCCTGGGCGTCACCATGGCAACACCGTACAAAATACGGTATGGGTCTCATTGGCTTTTTTGATCGGGATGCCATCAACTATTTTTGTGTCGAATTTCATCCATTTCCGAGAAACTAATTTTTTTCAGATAATGCATTTTTTGTTCTCAGCCTAGAGGGGGCGCTGTCGCGCCCAATGTCACGTTTTCACATTTGTTGTGTCCGGGGGTGAAAGGTCAATAAAATGTATATTTCCGATTTTTAATCGGAGTTTGTTTGTGCGAATGGGAGCAATTTGTTGTTTATGATAAGTCGCAAAATTCTTGGTAAAGATTGCGGCTTCGCCGCACACAAACCGTAAAACTTAGCCGAAAAATTTGGATAACTTTTGATGCCCCACATCTCGAGATGAGCTGGAGCGATTTGGGGCTCATTTGGTGAAACGCCCTAGGAGGAGTTCGTTAAAATGCGATGTAAGCGAAAACGCTGACTCAGCATTTTCCCACCTTCCTGTCAAAATGGCGGACTTCCGGTTTGTCTGGGGGCGTGGCCACAATAATATTTTTTGTTTGTCGTCACATGACGAATGTCTGTACCGAATCCCGTCGCTCTATGACAAAGTTGACGTTGGCCCCTCCTCCATAGGCGCAATGTATTTTCACTTTTGTAGGTGGCGCTGTCGCGCCATTTTTATTTCCCCAATACGAAACACATATTTAAATTAATTTTTCACCGGACCGGAATTTTGGGCAAAGTTTGGTGAGTTTTCGACCATGTTCAGGGGGTCAAATTGCTGCTCAAAGAGCAGAAGAAGAAGAAGAAGAAAGAAAGAAAGAAAGAATAAAGAATTAAAGCCGCAAGCGGCATCGAACGGCCCTCGCGGGCCGTGCCTCCTTTAGCGCCTACATTGCCGAGCCATAACCCTACGAGAGCGCTAGTGCGGCCACACTGCATTTTATTGTCCTCATGTGCCATTAATCTTTGTCAATAAACATCCAAACTACATTTTTAGCCTCTCCATGTGAATAATGGCTCTAACCTGCAGAGGGCGCTGGCGCGCCCGAAATCTTTTTTATTTCACAAGCAGAATCGGACGGCCCTGACGGGCCGTACTTCTATGACCACTGTCCACAAGCTCCTTACAGAGGGCGCTAACGTGCTGTAATTGTGTATAATGTGAGATTTATGTGTCAGTCCCATTAGGATAACATGGGGGCCTTGGTCGTCTCCATGGCAACACCGTACAAAATACGGTATGGGTCCCATTGGCTTTTTTGATCGGGATGCCATCAACTATTTTTGTGCCAAATTTTATCCATTTCCGAGAAACTAATTTTTTTCAGATAATGCATTTTTGTTCTCAGCCTAGAGGGGGCGCTGTCGCGCCCAATGTCACTTTTTCACATTTGTTGTGTCCGGGGGTGAAAGGTCAATAAAATGTATATTTCCGATTTTTAATCGGAGTTTGTTTGTGCGAATGGGAGCATTTTGTTGTTTCCGATAAGTCGCAAAATTCTTCGTAAAGATTGCGGCTTCGCCGCACACAAACCGTAAAACTTAGCCAAAAAATTTGGATAACTTTTGATGCCCCACATCTCGAGATGAGCTGGAGCGATTTGGAGCTCATTTGGTCAAACGCCCTAGGAGGAGTTCGTTCAAATGCGACGTCAGCGAAAACGCTGACTCAGCATTTTCCCACCTTCCTGTCAAAATGGCGGACTTCCGGTTTGTCTGGGGGCGTGGCCACAATAATATTTTTTGTTTGTCGTCACATGACAAATGTCTGTACCGAATCCCGTCGCTCTACGACAAAGTTGACGTTGACCCCTCCTCCATAGGCGCAATGTATTTTCACTTTTGTAGGTGGCGCTGTCGCGCCATTTTTTATTTCCTCAATACGAAACACATATTTTAATTAATTTTTCACCGGACCTGAATTTTGGGCAAAGTTTGGTGAGTTTTTGACTATGTTCAGGGGGTCAAATTCCTGCTCAAAGAGCAGAAGAAAGAAGAAGAATAAAGAATAATAATAATATTTCTTGCAAAAACAATATCGTCGCTTTCGCGACGACAACATATTATACATTTTTGGAAAGCTCTCAACCACCCCCACGCAGCCGTGGGGCTCGGAGGTTGATGACGAGCGCTTCGCGCTCGTCATCAACCTCCGTATGACAGTTGGCCATATACCCCATTCATTTTCATGCAATTATAAGTATACAGGGCCCACACCAGAGGTGTGGGCAGTCACTGTTTTACACGGTGAGTTTACGGTTGACATGGGGACAGCGCTTCGCGCTGTTTTCGTGCGCTCCGCGCACCTAGGTACAGTGCGCTCCGCGCACCTAGGTACAGTGCGCTCCGCGCACTGCGTTGCGATTACAATAGGCCCTTGCGACGGCAGGCCGCTCGGGCCTAATAATAATAATATTTTTTGCAAAAACAATATCGTCGCTTTCGCGACGACAACATATTATACATTTTTGGAAAGCTCTTAACGACCCCCACGCAGCCGTGGGGGTCCGAGGTGGATGACGAGCGCTTCGCGCTCGTCATCCACTTCCGTATGTCAGTTGGCCATATACCCCCATTCACTTTAATGCAATAACAAGTATAAAGGGCCCACACCAGAGGTGTGGGCAGTCACTGTTTTACACGGTGAGTTTACGTTGACATGGGGACAGCGCTTCGCGCTGTTTTCGTGCGCTCCGCGCACCTAGGTACAGTGCGCTCCGCGCACTGCGTTGCTTTTACCCATTAATTTTCCTGCAATAACAAGTACAAAGGGCCCACACCAGAGGTGTGGGCAGTCACTGTTTTACATGGTGAGTTTACGTTTGACATGGGGACAGCGCTTCGCGCTGTTTTCGTGCGCTCCGCGCACCTAGGTACAGTGCGCTCCGCGCACTGCGTTGCGATTACAATAGGCCCTTGCGACGGCAGGCCGCTCGGGCCTAATTAAAGCCGCAAGCGGCATCGAACGGCCCTCGCGGGCCGTGCCTCCTTTAGCGCCTACATTGCCGAGCCATAACCCTACCGAGAGCGCTAATGCGGCCACACTGCATTTTATTGTCCTCATGTGCCATTAATCTTTGTCAATAAACATCCAAACTACATGTTTAGCCTCTCCATGTGAATAATGGCTCTAACCTGCAGAGGGCGCTAGCGCGCCCGAAATCTTTTTTATTTCACAAGCAGTATCGGACGGCCCTGACGGGCCGTACTTCTATGACCACTGTCCACAAGCTCCTTACAGACGGCGCTAACGCGCTGTAATTGTGTATATTGTGAGATTTATGTGTCAGTCCCATTAGGATAACATGGGGGCCCTGGGCTTCACCATGGCAACACCGTACAAAATACGGTATGGGTCTCATTGGCTTTTTTGATCGGGATGCCATCAACTATTTTTGTGTCGAATTTCATCCATTTCCGAGAAACTAATTTTTTTCAGATAATGCATTTTTGTTCTCAGCCTAGAGGGGGCGCTATCGCGCCCAATGTCACGTTTTCACATTTGTTGTGTCCGGGGGTGAAAGGTCAATAAAATGTATATTTCCGATTTTTAATCGGAGTTTGTTTGTGCGAATGGGAGCAATTTGTTGTTTATGATAAGTCGCAAATTCTTGGTAAAGATTGCGGCTTCGCCGCACACAAACCGTAAAACTTAGCCGAAAAAATTTGGATAACTTTTGATGCCCCACATCTCGAGATGAGCTGGAGCGATTTGGAGCTCATTTGGTCAAACGCCCTAGGAGGAGTTCGTTAAAATGCGATGTCAGCGAAAACGCTGACTCAGCATTTTCCCACCTTCCTGTCAAATGGCGGACTTCCGGTTTGTCTGGGGGCGTGGCCACAATAATATTTTTGTTTGTCGTCACATGACGAATGTCTGTACCGAATCCCGTCGCTCTATGACAAAGTTGACGTTGGCCCCTCCTCCATAGGCGCAATGTATTTTCACTTTTGTAGGTGGCGCTGTCGCGCCATTTTTATTTCCCCAATACGAAAAACACATTTAAATTAATTTTTCACCGGACCTGAATTTGGGCAAAGTTTGGTGAGTTTTCGACTATGTTCAGGGGGTCAAATTGCTGCTCAAAGAGCAGAAGAAGAAAGAATAAAGAATAAAGAATAAAGAAAAATAATAATATTTCTTGCAAAAACAATATAGTCGCTTTCGCGACAACAACATATTATACATATTTGGAAAGCTCTTAACGACCCCCACGCAGCCGTGGGGTCCGAGGTGGATGACGAGCGCTTCGCGCTCGTCATCCACTTCCGTATGTCAGTTGGCCATATACGCCCATTCACTTTCATGCAATAACAAGTATAAAGGGCCCACACCAGAGGTGTGGGCAGTCACTGTTTTACACGGTGAGTTTACGGTTGACATGGGGACAGCGCTTCGCGCTGTTTTCGTGCGCTCCGCGCACCTAGGTACAGTGCGCTTTGCGCACTGCGTTGCGTTTACCCATTAATTTTCCTGCAATAACAAGTATAAAGGGCCCACACCAGAGGTGTGGGCAGTCACTGTTTGAGACGGTGAGGTTACGGTTGACATGGGGACAGCGCTTCGCGCTGTTTTCGTGCGCTGCGCGCACTTAGGTACAGTGCGCTCCGCGCACTGCGTTGCGATTACAATAGGCCCTTGCGACGGCAGGCCGCTCGGGCCTAATAATAATATTTTTTGCAAAAACAATATCGTCGCTTTCGCGACGACAACATATTATACATTTTTGGAAAGCTCTTAACGACCCCCACGCAGCCGTGGGGGTCCGAGGTGGATGACGAGCGCTTCGCGCTTGTCATCCACTTCCGTATGTCAGTTGGCCATATACCCCCATTCACTTTCATGCAATAACAAGTATAAAGGGCCCACACCAGAGGTGTGGGCAGTCACTGTTTTACACGGTGAGTTTACGTTTGACATGGGGACAGCGCTTCGCGCTGTTTTCGTGCGCTCCGCGCACCTAGGTACAGTGCGCTCCGCGCACTGCGTTGCGTTTACCCATTAATTTTCCTGCAATAACAAGTACAAAGGGCCCACACCAGAGGTGTGGGCAGTCACTGTTTTACATGGTGAGTTTACGTTTGACATGGGGACAGCGCTTCGCGCTGTTTTCGTGCGCTCCGCGCACCTAGGTACAGTGCGCTCCGCGCACTGCGTTGCAATTACAATAGGCCCTTGCGACGCAGGCCGCTCGGGCCTAATTAAGCCGCAAGCGGCATCGAACGGCCCTGCGGGCCGTGCCTCCTTAGCGCCTTTGTAACAGTACCGAGGTCGCTAACGTCCCTACTACATTTATTGCCCTGATGTGCCATAAATCTTTGTCAGTAAACATCAAAACTACATTTTTAGCCTCTCCATGTGAATAATGGCTCCAACCTGCAGAGGCGCTAGCGCGCCCCATATCTTTTTACTTCACAAGCAGCATCGGACGGCCCTGCCGGGCCGTACTTCCATGACCACTGTCCACAGGTACATTACAGAGGGCGCTAACGCGCTGTAATTGTGTATAATGTGAGATTTATGTGTCAGTCCCATTAGGATAACATGGGGGGCCCTGGGCGTCACCATGGCAACACCGTACAAAATACGGTATGGGTCCCATTGGCTTTTTGATCGGGACGCTATCAACTATTTTGTGCCGAATTTCATCCATTTCCGAGAAACTAATTTTTTCCGATAATGCATTTTTTGTTCTCAGCCTAGAGGGGGCGCTGTCGCGCCCAATTACACTTTTCACATTTGTTGTGTCCGGAGGTGAAAGGTCAATAAAATGTATATTTCCGATTTTAATCGGAGTTCGTTTGTGCGAATGGGAGCATTTGTTGTTTCCGATAAGTCGCAAAATTCTTCGTAAAGATTGCGGCTTCGCCGCACACAAACCGTAAAACTTAGCCAAAAAATTTGGATAACTTTTGATGCCCCACATCTCGAGATGAGCTGGAGCGATTTGGAGCTCATTTGGTGAAACGCCCTAGGAGGAGTTCGTTCAAATGCGACGTCAGCGAAAACGCTGACTCAGCATTTTCCCACCTTCCTGTCAAAATGGTGGACTTCCGGTTTGACTGGGGGCGTGGCCACAATAATATTTTTTGTTTGTCGTCACATGACAAATGTCTGTACCGAATCTCGTCACTCTACGACAAAGTTGATGTTGGCCCCTCCTCCATAGGCGTAATGTATTTTCACTTTTGTAGGTGGCGCTGTCGCGCCATTTTTTATTTCCCCAATACGAAACACACATTTAAATTAATTTTTCACCGGACCTGAATTTGGGCAAAGTTTGGTGAGTTTCAACTATGTTCAGGGGGTCAAATTGCTGCTCAAAGAGCAGAAGAAGAAGAAAGAAAGAAAGAAGAAGAATAAAGAAAAATTAAAGCCGCTCGCGGCGATAAAGGCCCTCGCCCCTTGCGACCGCCCCCCCTTGCGACCGCGCCCCCTTGCGAAAGCCCCCCCCCCCCCCTTGCGACCGCCCCGCTTGCTCTCGCCCAAACCTGCTCTCACCTCGGCCTTAGACCCAACCCGGTCTCACTCTTGCGCCCGCTAACTCTTGCCCCGTCAAGTTTTTCGCATGTGTTTTTTAGCGAGAGGAAGCAGGTTATCATGAGCAAGGAGCCTACAGCAGAGAGAAGGGCAATGGCGTGCTGGGTAATTGGGAGAGTGGAGACGTTTCCGGTGGGCCCAGCTCAGTTGCGGTGCCTTTGGCTGAAATAATTAAATAATGAATTAATAACAGATGCACAGTGCGCCATTCCTGTGGAAAGGCTTTAACTGGGCTGCAGCAGGAGCCTCGGATGCTGTTCCAGATATACAGTAAGTAACACAAGCGTAACTGTCAGGTAAATCTATAAAAAATAATTATTTATTTTCCCCCAGTGACGCTGCAATGACCCAAACAACCACCAGGTGGCACTTGTGAGCAGGGTAGGAACGTTGGCATTTAGCACCATAGGCGTAAGCAAACGATTCAGAAGTGAATTAAATCCCGAAGCAAGCTGAAAACCTTCTGCTTTAATATAGCCTACCCTGCTCCAAACATAGTTTATTGTAAAAACGTGAAACTATCACGCAGTGGTGTGCTGGGACCTCATTTTGGCCCGCAAATTTAGAAAAGACCGGCCAACTCTTCGGTGGGATTATAGCTCAATGATAAGGCGCTAGTCTCTGGTGCAGGAGGACCCACGTTCAAGTATGGCTTTGACACTTTTGATCCAACTCCACAATCAGCACCAAGTGATGAATATAAAAATATTTATTTGTCCACTTTTTTATCTTTGCAGGGTTAGGAACATTGGCATTTAGCACCATAGGCCTAATCAAACGATTAAAAGTGAATAAAATCCCGAAGCAACTGAAAATCTTCTGCTTTTAACCTCTTAACTCCACCTGAACGAGCACAGTTTCTCCAGTGTTAAAAGCTTCTACTAAAAGGTACAAGCATTTTGGAAACTGTCCTGTTTAGCTCTGTTGATAGAGTCACTGACTGTGATGCGGCGGGTTCCTAGTTCAAATCCTGGTTAGGTCAACATTATTGTAAGTTTTATTTTTACCGTAATGCTAACTTTAATCATTAAATGATTACATGTTGTTGACATTTACATTTTTTCTACAAAAATACTTAGTAATTAGGCCAACACATTTAAAATAGTTGCTAGACTCATTTACAAGCTAACAACATATTACATCATCAATAAAGTATTTCTGCTTTTCCAAAGTTCCAAATGTATTAAAAGTCCAGAGATGCAAAATAATTTAATGATTAAAGTTAGCATTACGGTAAACAAAATAATAAATACTTTAAAATAATGTTGACCTAACCGGGATTTGAACTAGGAACCACCGCACCACAGTCAGTGACTCTACCAACAGAGCTAAACAAGGACAAGTTTGCAGGACATTTTACTTATATGAGAGCATATATCAGAGGTGAGTGTGCACAGAGTCCAAACAAGTGTCTGATGTCAGAATGAGCTGGTCACTGGGACAAAGCAAAACACTCAGCTGTGTGTTGCTATTGAATGCTTTTTCAAAGTAAGAGAATACCAGAGACAGCAAGTTGCATTTTTCCTGCAGTTTGGTTTACTTTATATTGGAGTCAATAGGATGTGCCTCACCAGCAACAAACCTCACCGCACGTCACTGGTGTTCAGAGTATGTTCACAGGTGGGGTGAGGGTAGGGCAGTGCTGGGAGAATTTACATACCTATAGAATAGCCTATTATCATGCAGCCTTTGTGCTGTGGCCGGATTTTAGTCTCTGGTTGTCCGAGTGGTGACACCAAAGAAGACAAGAATGATATGTTAGATATCTGAATGTTAATCTTAGATAGGAAGAATGTAGTTTTTGATGTCTCGAAATTCATGTTGACAAGGAAAAAAGATAAAAGCTGATAACGTTACCTAATTGCACACCAGGGCACTGAGGCAAAATTCCTCAGACAGGATTCGAACCCCAGTCTCCCACGTGCCACCTGTAACTCTAACCATCAGGCCAGCGTACCCTCACTGGCCAAGCAAAGTTTGCAGGCAGTCTTATACTTCATTGGCCTGAGCGTTTGATTCGCCGCAGAGCAGTTCAGCCACGATTAATTGAATCATTTATAATTAGAGTAAAATCGCCTGGTGAGACATAATATTTTGATGATGCTGCTCAGCTATGCAGCAACTCGATGGGTAAAACAATATTTTGATCAGGCCATTTATGTAGGCGGGGAACGCACAGGGAGACGGATTCAGCGAAAGCAAACTGAAACTTCCTGCTGATTGTACGTTTCCAAAAATGCTGAAATTGGGAGCAAAAAACGTTCAAATTAAAGCTTCTTTCTGTGACAGAGATGTAGTAAACTACGTATAGTCTAAAAGTGTGGCTTTGTTAATAAAGGGGGAATTTGGGGGAAATGGACGATTTTCAGGAGAAACTCTGACAGAGGCCAACATGCTGGCAGAAGAACAACTCTGGCTATTTTGACGGTGAAGGGTGGGGTCACATGCCACTTAGAAGCCACTTCAACCATCTTGAGCCACAAGGTGGCGCTGTTGTGCTCAGGCATAAGCCAGCAGATGGTGCTGTTGTGCCATTTTGCTTAGGCATAATAAGTGGAGTGGTTGCCTTGACCCGACATATTATACATTGTCGAAAAGCTCATTGGTCACTGCCGAGTATGCAGTGACCAACATGTGTAAATGAGTTAGAAGTGATCAACAGAGTGATGCTTCTTTGATATGTTGATCCCATGACAGGGAAGGCCTGTATGATATTTTCACAACTCCATACCATCCCGATTTTTTATTGGAATTTTTCAAGAAAAAAACCTTTGAGGGCGCCAGTGGGTCATTTTTGGCGATAGTGGCTACGTTTGCACATGGTTAGGTGCAGCTCGGAATGTGCACGCGCGCCGGATTGGGTCCGTTCCAATCCGACAAAGTCTGTGAAAGATATGAGACTTTGAATTTGTTGAAAATGGCCTCTGAGTTGCGGGCTTGTCATGACCACGCCCAATAATATTTCCAAAATGTAAACGATGATTTTGAAAGCCACATGGGTCTGGACATTTTGGGCAAAAATTGAGGCTCTGATTGAAAACTCGGCGATCAGGGGTCAGAAGTTCAAGAGGTACGATTTTGAAGGTTCGAGGTTCGGGCCAAGATGGCCGACTTCCTGTGGCATTTAGGGCGGGGCCATAATATATTTTTTTACATGTCCTGACATGGTCTATGTCCCTGGCCAGTGTCACCTTTGTACGATGACATTTTTGCGTCCGGGGTCTCATTGACTCAATGTAAACTGCCTGTTTGAGGGGGCGCCACTGAGCCAGCTTTTATTATTTTCTCTCGCGGACGCCACCCAAAATTCGAGCTCCCGGAGCACTAATTCTGATCCCTGTTACTTGCATATCGGTTCACGTTTGCTATGTGAATTCTTGCGTTTTCTGTTTCCGTTATTGATTTTAATTAGTCCCTCGCGGGACACTGCGTGTCACTAGCTCGGGCCTAATAATAATATTTTTTGCAAAAACAATATAGTCGCTTCGCGACAACAACATATTATACATTTTTGGAAAGCTCTCAACCACCCTACGCAGCAGTGGGGCTCGGAGGTGGATGACGAGCGCTTCGCGCTCGTCATCCACCTCCGTATGACAGTTGGCCATATACCCCCATTCATTTCATGCAATTATAAGTATACAGGGCCCACACAGAGTGTGGCAGTCACTGTTTACACGTGAGTTTACGTTGACATGGGGACAGCGCTTCGCGCTGTTTTCGTGCGCTCCGCGCACCTAGGTACAGTGCGCTCCGCGCACTGCGTTGCGATTACAATAGGCCCTTGCGACGGCAGGCCGCTCGGGCCTAATTAAAGCCGCAAGCGGCATCGAACGGCCCTCGCGGGCCGTGCCTCCTTTAGCGCCTACATTGCCGAGCCATAACCCTACCGAGAGCGCTAGTGCGGCCACACTGCATTTTATTGTCCTCATGTGCCATTAATCTTTGTCAATAAACATCCAAACTACATGTTTAGCCTCTCCATGTGAATAATGGCTCTAACCTGCAGAGGCGCTAGCGCGCCCGAAATCTTTTTTATTTCACAAGCAGCATCGGATGGCCCTGGCGGGCCGTACTTCAATGACCACTGTCCACAAGCTCCTTACAGAGGGCGCTAACGCGCTGTGATTGTGTGTAATGTGAGATTTATGTGTCAGTCCCATTAGGATAACATGGGGGCCCGGGCGTCACCATGGCAACACCGTACCAAAATACGGTATGGGTCCCATTGGCTTTTTTGATCGGGATGCCATCAGCTATTGTTGTGCCGAATTTTATCCATTTCCGAGAAACTAATTTTTTTCCGATAATGCATTTTTTCTTCTTAGCCTAGAGGGGGCGCTATCGCGCCCAATGTCACTTTTTCACATTTGTTGTGTCCGGGGGTGAAAGGTCAATAAAATGTATATTTCCGATTTTAATCGGAGTTTGTTTGTGCGAATGGGAGCATTTAGTTGTTTACGTTAAGTCGCAAAATTCTTCGTAAAGATTGCGGCTTCGCCGCACACAAACCGTAAAACTTAGCCAAAAAATTTGGATAACTTTTGATGCCCCACATCTCGAGATGAGCTGGAGCGATTTGGAGCTCATTTGGTGAAACGCCCTAGGAGGAGTTCGTTAAAATGCGACGTCAGCGAAAACGCTGACTCAGCATTTTCCCACCTTCCTGTCAAAATGGCTGACTTCCGGTTTGTCTGGGGGCGTGGCCACAATAATATTTTTGTTTGTCATCACATGACGAATGTCTGTACCGAATCTCGTCGCTCTGCGACAAAGTTGACGTTGGCCCCTCCTCCATAGGCGCAATGTATTTTCACTTTTGTAGGTGGCGCTGTCGCGCCATTTTTATTTCCCCAATACGAAACACATATTTAAATGAATTTTCACCGGACCTGAATTTTGGGCAAAGTTTGGTGAGTTTTCGACCATGTTCAGGGGTCAAATTGCTGCTCAAAGAGCAGAAGAAGAAGAAAGAAAGAAAGAAAGAAGAATAAAGAATAATTAAAGCCGCAAGCGGCATCGAACGGCCCTCGCGGGCCGTGCCTCCTTTAGTGCCTTTGTAACAGTACCGAGGGCGCTAACGTGGCCACACTACATTTTATTGCCCTGATGTGCCATTAATCTTTGACAGTAAACATCAAAACAAAATGTTTAGCCTCTCCATGTGAATAATGGCTCCAACCTGCAGAGGGCGCTAGCGCGCCCCAAATCTTTTTTATTTCACCAGCAACATCGGACGGCCCTGACGGGCCGTACTTCCGTGACCACTGTCCACAAGCTCCTCACAGAGGGCGCTAACGCGCTGTAATTGTATATAATGTGAGATTTATGTGTCAGTCCCATTAGGATACATGGGGTGCCTCGGTCGTCTCCATGGCAACACCGTACAAAATACGGTATGGGTCTCATTGGCTTTTTGACCGGGATGCCATCAACTATTTTTGTGCCGAATTTTATCAATTTCCGAGAAACTAATTTTTTCCCCATAATGCATTTTTTCTTCTCAGCCTAGAGGGGCGCTGTCGCGCCCAATGTCACTTTTTCACATTTGTTGTGTCCGGGGGCGAAAGGTCAATAAAATGTATATTTCCGATTTTTAATCGGAGTTTGTTTGTGCGAATGGGAGCATTTTGTTGTTTACGATAAGTCGCAAAATTCTTCGTAAATATTGCGGCTTCGCCGCACACAAACCGTAAAACTTAGCCAAAAAATTTGGATAACTTTTGATGCCCCACATCTCGAGATGAGCTGGAGCGATTTGGAGCTCATTTGGTGAAACGTCCTAGGAGGAGTTCGTTCAAATGCGACGTCAGCGAAAATGCTGACTCAGCATTTTCCCACCTTCCTGTCAAAATGGCTGACTTCCGGTTTGTCAGGGGGCGTGGTCACAATAATATTTTTGTTTGTCGTCACATGACGAATGTCTGTACCAAATCTCGTCGTTCTACGACAAAGTTGACGTTGGCCCTCCTCCATAGGCGCAATGTATTTTCACTTTTGTAGGTGGCGCTGTCGCGCCATTTTTTATTTCCCCAATACGAAACACACATTTAAATTAATTTTTCACCGGACCTGAATTTTGGGCAAAGTTTGGTGAGTTTTCAACTATGTTCAGGGGGTCAAATCGCTGCTCAAAGAGCAGAAGAAGAAGAAAGAAAGAAGAAGAATAAAGAAAAATAATAATATTTTTGCAAAAACAATATCGTCGCTTTCGCGACGACAACATATTATACATATTTGGAAAGCTCTTAACGACCCCCACACAGCCGTGGGGGTCCGAGGTGGATGACGAGCGCTTCGCGCTCGTCATCCACTTCCGTATGTCAGTTGGCCATATACCCCCATTCACTTTCATGCAATAACAAGTATAAAGGGCCCACACCAGAGGTGTGGGCAGTCACTGTTTTACACGGTGAGTTTACGGTTGACATGGGGACAGCGCTTCGCGCTGTTTTCGTGCGCTCCGCGCACCTAGGTACAGTGCGCTTCGCGCACTGCGTTGCGTTTACCCATTAATTTTCCTGCAATAACAAGTATAAAGAGCCCACACCAGAGGTGTGGGCAGTCACTGTTTGAGACGGTGAGGTTACGGTTGACATGGGGACAGCGCTTCGCGCTGTTTCGTGCGCTCCGCGCACTTAGGTACAGTGCGCTCCGCGCACTGCGTTGCGATTACAATAGGCCCTTGCGACGGCAGGCCGCTCGGGCCTAATTAAAGCCGCAAGCGGCATCGAACGGCCCTCGCGGGCCGTGCCTCCTTTAGCGCCTACATTGCCGCGCCATGACCCTACCGAGGGCGCTAATGTGGCCACACTACATTTTATTGTGCCATAAATCTTTGTCAGTAAACATGCAAACTACATTTTTAGCCTCTCCATGTGAATAATGGCTCGAACCTGCAGAGGGCGCTAGCGCGCCCCAAATCTTTTTTATTTCAAAAGCAGCTGACGGGCCGTACTTCCATGACCACTGTCCACAACCACATTACAGAGGGCGGTAACGCGCTGTAATTGTGTATAATGTGAGATTTATGTGTTAGTCCCATTAGGATAACATGGGGGCCCCAGGCGTCACCATGGCAACACCGTACAAAATACGGTATGGGTCCCATTGGCTTTTTTGATCGGGATGCCATCAGCTATTTTTGTACCGAATTTCATCCATTTCCGAGAAACTAATTTTTTTCCGAGAATGCATTTTTTCTTCTCAGCCTAGAGGGGGCGCTATCGCGCCCAATGTCACTTTTTAACATGTGTTGTGTCCGGGGGAGAAAGGTCAATAAAATGTATATTTCCGATTTTTAATCGGAGTTTGTTTGTGCGAATGGGAGCATTTTGTCGTTTACGTTAAGTCGCAAAATTCTTCGTTAAGATTGCGGCTTCGCCGCACACAAACCGTAAAACTTAGCCAAAAAATGTTGATAACTTTTGATGCCCCACATCTCTAGATGAGCTGGAGCGATTTGGAGCTCATTTGGTGAAACGCCCTAGGAGGAGTTCGTTAAAATGCGACGTCAGCGAAAACGCTGACTCAGCATTTTCCAGACTTTCTGTCAAAATGGCGGACTTCCGGTCTGTCAAGGGGCGTGGCCACAATAATATTTTTGTTTGTCGTCACATGACGAATGTCTGTACCGAATTTCGTCACTCTATGACAAAGTTGACGTTGGCCCCTCCCCCATAGGCGTAATGTATTTTCACTTTTGTAGGTGGCGCTGTCGCGCCATTTTTTATTTCCCCAATACGAAACACACATTTAAATTAATTTTTCACTGGACCTGAATTTTGGGCAAAATTTGGTGAGTTTTCAACTATGTTCAGGGGGTCAAATTGCTGCTCAAAGAGCAGAAGAAGAAGAAGAAGAAGAAAGAATAAAGAATAATAATAATATTTTTTGCAAAAACAATATCGTCGCTTTCGCGACGACAACATATTATACATTTTTGGAAAGCTCTTAACGACCCCCACGCAGCCGTGGGGGTCCGAGGTGGATGACGAGCGCTTCGCGCTCGTCATCCACTTCCGTATGTCAGTTGGCCATATACCCCCATTCATTTTCATGCAATTATAAGTATACAGGGCCCACACCAGAGGTGTGGGCAGTCACTGTTTTACACGGTGAGTTTACGTTTGACATGGGGACAGCGCTCCGCGCTGTTTCCGTGCGCTCCGCGCACCTAGGTACAGTGCGCTTCGCGCACTGCGTTGCATTTACCCATTAATTTTCCTGCAATAACAAGTATAAAGGGCCCACACCAGAGGTGTGGGCAGTCACTGTTTTACACGGTGAGTTTACGGTTGACATGGGGACAGCGCTTCGCGCTGTTTTCGTGCGCTCCGCGCACTTAGGTACAGTGCGCTCCGCGCACTGCGTTGCGATTACAATAGGCCCTTGCGACGGCAGGCCGCTCGGGCCTAATAAAGAATAATAATAATATTTTTGCAAAAACAATATCGTCGCTTTCGCGACGACAACATATTATACATTTTTGGAAAGCTCTTAACGACCCCCACGCAGCCGTGGGGTCCGAGTGGATGACGAGCGCTTCGCGCTCGTCATCCACTTCCGTATGTCAGTTGGCCATATACCCCCATTCACTTTCATACAATAACAAGTATAAAGGGCCCACACCAGAGGTGTGGGCAGTCACTGTTTTACACGGTGAGTTTACGTTTGACATGGGGACAGCGCTTCGCGCTGTTTTCGTGCGCTCCGCGCACCTAGGTACAGTGCGCGGAGCGCACTGCGTTGCGTTTACCCATTAATTTTCCTGCAATAACAAGTACAAAGGGCCCACACCAGAGGTGTGGGCAGTCACTGTTTTACATGGTGAGTTTACGTTTGACATGGGGACAGCGCTTCGCGCTGTTTTCGTGCGCTCCGTGCACCTAGGTACAGTGCGCTCCGCGCACTGCGTTGCGATTACAATAGGCCCTTGCGACGGCAGGCCGCTCGGCCTAATAATAATATTTTTTGCAAAACAATATCGTCGCTTTCGCGACGACAACATATTATACATTTTTGGAAAGCTCTTAACGACCCCACGCAGCCGTGGGGTCCGAGGTGGATGACGAGCGCTTCGCGCTCGTCATCCACTTCCGTATGTCAGTTGGCCATATACCCCCATTCATTTTCATGCAATAACAAGTATAAAGGGCCCACACCAGAGGTGTGGGCAGTCACTGTTTTACACGGTGAGTTTACGGTTGACATGGGGACAGCGCTTCGCGCTGTTTTCGTGCGCTCCGCGCACTGCGTTGCGATTACAATAGGCCCTTGCGACGGCAGGCCGCTCGGCCTAATTAAATATGAGGAAAAATGTTTAAAGATTTTTAAAAAAAAGAAACAAATGAAATGTACCAAAAAACCTTATTGAAATACTTTTCTACATAGTTGCAGTACAAATCCAGTTTAATCAGACTAAGTTTGTAAGTTGAAAAGTATAAATTAGAGCCGACTCTGACTCATGTTTTTATTTTTGTGTTTAGGAGACGCCCCCTGGCTGCCGCCTGTGGACCCTCCTCCTCCTGCGGTCCTTCCCTTCGGTGCTGGGGATGGAGGCTCCGACCCAGGTCAGCCTCCCCCTCCTCCGCCGGCGGCTCTTCCTCCGGGCCCTCCCCCTCTTCCTCCGGGCCCTCCCCCTCTTCCTCCGGGCCCTCCCCTTCTCCAGGGCCTCCTCCTTCCCTTTCTTCTCTTTTCTCCTCTCACTCTGTCATTTCCTACTTTTCCCCTGATTTCCTCCCCTCTCCTATTCCCTCCTCTTTGGACGTGTTTCCGGACCTCATCTACCCTTTTCCTTCCCCCTTGTTCCCGTCTCTCCTCCTTCCTCCCCTCCTGCCTCTTCCCAGGTGCATCCCATTTTTCACGGCGTCGGACATCCCCAAGAGCCTTTATACTTTGTCCTGGCTTTCCCTTTCCCCCCAGGTCCTACTGCTCTTGTCCGTCCTACTCCTATCTTTCCTCGTCCTGTCTTCCCTGCAGAGGCCTTCTCTGGCCCTGCTGCCCCTTCTGTTCTGACCCCTCCGCTGGGTCTGCCTTTTCCCCTTCCTCTCCCCCTTCCCCTCCTCTTTCCCCTATTTCTTCTCTCTCTGCGTCTTCTTCTCCCCTCCTTCTCCTCTCTCTCGCTCTCCCCTTCTCTCCCCGTATTCCTCTCCTCCTTCCTCTCCATCCTCACTTTCTTCTTACTCCTCTTCCTCTCCACCCTCTCGTCCTTGGTACCAGCTTCTACCATCTTATGTGTCTCCGGCCTCTTCTCCCTCCTCCTCTTGTCCTTCCTCTCCCTCCTCACTTCTTCTTACTCTTCTTCCTCCCCTTCTCCTCCGTCCTCTCCGTCTCCTCCCTCCCCTCGTAAGCGCTTTAGGGAGGACGATGATGATGCTGACCCTGCTGCTAAGAGGTCGCGTCGTAGGTTTTAAAGATCCAAACCTTTTCTGCTGAGGACATGGTCCAAAGTAGAGTGTAAATAGTTTGTAAATAGTTGGTTTGCTGTGCTGTGTTTAAGTAAGTAAGTAAGTAAGTAAGTAAGTAAGTAAGTAAGTAAGTAAGTAAGTGCTTTATTTGTCAATGTACAAGGGTTTGTGCATCACACTTTAGTTTCTTGTCTTCACTAACACTTCCTGTTTTCTTCTTGTTTCTATTTGTTTTTATTTTCAGGTCCTGGCTCTCTGGCGCCCCCGATGCTCAAAAGTTTATCCTCCGTTAGCCTCGCTGTTAAATTGTGTTTTCTTTTTCCTACAGGAAGTTTCTCTGTGGTCACCTCCATCAGGACACGTTTGTTCACTGCACCTGCCCTGGAGTGATCCCACGCAGCCGTCAGAGCAGACTGCCCTTCATCCTCCAGGCCTTTAAAAAGGTACAATCGTTTGACCATTATGTTTTTATTTACAGGTCCTGGCTCAGTGGCGCCCCCCGACGCTCAAAGTATTTCCTCCGTTAGCCTCGCTGTTAAATTGAACCTGGTGTTGTCTTTCCTACAGGAAGTGACGGGCCGTTCCTCGGTGGTCGCCTCCATCTGCACGCTTTCTACACCGCACCTGCCCCGGAGTGTGAGTTAAACACTGTCCACGTCCCCACAGAGAATATATGGATGGGTCTAGCGCTCTAGCACAAACTCCATGCCGTCAAAAACGGTCTGTAGGAGAAAAAGCCACTGCTGTGCATCACCTCACCATGGGAGCCTGTCCAACCCACTTATTGCACCAGGTATGAAGCTGAAGATCGCACAGAGCGCCCCCTGTCTACAGTCTGCACTTAGAAGCACAAGAGTCTCCTCCTCCTCCCCCGTCCCCACCACACCACCATTTCATTTTCTTACTGTGCAATAAATAAAGTATTTGCATTTGAACTGTGACCTTCGTAGGTTGACTTTGTCGGGTGAACGGGCAGCTAAGGTTTCTCCATTAGTCTGTGAGTTTTTATTTCAGGAGTTATACAAAGGGATAAAGCAGGAAAATGAAAAGCCAGGTGTAAAATTGTTGTTTTTCGTCACATAAGGATATCTTAGTGTTTTCTGGTTTAAAAGTCAAAGGGTTTCTTTATTGAGGCCAACATTATAAAGTCTGCTCATGCTCCATTACTGAGTTAACACCAATCTCTCTCAAAACTGGTTGAGTTTGTGTTTTGGTCAAAAACATTCACTCTCACTGTAGTGGCCGTCGCTATAATGGACAATGGACGCCATGGAGTGGCGCGTGTTGAGGCTCTCTACTTTTAATGTTGACCTGTTTTTCCTCCTAAAATAAAATAAAGATTTTAAACGCCTTATGCCACAGTTCATACAAACACTGCACATGTGTCACATGATGCTGTATCTGCTGCTCCATTTGCCAAGAGTTAAAAAGTTCATCATTAATGGTAAGTGAGTTATAACAGGTGTTCCAACAATCGTAGTCTTCATTTTGTAATTATACGCACCATATGTACACATAAATATAATGACAATCAATGAGAAAGTATTCTAAAGGTATTCAAAGTATTCAGAATACAGTACTCTGATTAGACAAAGTAACGGAATACGTTACAAAATACTTTTTAAGGCAAGTAATCAGTATTCAGTAATTAAATACAATTTCAAAGTATTCTCCCCAACACTGGCTGCCGCTCTCTACCATAGCAATATTATCCACGTTTTAGTGTCCAACTCCTAATGTTTTAGTGTGAACTCCAGTATTTTGCCTTTTAAAATCTCCACTAGTTCATTATGAAAACAACCCACTAAATGAAATAATGCGTTGGTCTGTGACATCACGATGTAGAACTCCATGGTTGCCATGGGACCTGTGTGTTAACAGTATATAAGGCTCAAAGTTCTCAAGTCTCTCAGTTCTCACTTGGACTTCGAGTGGTCACTGCTACTGTACTGGTGCGTATCATTTTAGCATCTTCTGCTTTAAATAGTGTCTCCACATTCATCTGTTGGTAAATTAGAAGCAGTTTAACCAACAAATGTTTCATATGTTTCCAGGTTTGTCAAAACTACTGTGGAAAACGTTGACGATGGCTCCGTTGGACTTCGCTCCGGACCACCTCCTGGACCTGCAGGTTGGAGGTAAGTTTCCCAAATATCCTTACTTATTACTACTTACTTATTGTAGAATTTGACAGGTTGTGAAATATAGTTTTCCTAAGAAGTCTGTTTGAGCTAGGCCGTTGTTAGGTTTGGATATGTGCAAACTGACATTAACACTAAGCTAACATTAGTGATTTCTTTGGATAATGAAACCAAAAACCTGCTGAAAACAAGTTAAATGTAGAAAATTATCAAAGTAATTGCAAATGTACTGTTATATTTCATAACTTAGCGTAGAAAAACACGTTTTTAAAGGGAATTGTGGGGCTAACAAGCTAACATAGCTAGTTTGGTTTGCGGACAAATCGATAGCAGACAGTTCATTCGACGATTGCTTCAAAATGGCACTATAAAACCTGGATAAAACATCAACATTTGAAAGGAGAGGGCACAAACTAACACATTAGCTAAGATTATCTGGGAAATTGTTTGGATTTTTGTGCTGGGTGTTGTTGAATGTCATATTTAGTAGCAACATTTCTGAACAAAATGGCGCCCGCTCTCATTTGGAACGTTTACTTTCAAATGCTCAATATAATGTCTAACTGCAGGGGCCTTAGTAGATCAGTAGTGTGACAGACTTCAAATGTGTAGTATTTTGATGCAGTAGTGTGTACAGACTTCAAATGTGTAGTATTTTGATGCAGTAGTGTGTACAGACGTCAAATGATGTAGTATTTTGATGTAGTATGTGTACAACTCAATTGTAGTATTTGATGAGTAGTGTACAACTCAAAGTTGTAGTATTTTGTTGCAGTAGTGTGTACAAACTTCAAAGTGTGTAGTATTTTGATGCAGTAGTGTGTACAGACTTCAAATGTGTAGTATTTTGATGCAGTAGTGTGTACAAACTTCAAAGTGTGTAGTATTTTGATGCAGTAGTGTGTACAGACTTCAAAGTGTGTAGTATTTTGATGCAGTAGTGTGTACAACTTCAAATGTGTAGTATTTGATGCAGTAGTGTGTACAAACTTCAAAGTGTGTAGTATTTTGTGCAGTAGTGTGTACAACTTCAAAGTGTGTAGTATTTTGATGCAGTAGTGTGTACAAACTTCAAAGTGTGTAGTATTTTGATGCAGTAGTGTGTACAGACTTCAAAGTGTGTAGTATTTTGATGCAGTAGTGTTACAGACTTCAAATTGTGTAGTATTTTGATGCAGTAGTGTGTACAGACTTCAAAGTGTGTAGTATTTGATGCAGTAGTGTGTACAGACTTCAAATTGTGTAGTATTTTGATGTAGTAGTGTGTACAGACTTCAAATGTGTAGTATTTTGATGCAGTGTGTGTACAGACTTAAATGTGTGTATTATTTTTTTTTGAGTGTGTGTACAGACTTCAAAGTGTGTAGTATTTTGATGCAGTAGTGTGTACAGACTTCAAAGTGTGTAGTATTTTGATGCAGTAGTGTGTACAACTTCAAAGTGTGTAGTATTTGATGCAGTAGTGTGTACAGACTTCAAATGTGTAGTATTTGATGCAGTAGTGTGTACAGACTTCAAAGTGTGTAGTATTTTGATGCAGTAGTGTGTACAGACTTCAAAGTGTGTAGTATTTTGATGCAGTAGTGTGTACAGACTTCAAAGTGTGTAGTATTTTGTTGCAGTAGTGTGTACAAACTTCAAATTGTGTAGTATTTTGATGCAGTAGTGTGTACAGACTTCAAAGTGTGTAGTATTTTGTTGCAGTAGTGTGTACAAACTTCAAAGTGTGTAGTATTTTGATGCAGTAGTGTGTACAGACTTCAAAGTGTGTAGTATTTTGATGCAGTAGTGTGTACAGACTTCAAATTGTGTAGTATTTGATGCAGTAGTGTGTACAGACTTCAAAGTGTGTAGTATTTTGTTGCAGTAGTGTGTACAGACTTCAAATTGTGTAGTATTTTGATGCAGTAGTGTGTACAAACTTCAAAGTGTGTAGTATTTTGTTGCAGTAGTGTGTACAAACTTCAAAGTGTGTAGTATTTTGATGCAGTAGTGTGTACAGACTTCAAATTGTGTAGTATTTTGATGCAGTAGTATGTACAAACTTCAAAGTGTGTAGTATTTTGATGCAGTAGTGTGTTTGGGGACTTTGACACCTGCTCAGACACAAGGCTCCAGGACTGTCCACTTCACAGACAGTTCCTACAGTGTCCAGCTTAGGACAATTCTTAAACAAATAGAATTAAATATGAGGAAAAATGTTTAAAGATTAAAAAAAAAAGAAACAAATGAAATGTACCAAAAAACCTTATTGAAATACTTTTCTACATAGTTGCAGTACAAAGCCAGTTTAATCAGACTAAGTTTGTAAGTTGAAAAGTATAAATTAGAGCCGACTCTGACTCGTGTTTTTATTTTTGTGTTTAGGAGACGCCCCTGGCTGCCGCCTGTGGACCCTCCTCCTCCTGCGGTCCTTCCCTTCGGTGCTGGGATGGAGGCTCCGACCCAGGTCAGCCTCCCCCTCCGTCTCCTCCGCCGGCGGCTCTTCCTCCGGCCCTCCCCCTCTTCCTCCAGGGCCTCGTCTTTCCCTTCTTCTCTTTTCTCCTCTCACTCTGTCATTTCCTACTTTTCCCTGATTTCCTCCCCTCTCCTATTCCCTCCTCTTTGGACGTGTTTCCGGACCTCATCTACTCTTTTCCTTCCCCCTTGTTCCCGTCTCTCCTCCTTCCTCCCCTCCTGCCTCTTCCAGGTGCATCCCATTGTTCACGGCGTCGGACATCCCCAAGAGCCTTTATACTTTGTCCTGGCTTTCCCTTTCCCCCCAGTCCTCCTGCTCTTGTCCGTCCTACTCCTATCTTTCCTCGTCCTGTCTTCCCTGCAGAGGCCTTCTCTGGCCCTGCTGCCCCTTCTGTTCTGACCCCCTCCGCTGGGTCTGCCTTTTCCCCTTCCTCTCCCCCTTCCCTCCTCTTTCCCCTATTTCTTCTCTCTCTGCGTCTTCTTCTCCCCCTCCTTCTCCTCTCTCTCGCTCTCCCCTTCTCTGCCCGTATTCCTCTCCTCCTTCCTCTCCATCCTCACTTTCTTCTTACTCCTCTTCCTCTCCACCCTCTCGTCCTTGTACCAGCTTCTACCATCTATGTGTCTCCGGCCTCTTCTCCCTCCTCCTCTTTTCCTTCCTCTCCCTCCTCACTTTCTTCTTACTCTTCTTCCTCCCCTTCTCCTCCGTCCTCTCCGTCTCCTCCCTCCCCTCGTAAGCGCTTTAGGGAGGACGATGATGATGCTGACCCTGCTGCTAAGAGGTCGCGTCGTAGGTTTAAAGATCCAAACCTTTCTGCTGAGGACATGGTCCAAAGTAGAGTGTAAATAGTTTGTAAATAGTTGGTTTGCTGTGCTGTGTTTAGTAAGTAAGTAAGTAAGTAAGTGCTTTATTTGTCAATGTACAAGGGTTTGTGCATCACACTTTAGTTTCTTGTCTTCACTAACACTTCCTGTTTTCTTCTTGTTTCTATTTGTTTTTATTTTCAGGTCCTGGCTCAGTGGCGCCCCCCGACGCTCAAAAGTATATCCTCCGTTAGCCTCGCTGTTAAATTGTGTTTCTTTTTCCTACAGGAAGTTCTCTGTGGTCGCCTCCATCAGGACACGTTTGTTCACTGCACCTGCCCTGGAGTGATCCCACGCAGCCGTCAGAGCAGACTGCCCTTCATCCTCCAGGCCTTTAAAAAGGTACAATCGTTTGACCATTATGTTTTATTTACAGGTCCTGGCTCAGTGGCGCCCCCCGACGCTCAAAAGTATTTCCTCCGTTAGCCTCGCTGTTAAATTGAACCTGGTGTTGTCTTTCCTACAGGAAGTGACGGGCCGTTCCTCGGTGGTCGCCTCCATCTGGCACGCTTTCTACACCGCACCTGCCCCGGAGTGTGAGTTAAACACTGTCCACGTCCCCACAGAGAATATATGGATGGGTCTAGCGCTCTAGCACAAACTCCATGCCGTCAAAAACGGTCTGTAGGAGAAAAAGCCACTGCTGTGCATCACCTCACCATGGAGCCTGTCCAACCCACTTATTGCACCAGGTATGAAGCTGAAGATCGCACAGAGCGCCCCCTGTCTACAGTCTGCACTTAGAAACGCAAGAGTCTCCTCCTCCTCCCCCGTCCCCACCACACCACCATTTCATTTTCTTACTGTGCAATAAATAAAGTATTTGCATTTGAACTGTGACCTTCGTAGGTTGACTTGTCGGGTGAACGGCAGCTAAGGTTTCTCCATTAGTCTGTGAGTTTTTATTTCAGGAGTTATACAAGGGATAAAGCAGGAGAATGAAAAGCCAGGTGTAAAATGGTTGTTTTCGTCACATAAGGATATCTTAGTGTTTTCTGGTTTAAAAGTCAAAGGTTTCTTTATTGAGGCCAACATTATAAAGTCTGCTCATGCTCCATTACTGAGTTAACACCAATCTCTCTCAAAACTGGTTGAGTTTGTGTTTTGGTCAAAAACATTCACTCTCACTGTAGTGGCCGTCGCTATAATGGACAATGGACGCCATGGAGTGGCGCGTGTTGAGGCTCTCACTTTTAATGTTGACCTGTTTTTCCTCCTAAAATAAATAAAGATTTTAAACGCCTTATGCCACAGTTCATACAAACACTGCACATGTGTCACATGATGCTGTATCTGCTGCTCCATTTGCCAAGAGTTAAAAAGTTCCTAATTAATGGTAAGTGAGTTTATAACAGGTGTTCCAACAATCGTAGTCTTCATTTTTGTAATTATACGCACCATATGTACACATAAATATAATGACAATCAATGAGAAAGTATTCTAAAGGTATTCAAAGTATTCAGAATACAGTACTCTGATTAGACAAAGTAACGGAATATGTTACAAAATACTTTTTAAGGCAAGTAATCAGTATTCAGTAATTAAATACAATTTCAAAGTATTCTCCCCAACACTGGCTGCCGCTCTCTACCATAGCAATATTATCCACGTTTTAGGTCCAACTCCTAATGTTTTAGTGTGAACTCCAGTATTTTGCCTTTTAAAATCTCCACTAGTTCATTATGAAAACAACCCACTAAATGAAATAATGCGTTGGTCTGTGACATCACGATGTAGAACTCCATGGTTGCCATGGGACCTGTGTGTTAACAGTATATAAGGCTCAAAGTTCTCAAGTCTCTCAGTTCTCACTTGGACTTCGAGTGGTCACTGCTACTGTACTGGTGCGTATCATTTAGCATCTTCTGCTTTAAATAGTGTCTCCACATTCATCTGTTGGTAAATTAGAAGCAGTTTAACCAACAAATGTTTCATATGTTTCCAGGTTTGTCAAAACTACTGTGGAAAACGTTGACGATGGCTCCGTTGGACTTCGCTCCGGACCACCTCCTGGACCTGCAGGTTGGAGGTAAGTTTCCCAAATATCCTTACTTATTACTACTTACTTATTCTAGAATTTGACAGGTTGTGAAATATAGTTTGCCTAAGAAGTCTGTTTGAGCTAGGCCGTTGTTAGGTTTGGATATGTGCAAACTGACATTAACACTAAGCTAACATTAGTGATTTCTTTGGACAATGAAACCAAAAACCTGGTGAAAACAAATTAAATGTAGAAAATGATCAAAGCAATTGCAAATGTACTGTTATATTTCATAACTTAGCGTAGAAAAACACGTTTTTAAGGGAATTGTGGGGCTAACAAGCTAACATAGCTAGTTTGGTTTGCGGACAAATCGATAGCAGACAGTTCATTCGACGATTGCTTCAAAATGGCACTATAAAACCTGGATAAAACATCAACATTTGAAAGGAGAGGGCACAAACTAACACATTAGCTAAGATTATCTGGGAAATTGTTTGGATTTTTTGTGCTGGTGTTGTGAATGTCATATTAGTAGCAACATTTCTGAACAAAATGGCGCCCGCTCTCATTTGGAACGTTTACTTTCAAATGCTCAATATAATGTCTAACTGCAGGCTTGTACAGACTTCAAATGATGTAGTATTTTGATGCAGTAGTGTGTACAGACTTCAAATTGTGTAGTATGGTGGCCATACCGCCTTTGCTATGCCCAATCCCGTCAGATCTTGGAAGCTAAGCAGGGAAGGGCCTGGTTAGTACTTGGATGGGAGACCGTTTGGTAACACCAGGAAGCCTAGCGAATGTAGTGAGTGAGTGAGTGGTTGGTGGTGGTCGGAGGGGCCGATGGCGCAAACTGGTAGCCTCGCTTCTGTCAGTCTACCCCAGGGCAGCTGTGGCTACAATAGTAGCTTACCACCATCAAGTATGGAGTGAATGAATAGTGCAATGTAAAGCGTCTTTGAGTGTCCAGAAAAGCGCTATATAAAACCGATGCATTATTATATTATTATTATTTTGATGCAGTAGTGTGTACAGATGTCAAATGATGTAGTATTTTGATGCAGTAGTGTGTACAGACTTCAAATTGTGTAGTATTTTGATGCAGTAGTGTGTAAGACTTCAAATTGTGTGTTTTTGATGCAGTAGTGTGTACAAACTTCAAAGTGTGTAGTATTTTGATGCAGTAGTGTGTACAAACTTCAAATTGTGTAGTATTTTGATGTATAGTGTGTACAAACTTCAAATTGTGTAGTATTTTGATGTAGTAGTGTGTTTGGGACTTTGACACCTGCTCAGACACAAGGCTCCAGGACTGTCCACTTCACAGACAGCTCCTACAGTGTCCAGCTTAGGACAATTCTTAAACAAATAGAATAAAATATGAGGAAAAATGTTTAAAGATTAAAAAAAAAAAGAAACAAATGAAATGTACCAAAAAACCTTATTGAAATACTTTTCTACATAGTTGCAGTACAAAGCCAGTTTAATCGGACTAAGTTTGTAAGTTGAAAAGTATAAATTAGAGCCGACTCTGACTCGTGTTTTTATTTTTGTGTTTAGGAGACGCCCCCTGTGGACCCTCCTCCTCCTGCGGTCCTTCCCTTCGGTGCTGGGGATGGAGGCTCCGACCCAGGTCAGCCTCCCCCTCCGTCTCCTCCGCCGGTGGCTCTTCCTCCGGCCCTCCCCTCTTCCTCCAGGCCCTCCTCCTTCCCTTTCTTCTCTTTTCTCCTCTCACTCTGTCATTTCCTACTTTTCCCCTGATTTCCTCCCCTCTCCTATTCCCTCCTCTTTGGACGTGTTTCCGGACCTCATCTACTCTTTTCCTTCCCCCTTGTTCCCGTCTCTCCTCCTTCCTCCCCTCCTGCCTCTTCCCAGGTGCATCCCATGTCACGGCGTCGGACATCCCCAAGAGCCTTTATACTTTGTCCTGGCTTTCCCTTTCCCCCCAGGTCCTCCTGCTCTGGTTCCCGTCCTAATCTCCTATCTTTCCCGTCTGGTCTTCCCTGCAGAGGCCTCTCTGGCCCTGCTGCCCTCGTTCGACCCCCGCTGGTCTGCCTTTTCCCCTTCCTCTCTCCCCCTTCCCCAATCCTCTTTCCATATTTCTTCTCTCTCTGCGTCTTCTTCTCACCCCCCTCCTTCCCTCTCTCTCTCGCTCTCCCCCTTCTCTCCGTATTCCTCTCCTCCTTCCTCTCCTCCTCACCCTCTTCTTACTCCTTTCCTCTCCACCCTCATCGTCTGGTTAACCCAGCTTCTACCATATTATGTGTCTCCGGCCTCTTCTCCCCTCCTCACTTTTCTCTTACTTTCTTCCTCCTTCTCCTCCGTCCTCTCCCGCTCCTCCTCCCTCGAAGCGCTTTAAGGGAGAAACGATGATGTACGCTGACCTGCTGCTAGAGGTCGCGTCGTAAGGTTTTAAAGATCCAATACCTTTTCTGGCTGAGGACATGGTCCAAAGTAGACGTGTAAAATAGTTTGTAAATAGTTCTGGTTGCTCGTGTGTGTTTTAGTAAGTAAAGTAAGTAAGAAGTAGTGCTTTATTTGTCTAATGTACAAGGGTTTGTGCATCACAGCTTTAGTTTCTTGTCCTTCACCTAACACTTCTGTTTTTCTTCTTGTTTCCTATTTGTGTTTATTCAGGTCCTGGCTCATGTGGCGCCCACCCGATGCTCAAAAGTATAATCCTCGTTAGCCTCGCTTGTTAACTTGTGTTTCTTTTTCCTTACAGGAAGTTCTCTGTGGTCGCCTCCATCAGGTAACGTTTGTTAACATGCCACCTGCCCTGGAGTGATCCCACGCAGCCGTCAAGAGCAGGACTGCCCTTCCATCCTCCAGGGGCCTTTAAAAAGGTACAATCGTTTGACCATTATGTTTTTATTTACAGGTCCTGGCTCAGTCGCCCGACGCTCAAAAGTATTTCCCGTTAGCCCTCTGCTGTTAAATTGAACCTGGTGTTTGTCTTTCCTACAGGAAGTGACGGGGCCGTTCCTCGGTGGTCGCCTCCATCTCACCTTCTACACCGCACCTCCTGCCCGGAGTGTGAGTTAAAAACACTGTCACCAACCAGTCCAAAGAGAATATATGATGGGTCTAGCCGTTCAGCCACCAACTCCATGCCGTCAAAACGGTTGTAGGCAGAAAAGCCACTGTGTGCATCAACCTACCATGGGAGCTGTTCCAACCCCACTTTTATTGCACCAGGTATGAAGCTGAAGATCCGCACAGGCGCCCATGTCTACAGTCGCAGCTTAAAACGCAAGATTGTCTCCTCCTCCTCTCCCCGTCCCACCACACCACCATTCATTTTCCTTACTGTGCAATAAATAAAGTAATTTGCAATTGAACTGTGACCTCGAGGTTGACTTTGTCGGGTGAACGGCGCAGCTAAGGTTTTCCTCCATTATCTGTGAGTTTTTTATTTCAGGAGTTATAACAAAGGGATAACAAGAGAATGAAAAGCCAGGTGTTAAACATGGTTGTTTTTCGTCACATCAAGGAATATCTTAGTGTTTCTGGTTTAAAAGTCAAAGGGTTCTTTAATTGAGGCCAACATTATAACGTCTGCTCATGCTCCATACTGAGTTACACAAACCAATCTCTCTCAAAACTGGTTGATGTTGGTGTGTTTGTCAAAAACATTCACTCGTCACTGTAGTGGCCGTCGCATAAATGACAATGAGCGGCCATGGAGTGCGCGTGGTTTGAGGCTTCCTAACTTTTAATGTTGACTGTTTTTTTCCCTCCTAAAATAAAATAAAGATCTTAAACGCCTATGCACAGTTTCATCAACAAACACTGCACATCGTGTCACATCGAATGCTGTATCTGCCTGCTCCATTTGCCAAGAGTCTAAAAAAGTTCCTATTAATGGTAAAGTGAGTTTATAACTAGGTGTTCCAACAATCGTAGTTCTTCATTTTTGTACTTATATACGCACCATATGTACACATAAATATAATGACAATCAATGAGAAAAGTATTCTAAAGGTATCAAAGTATCTCAGAATACAGTACTCTGATTAAGACAAAGTAAACGGAATACGTTACAAAATACTTTTTAAGGCAAGTATCAGTATTCAGTAATTAAATACAATTTAAAAGTATTCTCCCAACACTGGCTGCCGCTCTCCTACCATAGCAATATTAATCACGCTTATTAGTGTCCAACTCCTAATGTTTAGTGTGAACTCCAGTAATTTTGCCTTTTAACAATCTTCCACTAGTTCATTATGAACAACCCACTAAAATGAAGATAATGCGTTGGTCTGTGACATCACGATGTAAGAAACTCCAGTGGTTCATGGACCTGTGTGTTCACCGTATCATACAGGCTCAAAGTTCTCCAAGCTCTCTCAAGTTCTCACTTGGACTTCGAGTGGTCACTGCTACTTGTACTGGTGCGTATCATTCTTAAGCATCTTCTGCTTAAATAGTGCTCACATTCATCGTGTTTGGTAATTAACAGCAGTTAACCAACAAATGTTTCATATGTTTCCGAGGTTGTCAAAACTACTGTGGAAAAGTTGACGATGGCTCCGTTGGCACTTCGGGCTCCGACACCTCCGGCACCTGCAGTTGGAGGTAAGTTTCCCAAATATCCTACTTATTTATTCACTTACTTATTGTATAATTGACAGGTGTGTGAAATATATAGTTTGCCTAAGAAGTCTGTTTGAGCTAGGCCGTTGGTTAGTTGGATATGTGCAACCTGACATTAAACACTAAGCTAACATTAGTGATTTCTTTGGACCATGAAACCAAAAACCTGGTGAAAACACAGCTTAAATGTAGAAACATGATCAAACGGAAATTTTGGGCAAATGTACTGTATATTTATTACTTAGCCCGTAGAACAACACGTTTTGTTTTTACGGGAATTTGTGGGGCTAACAACTACATAGCTAAGTTTAGGTTGCGGACAAATCGATAGCAGGACAGTTCTTCGAACGAATGCTTCAAAATGGCACTCATAAACCGCTGGATAAAACATCAACATTTGCAAAGGAGAGGGCACAAAAACTAACACATAGCTAAGATTTATCTGGGAAATTGTTGGATTTTTTGTGCTGGTGTTGTAATGTCATATTTAGTAGCAATCATTTCTGAAACCAAAATGGCGCCCTCGTCAATTTTGGCAACGTTTAACTTTCAAATGCTCATATAATGTCTAACTGCAGGCCTGTACAGACCGTCAAATGATGTAGTTTTTTGATAGGCAGTAAGTGTGGTACAGACTTCAACTGTGTAGTATTTTTGATGCAGGTAGTGTGTACAACCTTCAAATTGTGTAGTATTTTGATGCAGTAAGTGTTACATGACTTCAACATTGTGTAGTATTTTGATGGCAGTAGTGGACAGGACTTCACAATTGTGTAACTAGTTTGATGCGTAGTGTGTACAGACTTCAAATTGTGTAGTATTCTTGATGCAGCAGTGGTGGTAAGACTTCAATTGTGTAGTATTTGATGCAGTAGTGGTGTCCACGACTTCAAATTGTGTGATCTTTGATGCTAGTAGTGTGTACACCAGACTTCCAAATTGTGTACTAGTTTGATGCAGTAGTGTTAACAGACTTCAAGATTGGTGTAGTATTTTGCACTGCAGTAGCTGTGTACAGAACTTCAATTGTGAGTATTTGATGCAGTAGTGTTTGTACAAACTCAAAGTGTGTAGATTTTGAATTGCAGTAGTGTGTAACAAACTTCAAAATTGTGTGTATTCTTGATGTAGTAGTGTGTACAAACTTCAAATTGTTGTAGTATTCTTTGATGTAGTAGTGTGTTTGGGGATTTTTGACACTGCCAACACAAGGCTCCAGGACTGTCCACTTCACAGACAGCTCCTACAGTGTCCCGCTTAGGACAATTCCTTCTTAAACAATAGAATAAATATGAGGAAAAATGTTTAAAGATTAAAAAAAAAACGAAACAAATGAAATGTACCAAAACCTTTTTGAAATACTTTTCTACATAGTTGCAGTACAGAAGCCAGTTTTTAATCGACTAAGTTTGGTAGGAGTGAACACGTATAAATTTAGAGCCGACTCTTGACTCGTGTTTTTATTTTTGTGTTTAGGAGACGTCCCCCTGGCTGCCGCCTGTGGACCCTCCTCCTCCTGCGGTCCTTCCTCGGTGCCTGGGATGCGAGGCTCCGACCCAGGTCAGCCTCCCCCTCCGTCTCCTCCGCCGGTGGCTCTTCCTCCGGGCCCTCCCCTCTTCCTCCAGGGCCTCCTCCTTCCCTTTCTTCTCTTTTCTCCTCTCACTCTGTACATTCCCTACTTTTCCCCTGATTTTCCTCCCTCTCCTATTCCCTCCTCTATGACGGTTTCGGACCTCATCTCCCTTTTCTCCCCTTTCCGTCTCCTCTTCCTCCCCTCCTGCCTCTTCCCAGGTGCATCCATTGTTCACGGCGTCGGACATCCCCACGAGCCTTTATACTTTGTCTGGCTTTCTCCCTTCCCCCAGGTCCTCACTCTGCCTTGTCCGTCTCTCCTTATCTTTCCTCGTCCTGTCTTCCTGCAGAGGCCTTCTCTGGCCCTGCTGCCCTTCTGTTCTGACCCCTCCGCTGGGTTGCCTTTCCCCTTCCTATCCGCCTCCCCTCCTCTTTCCACTATTCTTCTCTCTCTGCGTCTTCTTCTCCCCATCCTTCTCCTCTCTCCGCTCTCGTCCTTTCTCTCCCGTATTCCTCTTCCTTCCTTCATCCCATTTCTCCTTACTCACTCCCTCTCCTTCCACCCTCTCGTCCTTGGTACCTTGGCTTCTACCATCTTATGTTGTCTCCGGCCTCTTCTCTCCTCACTTTCTTCTTACTCTTCTTCTCCCTCTCCTCCGTCCTTCCGTCTCCTCTGCCCCTCGGTAAGCGCTTTAGGGAGGAACGATGATGAGCTGAGACCCTGCTGCTAAGAGGTTCGTCGTAGGTTTTAAAGATTCCAAACCTTTTCTGTGAGGACAATGGTCCAAAGTAGAGTGTAATGTTTGTAAATACGTTGGTTTGCTGTGCCTGTGTTTAGTAAGCAAGTAAATGTAAGTAAGCTACGTGCTATTATTTGTCAATGTACAAGGGTTTGGTGCATCACACTTTGTTTCTTGTCTTCACTCAACACTTCCTGTTCTTCTGTTTCCTATTTCTTTTTATTTTCAGGTCCCTGGCTCAGGCAGCCCCCGATGCCTCAAAGTATATCCTCCGTTACGCCTCGCTGCTTAAATTGTGTTTTCTCTTCCTAACTAGGACGTTTCTCTGGGTGGTCGCCTCCTACGGACCACGTTTGTTCACTCAACCTGCTGGAGTGTCCCAGACCAGACCGTCAGAGCAGGACTGCCCTTCATCCTCCAGGCCTTTAAAAGGTACAATCGTTTGACCATTATGTTTTTATTTCAGTCCTGGCTAGTGGCGCCCCCCGACGCTCAGAAGTATTTCCTCCGTTGCCCTCGCTGTTAATTGAACCTGGTGTTGTCTTTCCTACAGGAAGTGACCGGCCGTTCCTCGGTGGTGGTGGAGCCTCCATCTCTGCCGCTTCTTACACGCCACCTGCCCCGGAGTTGTGAAGTTAAATAAAACACTGTCCACGTCCCCACAGGAAGAATATATGGAATGGGTCTAGCGCTCTAGCACAGGGACTCCATCGCCCGTCAAAAAACGGTCTGCTAGGAGAAAAGCCACTGCTGTGCATCACCTCACCATGGGAGCCTGTCAAACCCACTTTATTGCATCCAGGTTGAGCTGAAGATCGCACAGAGCGCCCTGTCCTACAGTCTCTGACTTGAAACACAAGAGTCTCCTCCTCCTCCCGTCCATCACACCACATTTCATTTTCTTACTGTGCCAATCATAAAGTATTTGCATTTGACTGTGACTCGTAGGTTGACTTTGTCGGGTGATAACGGGCAGCTAAGGTTTTCTTTCCATTAGTCTGTGAGTTTTTATTTCACGGAGTTATACAAAGGGAAAAGCGGCAGAATGAAAGCCAGGTGTAAATGGGTTGTTTTTTCGTCACATAAGGATACTTAGTGTTTCCTGGTTTTAAAAGTCAAAAGGGGTTTCTTTTTGAGGCCAAATTATAAGTCTGCTCATGCTCCATTACTGTGTTACACCTAATCTCTCTCAAAACTGGTTGATTTGTCGTTTTGGTCAAAAACATTCACCTCTCACTGTAGTGGCCCGTCGCTATATATGGACAATGGACGCCATGTAGTGCGGGCGTTGTTGAGGCTCTCTACTTTAATGTTGACCTGTTTTTCCTCCTAAAATAAAATAAAGAATTTTAAACGCCTTATGCCACAGTTTCATACAAACACGACATGTGGGTCACATGGATGCTGTATCCTGCTGCTTCCATTTTTTTTTTTTAAAGTTAAAAAGTTCTATATTCATGGTAATGAGTTTTATAACAGGTGTTCAACAAGTCGTAGTCTTCATTTTTGTAATTAATACGCACCATATGTACAGACATAAATATAATGACAATCAATGAAGTATTCTAACAGGTTTCAAAGTATTCAGAATACAGATATCCTGATTATGACAAAGTAACGGAATACGTTACAAAATACTTTTTTAAGGACAGTATTCAGTTATTCAGGTAATTTTATAAAATAAACAAAAATTTTTCAAAGTATTCTCCCAACACTGCTGCCGCTCTCTAACCATAGCAATGATTACCACAGGTTTTAGTGTCCAACTCCCTAATGTTTTTTAAGTGTGAATCCCAGTAATGTTTGCCTTTTAAAATCTCCACTAGTTCATTAATGAAACAACCCACTAAGATGAAATAATGCGTGGTTCCTGTGACAATCACGATGTAGAACTCATGGTTGCCATGGGACCTGTGTGTTTACAGTATAAGTAATGCTCACCAGTTCTCAAAAGTCTCTGCAGTTCTCACTTTGGACTTCGAGTGGTACTGCTACTGTACTGTGCTATCATGTTTAGCATCTTCTGCTTTAAAATAGTGTCTCCACCTTCATCTGTTGGTAAATTATTAAGCATTTAACCCAACAAATGTTTCATATGTTTCCAGGTTTGTCAAAATAGCTGTGGAAAACGTTGGACGATGGCTTCGTTGGACTTCGCTCCGGACCACACTCCTGGCACCTGCAGTTGAGGTCAAGTATCCACAAATATCCCTTACTTATATTACTATTACTTATTCGTAGAATCTGACAGGTGTGCAATATGTTTGCCTAAGAAAGTCTTTTTGAGCTAGGCCGTTGTTAGGTTTGGATATGTGCAAACTGACATTAACACTAAGCTGAACATTAGTGATTTCTTTTGGACAATGAAACAAAAACCTGGTGAAAAAACAAGTTAATGTTAGAACATGATAAAAGCAATTGCCAAATGTACTGTTATAGTTTCAGTTAAGCTTCAGCCGTAGAAAAACAACGTTTTTAAAGGGATTGTGGGCTAACCCCAGCTAAACATAGCTAGTTTGGGTTTGCGACAAATCGGATAGCAAGACAGTTCATTCGTACGATTGCCTTTCAAAATGGCACTATAAACCTGGATACATCAAACATTTGAAGGAGAGGGCACACTAAACACATTAGCTAAGATTATCTGGGAAATTTGTTTGGAATTTTTGTGCTGGTGTTTGTTGAATGTCATATTTAGTAGCAACATTTCTGCTGAACAAAATGCGCCGCTCTCGATTTGGAACGTTACTTTCAAATGCTCATATAATGTCTAACTGCAGGCCTTGTAAGACTTCAAATGATGTATGTATTTTGCATGCAGCTATGGTTGTACAGCACCTCAAATTGTGTCGTATTTGATGCAGTAGTGTGGTAGACTTCAATTGTGTACTATTTTGATGCAGTATTTGTGGTACAGACGTCGAAATGTGTACGTTTTTGATGCAGTAGTGTGTCAAACTTCAAAGTGTGTAGTATTTGATGCAGTAGTGTGTACAAATCTTCAAATTGTGTAGTATTGTGACTGCGTAGTGTGTACAACTTAAAAGTGTGTATATTTTGATGCAGCTATGTGTAACAAACTTCAAATTGTGTACGTATTTTTTGATGTAGTAAGTCGTGTCAAACTTCAAATTGTGGTGTGTAGGTATTCTTGCATGCAGTAGTGTGGTTTTGGGACTTTACACCACTGCTCAGAACACAAGGCCTCCAGGACGTCCACTTCACGAACAGCTCCTACAGTGTCCAGCTTAGACAATTCTTAACAATAGAATAAATAATGAGGAAAATTGTTAAAGATTAAAAAAAAAAGAAATCAAATGAAATGTACCAAAAAAAAAGCCTTTTTGAATAATTCCTACATAGTTGCAGTACAAAGCCAGTTTAATCGACTAAGTTTTTGTAAAGGGTTGAAAAGTATAGAATTAGAGCCGACTCTGACTCGTGTTTTTATTTTGTGTTTTAGGAGAACGCCCTGCTTGCCGCCTGTGGACCCTCCTCCTCCTGCGGTCCCTTCCTTCGGTGCTGGGATGGAGGCTCCGACCCAGGTCACCTCCCCTCCGTCTCCTCCGCTCGTGGCTCTTCCTTTCCGGGCCACTCCCCCTCTCCTCCCGGCCTCCTCCTTCCCTTTCTTCTCTTTTCTCCTCTCATCTGTCATTTTCCTACTTTTCCCCCCCTGTTTCCTCCCCTCCTCTATTCCCTCCTCTTTGGATCGTAGTTCGACCTCAAATCTACCCTTTTCCTTCCCCTTGTTCCCGTTCTCCCCTTCCTCCCCTCCTGCCTCTTTCCCAGGTCATACCCATTGTTTCACGGCGGCGTCGGACATCCCAAGGCCTTTATACTTGTCATGCTTTCCCTTCCCCCCAGGTTCCCCTCCTGCTCTTGTCCGTTCCTACTTCCTATTTTTCCCTCGTCCTGTTTCCTGCAAGAGGCCTTCTCTGGCCCTGCTGCCCCTTCTGTTCTGGACCCCTCCGCGGTCTGCCTTTTCCCCTATCCTCTCCTTCCCTCCTCTTTCCCTATTTCCTCATTCTCTGCGTCTTCTTCTCCCCTACCTCCCTCATCTCATCCGTCTCCCCTTCTCTCTCCCTCTTCCTCTCCAATCCTCACTTTCTTCTTACTCCTCTTCCTCTCCACCCTCTCGTCCTTGGTACCAGCTCTACCATCTTATGTGTCTCCGGCCTCTTCTCCCTCCTCCTCCCGGCCTCTTCTCACCTCCTGTCACTTTCTTCATTACTCTTCTTCCTCCCCTTCCGCTCCGTCGTCTCCGTCTCCTCCTCCCTCGTAAAGCCGCTAGGAGGGACGAGATGACGCTGACCTGCTGCTAAGAGGTTCGCGTCGTAGGTTTTAAAGATCAAGACTTTTCTGCTGAGGACTGTCCAAAGTAGAGTGTAAATAGTTTGTAAATAGTTCGGTATTGCTGCTGCTGCTGTGGTTTTAGTAGTCGTAGTTAAGTAAGTAAGCTGCATTTATTTGTCAATGTCGGTTTGTGCATCACACTTTAGTTTCTTGCTTCCCTAACACTTCTGGTTTTCTTCTTGTATTCTATTTGTTTATTTCAGGTCTGGCTCAGGTGCAGCCCCCGATGCCAAAAGTATATCCTCCGCTAGCCTCGCTGTTTAAATTGTGTTTCTTTTTCCTACAGGACGTTTCTTCTGGTCCCTCCATCAGGAACCGTTTGTTCACTGCACCTGCCCTGAGTGATCCCACGCGCGCAGAGGCAGACGCCTCTCATCCTCAGCCTTTAAAAGGTACATCGGTTTGACCATTTGTTTTTAATTACGTCCTGGCTCAGTGGCGCCCCGAACGTAAAGTATTCCTCCTCTTCTCGCCCGCTTAAGCCCGCTGTTTACAATTGAACCTGGTTGTTGTCGTTTCCTACAAGGAGTGACGGGCCGTTCTCTCGGCGTGTCGCCTCCATCTGCAGCTTTCTACGGCACCTGCCCGGAGTTGTGAGTTAAACAACTGTCCACTTGTGTCTCCTCCAGAGATATATGATTGGGTCTATGCGCTCTAGACAAACTCCATGGCCGCAAAAACGGTACTGTAGGAGAACAGCCCACTGCGTCTATCACCTCACCATGGGAGCCTGTCCAACACCCACTTATTGACGGTTATGAAGCTGAAAGATCGCACAGAGCGCCCTGTCTACATCTGCACTTAGAAAACGGTAGCACACGAGCTCCCTCCTCCGCTCGCCCCGTCCATCAACATTCCACCATTTTCATTTCTTACTGTGCAATAAATAAGTATTTGCATTTGAACTGTGACCTTCGTAGGTTGACTTTTGTCGGTGGAACGGGCAGCTAAAGGTTTCTTTCCTCCATTAGTCTGTGAAGTTTTTATTTTCATGGAGTATACAAAGAGATAAAGCAGGAGACATGAAACCAGTGTAAATGTGTTTTTTCAGTCACATAAGGGATATCTTAGTGTTTTCTGGTTTAGAAAAGGTCAAAGGGTTTCTCTTTTATTGAGTGCCAAACATTAAAGTCTGCTCATGCCCATTACTTGAGTACACCATCTCTCTAAACTGGTGAGTTT